>JAUPFT010000004.1:40667012-41267012 GCA_036936625.1 Parnassius smintheus behrii
CTCAATCCGAGAATTTTGATGTCAAAGACGCTCTGGTGGCCCTCATACGAATAAAGTCAATGCCATTTTTAAAAAAGTGGAGCAAGATCGGCATATTAGTGGATTACGACACAGCCGAGAAGTAGAGGATAGACCACAATACAGTTTTAACCCATTTGAGATAGTCTGCTTATACAAAAAAGCTCTATGGAAACGTGATGAAACCGAACCATTTTTGAAAGGATTGATTACTGATGATGACAGGTGTTCCATCACCTACGACAAGTACATACGAAAAAGATCATGGTCAAAGGCTAGTCAAGCTCCACAGACTGCAGCGAAACCCTGATTAACATGGGAGAAGGTGATGCTGTGTTATGGTGGGATTGGAAGGGCATCGTTTATTATGAGCTTTTACCGCCGGGCAAAACCATCGATTCGGATCTCTATTGCTAACTATATCTCTCTATTGATAACTAATGAGACTCAAGCAAGAAATTAAATAAAAACTGTCGGAATTGATCAACAGAAAAGAAATGTTCTTTCATCATGATAACGTCAGGTCAAACACATCTTTGAAAACTCAGCAAAAATTGAGAGTTTGGTTGGGGAGTGTTAATGCATCCACCCTATAGTTCTGACCTTGCACCCTCCCTGTCTCGGTCTCTTCAGAATTCTTAGGATGGTGTTAGATTAACTTCAAGAGAGGTTCAGGTTCTACTTGTCGTATTTAAATGTAATTTAACTTTGAAAAAAAATCTTCAATTTGTATACAAAATACGAAGAAACTTTTTCACCGACCTTATAGTTACAATGAAATAGAACCATTAAATCTACCGCTTAATGCATTTCTATAAAATACAATCAGTCGTAGATCATAAATAACAAATTATTAATAATTGTGGTCTTTAATGTCGGGTAATTATAACTTTGTAAGAATTGAAAACTTACGAGAAGTATTTGTATGCTATTTATTTTTTGTGCCGATCGGTTGACTTAGCCAAGGTTAGGTCCGCCATTGTTTGGTATTTAATTTTAAAATATATATATTTTTATACATCTTCTAGAGAAGATATATAAAAAATACGTATTGTTTAGAGCAGTGGTGGTGATAGATCATTGGCCCGTATATGTCCACCATTGGGCATGGACCTTCTGTGAGAGGAATTTTTTTAATAAAAAAAGAATATTAACAATGCTATAAACATTACTAATATTCCCCTTAACCACCCGTGGTAAGCTTAAATTGCTCGTGTTACGAGTGGTTCACGCCAGTAGTCGAATGGCGGATTCGAACCCACGACCTTTTTGAGTTTGCGGTCCGCGCCCCGCCATTAGGCTACTGTCGCTTACTTACCTTAATCGTCACGCTTGGAAGGCGCATTGACTTGAATTCTGGTACCTCTTATACGTGGTTACTTTATTTTTATACGTGGTAGTTATTATTAGTGTATAGTCGTAGCACGAATAGGTCGGCTCGACCGGGGAAGGACTATGGAAATGCAAGAAAAATATTATGACTTCCAAAAGATGGGTGTGTGTGTGTGTGTCAACTCGTGTATGCAAAATGAATACCCAGACTGGCGATAGGCAGCAGCGTCAAAGATTTTTCTTTTATATAGGATAGGGTGACCAACGAGCATACAGTACACCTCTTGGTAAGTGGTTGCTGTGGCACATAGACATCTACATCTGTCCTCGATTACGAATCAAAATGCGTTGCCACCCCTGAGAACTAAGATCGAATGCCTCGTTTCCGGTAAAAAAGGTCTCCGGTTCTCTACACTCACCATACAAAATACAGTAGCATTAAGCTGGTATTTTACGCTGGTATTCTGTGAGAGCGTGGTTCTACCTCGGTCGAATCGCCCCATTCGTGATACAACTATAATACAGCTGCAGCGTGACTGTACTACGTAATAAACGCATAACTAATCTACATGTAAACATATGTATAATTGTTTTAAAATTTTTACAAAATATCGCGTGAACCAATACGTGAACAATTAATTATTATTACTACGTATGTTTACTGCAGCTCTCATTTTTTGATTTAAATGTATTTTGCGCATGATGACATTTATGAGTGACATGCAAAGAGCAATTGCTGCTTAGATCAAAGAAGCGTGCTCTTCTCTTAAGGTCACAAACATTGTGACTAGACGATATATATCGGTGTTATGTAAATAAAAACCCGTTTCGTCCAGATCAAGACTTCCACTGAAATCATGTAGCTTTGAATCATTCATGATAACCTTTAAAACACGCGATGGACTCGTACAGTTTTAAATATTTCACTTTTTCTACGTCTGCACTTTAATTATACTAATTACTCTTTTAAAAGAATACACAGAGGCTATTTTTGTTATTCAGTTTGACGATTTTCAGAAACACAGAAAATGCTTCTGGAGTACTATTTTTGATGCTTCTAAAGTAAAAAAAAAGGTTAAATATTTGGTATTGCATATTTTTTACGTAGCAGTGATGCTGCAGCTATATAGTCGTGGCACGAATGGGTCGGCTCGACCGAGGGAAAGGATCACGCTCTCACAGAATACCTGCGTGAAATAGTTACATAATGCTGTTGTGTTTCGTATGGTGAATGGAGAGAACCGGAGACCCTTTTTACTGAAAATGAGGCATTCCATCTTAGACCTCACGGGTGACAACGCATCTGCATTTTGATTCGTAATCGATGTAAATATCTATTGGCCACAGCAACCACTAACCATCAAGTGGACTGTGTACTCGTTTGTCACCTCTATTCTATAAAAAATTACTTGTAACTATTAAATGTGCCAAAGAAAAATATAATAATAAAATGTAAAATATTTAAAAAGCTATCTTGCAGTGTCAGTCCCACGGGAAAAATCAATCAATCAGACCAATAACCAATTGTGTTGATGGCCAACCAGTCAGGTATCATGAATACCGCGATACGTGGTGGATACAATATTATAAATTAGTGTGACGTCTAGTAGTATTCCTTTTTTTGCTTAGGACGGACTCTGGATAGGTACCGCCTTGACAAATACTTCTTCCATCAATCAACGGTGCGCGCAATCCTGTGAATGATTCAAAGTCTGTATAGCCTTTTTGGTTACAGGGATACATTGACTGCAATCGTCACTTTCCTTTCGGTGTACTGTAAGTTCATTTAACACATCAATTTTTTTAAAGTTAAGACTTCTTTGCTAAAAGTTTATAGTATAGCTTTTGTTGCGTGATGGCGGAAAAAGGCCGAAGCACAAAGTTTAACTAACTTTAACAACAAGTGTCTACCGAAGTTGCGCGCGAACCGAACGTTGCCGAAGCAGCTATAATATACGTATGTATGTAATTATAAAAATGTATGGACGTCACATATCAGTTGGGCTGAAAAGTTCGTATCGTTTTATAGAAAAACACATTTTTTTGGCAAAATTCGATTTTATTATTCAACATAGTTGCCATCGAGGGCGATACACCGATTATAGCGATCTTCCAACTTTTCAATACTATTTTTGTAGTACGATTTGTGTTTAGCCTCAAAATAGGCCTCTGTTTCGGCGATTACTTCCTCATCGGCTTTAAATTTCTTTCCAGCGAGCATTCTCTTGAGATCTGAGAACAGGAAAAAGTCGCTGGGGGCCAAATCTGGAGAATACGGTGGATGCGGAAGCAATTCGAAACCCAATTCATGCAATGTTGCCATCGTTTTCATCGATTTGTGACACGGCGCATTGTCTTGATGAAACAACACTTTCTTCTTCTTCAAATGGGGCCGTTTTTTCGCGATTTCGTCCTTCAAACGCTCCAATAACGCTATATAATAGTCGCTGTTGATTGTTTTTCCCTTTCCAAGATAGTCGATGAAAATTATTCCATGTGCATCCCAAAATACGGACGACATAACCTTACCGGCCGACTGTTGAGTTTTTCCACGCTTTGGATTCGGTTCATCGCGTGCAGTCCATTCAGATGACTGCCGACTGGACTCCGGAGTGTAGTGGTGGATCCATGTTTCATCGATTGTCACATATCGACGCAAAAATTCACTTCTATTGCGGTTGAACAGCTCCAAACATTGCTCTGAAGCATCGACACGTTCTTGTTTTTGGTCGATTGTGAGCTCGCGCGGCACCCACTTTGCACATAGCTTTCGCATACCCAAATATTCATGAACGATATGCCCAACACGTTCCTTTGATATCTTTAGAGTGCCAGCTATACAAATCAACCTCAATTTACGATCTTCCAAAATCATTTTGTGGATTTTTTTAATGTTTTCGTCCGTAACAGCCTCTTTTGGACGTCCACTGCGTTCATCGTCTTCGGTGCTCGTATGGCCTGTACGGAATTTGGCAAACCACTTACGAATGGTTGCTTCGCCCGGCGCAGAGTCCGGATAACACTCATCAAGCCACTTTTTGGTATCAGCAGCACTTTTTTTCATCAAAAAATAGTGTTTCATTAAAACACGAAATTCCTTTTTATCTATTTTTTTCAAAATAACAAAAGTTGCTTCACTCAAAATGCTGTATCTCACAAACTAATAGTCAGACAGCTGTCAAATTTATACACGTTTCTTTTGAAGGTTGGTACTACCTAAAAATAATATGGATTTTATTCTAGTGGCGCCATCTCATAGAGACGATACGAACTTTTCAGCCCAACCAATAACTTACGTTATCACGCGCCGCACTTAGTACACGCATACAGTGTGACGTCTTTAATGCAGTTTCGTGTTCATCCAGTACGGCATCAGTAAAATTTACCTGCGTGTTGGTGAGCTATGCTCTTAAAGACTCCACCTTCTGCGTGTGTGTCGTAAGGGTTGACAAATACCTTTTCCTGATCAATCGACAGTAATGCACCATATGCTCAACATACGATCGCACATGGAGCACATATAAAACAATAGAATATTTCATCATTCAACAAAACAGTCTATTATAATAGTAACAAGCTAATTAAAAAAGTTTGCCCTACTCTATGTCACTTCTACAATCAAGACAAACACTAACAACCTATTTGTTAAATCCCCATAAGCTAAAATCCAGTTTAGTCCACAGAGCGCGCTAAAAATATTAATACGTACAATGTTTTACCCTCCTTGTGAGACTGGGGAGCGGAGGGGGGGGGGGGGTAACGTCCCACGTATTTAAATATTTTTATTTTTCGTATTTGTTGATAATATTTGAAATCACACAGCCTTCGCCTCCATTTGACAACAACAAGTGTTTACGGTATCGACATCGGTAAAACCTCTACTAAGCCGAAGTTACATCCAATTTTATACGACCAATGCGCCTTGGGAAAAGTGCAATTATTTCTCTGGCTTTAGACTGATAGCGAAAAAGCCCATCTCGTTGTATGTAAAATTTAATTAACGCATGCCATCGGCGGAGAGCAGCACCGTCGAAGGTTTTAAAATATTTCGGAAATCCGCTTGCCAAGCGTAACGAATATGCAAATACTGTCGACTGCAGCAATGGAGTCCAACGGAACGAAAATGGAAACTGTGACGAGTAAACTGGCTTATCTTATCTTATATCTGTATGTTATAACATGTATGTTTTGCGAGACAAACGCATGCGCACGGAAGCAATTGGATCAAACAGAGACATTGGCAGTGGCGCCTGAAATAGCTTTCGAGCAGTCATGCTTCTTAGAACGTTCGCCAGTGACGTGACACGCGGCGCTTTGGCGCCCAAACAGAAATAGCGCTTCGTGGGAAAGAGTTTCCTTCCTCGCCGGCAAAGTTTTGCGCTCTAACGCTTGTACTACACACATTACGTTAAACTTTTGTCGTGTTCAAAAATCGTTACTGCTTTTAAAATAAAGATTCCTTCGTACAAAAAGAAAATGTTTTTTTTTTAATTTGCAGCTACAAGTAAAATACCTATTATAGGTTTTTGTTGTAAGACGCGTGAAACATTGGTAATTGGATTTGGACATTTTTTTAAATTTGAGGTTTCATATTTTTGAAGAATCTGTTCGAAACCAACACTGTTTTGATCGTCATTAATTTAACACAAAATTCCATACACTATTTTTAATAATATTATGTGTGTGATAAACAAGTTAACGGACTGTTAACTTGTTTATACATTGTTGCAGTAGGTAATAACTACAGCAACCATCTATGGGTTTACGAAACATTGTCATCTTATACATCTTTTATTTTGACCAATATATAGTGTTATTAACATATTTAAAATTAGTAAGAGGCAGCGGCAGATCACAATAAGTGAACATGTGATTAACATTTAAGTCCTTCACTAGTCTCTTAATAACAAAACATCTGCTAATTAAGGTAATTCCGTCTAATTGACTTACTGTAATGATGTTATTGATAATGATATATATTTATATCACAATATTTTTTTCAATTAGGTAAAGCGGTTTATGGTGGATATGTAACTTAACGCACAGACTATCATGCGTCTATAAAAAGAACTACTTTATCTTAATAACTTAATAGACTTAAAATAATAGACTATCCATGCATCTATAAAAAGAGCTACTTTACTTTAATATTTGTCAAACAAATACTTTTTCTTTTTGCATTTATGTAGCCTGTTTTAACCTTACTAGTTTTTAGTATTTTATACGGATCAAGGGGGACAAACGAGCACACAGTACACCTGACAGTAAGTGGATGCTGTGGCCCATAGATATCAACATCTATACACGATTCAAATTCAAAATGCAGATTCGCTGTCCCACTCCTGAGGACTTAGACTGAGGGCTAAGATGGAATGTCTCGTTTCCAGTAAACCGGGAGACGGTTTTCTACACTCACCATAACCTCAACTTTCATATTACAAATGTTATACATATATTATAAACAAGAAACTTGTTCTTATTATAGAAAGTTGATCAAATTGTTAAAGGTTCATCAAAATAAAAAGCGCCTTTTTCAAGCGACTAAGTACCGAAACGGCCCGTTCAAGAAATTGCTCCTCTGACAGATTTTGATCATTACTAGTCGGGTCTACTGTCAAATGTGAAGCAAATAATATAGTGACACAAGGGTAATGACCTAATACAGACACGCCTACTTTTTCTAACCTCCTCTTTCCCAATTTAACTCTCATTCGTATTACAAAAATGTTCGATCCGGCCGGCTACACTGAACCAAGCGATTGTTAAATATTGAAAAAAAAAACCTACTTAAACGGCTGGCACCGACCGACCACCTACATAAAATCTATTAATCGATCGCAAGTATGATATCAGTATGCAAGCATATTTCTATTAAATTATAAATAATTCAAATATAAAGTTTCTCAGCTGTCCCGGCGTCTCATTAAAATGTAAATATCATTACGTTCTTCAACGTCTGAATGTGAATATGCGGCCTTCTAGACAAGAAATATATTTCAGGAATCTTTATATCCAAAATCTTTTAAGACATGAGACGTTTTGAAGAAATTCATAAGACGCATAATTTTTGCTAGCACATTCATCCTACTAAAATTTTGCTAACACGTTCAGAACACAGAATTTCGTAGACCTGGGATACTAAAAAGTAATCGATAACGTCTGGAAATTTAATTAATGTATATTTTGATTTTTTAAGTAGCAATAACAGAATAAATAATTATACTCCAAGAAATGCAACCGTTCGAGACTAATCTTGAGAGTAATGACAGTTGAGACAAACGTTATCTGGAGTGCCCTTCGGCTAGATAAAGAGATGACCTGCGATATTTAGTAGGTATCTGGAGCCCTGTTTATCAGTAACGTACCCGACCCTAGTGGGCCCTGTATAAAATTTTTTGAGCGAGGCTTTTCTCGTAAATATTTCAGTTATACAAAGATATAGATCTCCTCAGATTTATTGGTTGCTACATAGCCCACCTATTACTTCACATATGTTGGCAGAGGCACGAACATTCCTAGCTAACAGTCTGTTAACTGTTTAACAAATAAATTATAAATAAATCAAAAAACCCGCCGTTTGTTCAGAATATTATTCGAATATACCAATTAATATCTGTTTTTCTTTCTAATTAAACACGTTATACCCGTAACGTTACACCTGGATTTTTCCTGTATCGTGGGGCCAGTTTACATACTTATTTTGCACATTGCACAATGACAAACATCCAAACTCGAAACAATTATTTGTAGACCGAGAGAAATACTCGTTCCTTGCAGCATTTGAACCCTCAACCCTCAGCGTAGCAACACAATACTTAGCCACTGCGCCACGGATTCGTCATTTATGCTGTTTTCTTCATGTTGTTTTAAATCTCAGGTGTCGCCCTTTTTATTCGGATTTCACAACCATGCTCCATAGGTGGATTTGTGGGTATATTTTTGTCCTCTAAAATTCACTTGTGTATTCATGTATAATATTTTTCCTCTTCGATGTCGATTCGATATGTAATTCAAAATAGGTTAAATGCCGTTGAAATAGGTAATCATTATGCATTCAGCCGGCTGCGTTGAGAAGAATTGTAGTTCCCTACATCACAATTCGGTTATTTCCTATGATGGAAATGTTTCTATGACGCAAATATGAATGAACCGGTGAATTATGCATTTAAATAATTAAGACCGATAATTACTATAAACACTTTATGGAAAGTACCAAGAGATCATCAAAGTATGTCTTAGACTAGTTTGGTAGGTATCAGTTGGAGAAGTATCCTAGTAATTTATGTTGTCCTGGTACATAGTTCTCATGTTAAGACAGCTTGTCATAATTAATCAATTTACATTTATTAATTTATTTTTACTTTCAACGATGAAAAAATCGCAAATCTTTTCATTCCCTTCAGATTCTAGTAAATGTACACATTTCTTATCTTAGTTCCAATTTTACTAAAATTGGATTAGTTAATTGTCAACACACCTGTTTGTACTAATTTTGCAACGTGGACAAAGATGTGGATCAGTCGCTACAAAAAGGTAGGTACTATATTTTGATCGAAATGGCATAGAAATATATCATTAAGATCCATTTTGTGGGGGATAAAATCTGTAGTGCATGATGGTCGATACAAGTGAACGGGTATGAGCGAACCATAATTATTTATATCAACTGATATCCTAGAGCCTATGGTCTATGTCACAAGTGCTATTAAAAAAAGAATGAGATATATTTGTTAAAATCTGATGACTAATTTAGGGCTCCATACATACATAGGAGTCAAAAATATTAACCTCATTTTCATTAGTTGACATTTAGTTCGTTTCTTTGTCGGGTAAGGAAGATTATATTACAGACAATTGAAACCAGGTCAACCCAAATGATCATTAAAAGAATCTGTGCATACAACTGAACGATCACGAAGAGTTTTGCAGAAACTATTACCTTACAATTCCACAAATAGGAGTTTAATTAATTAGTGCCAGTAAACTAGTTTGAAACACGTTGTTATTGATTGAAGTATCAAAATGAACAAAAACTAACGTCATTATTACAGTAGGTAATGTTTAGGTAAGTCAAGTTTGAGAAATTAGTCCAAAAATGAGTAAAATACCTTTTCGCGCATTACGGAAGCTTTAATAATACGATAGTCGTTTCGACCCAGGAGACCATAATATGGGGTGATAGGTTCTCTTAAACCGCCCACAAGTCACCACACGTCACAAATAAAATTATAAAAAATATTTGATTCACAAAAGTAAAAATAAAATAATGATTGGAGCTTGATAAATAAACCTTTAGGTGACACAGTAGTCAAGTACTGATCTATAATAGTTAAATAAATACTCAAAAAACTGAGAGTTCATCTCTATACTACATAAATATATTACGTAGATTATACTAAATATCCTTAACTCAATTTCAAATAGTACAAAACGTCCTTCAGCGAACTTCCAAGAACGCAACCACGCATGTTAATTGACGTCTGTGGAATCTTACATACAATTTCATAAAAAACAAACGATCTGTACTCAGAACTCGGACTAATTGCGATGATATCTCAACTAAACAACATTGTTACCAGTGTAAATTATCACCTCCAAAAAGGGCCGAATTAAAAGCAATATGAATAAGATTTGTTCGGAATAATAAAAATTGATTATTAGCTGTGGTTTTATTAAATAAATTCAACAGCAAATACAAAGATTAATGCAATTATTCATTCCCAACACATCACTTTACTTTTGGATTTGATATCTAGTCAATTATCGGATCTAACAAACCAAAACACGTGCGGGAGTGCAATTTATAGAAACACCCGCTACTGCAAATGTGAGGCATTTATTTAGAGCTTTATTTATCACTTAGGTAGGTACTTTCAAGACGTTTCATTCAAAAGTCTTAAGTCTATTTGATAAACATATATTAACATAATGCTTTAACGTAGACTTGACGTAAATTGGATTTACTTTGAACATAGAGCCATAATCAACCATTTGAGATAAAAGCCTCTTTAATATTCATATGGCTTCTTAACTCTTAACACGATATGAAATATTACGTGGATAAAATATACTGATAATTCATTATAGAATACCTTAGCAATTCTAAACATTTTTTTTAACTACGTCCCCATGGCATTTATCTAGCTAACGACTGAAATATCACATACACAGAACAATAACACTATTTGCACGAGCATGATAATTTAATTCGCGTGCGAGCTTGCCAATTTGCAGTCGTTTTGATTTAAAACATACAATCTTCAACGCAGTCTACACTGGTTGCATCAAATAAGAATCTTATCACTAGATAAAAAGGGTTAAAATACAATTACAAAACGCACTTCGTGCATGGGTGTAACCGGCGCCGAGAAATTGCGAGCATAATCTTTTATTTATCGGAGCGGCTATTCAAATGTCACGAGAGACAGCAGACTATCGTTCGGAGCCAAAGTTGTATTTAAGAGGTCAATGTATACTAGCAAGTATCTGAACATATAATCATTATTATTTATATAGATACGGTAGATCGAGGATGGATGGGTTGCTGTACCAAGAAATCACACAATTGCGCTGATTTTCCACTAGTCTTCAAATGAAAATTACCTAATTATTCACAAAATAAAATTATAATCATATCGCATTAGCAATGCATTTTCAAACTTGTAATGGTATTAATGACTAATTTATACCTAAAAACTTAGACCTCTCCAAGGATTTCTCAAAGTTGCATAGTTGCAGAGACCCACTAATCTATCCGCGAGCTGATAGAAAAAAAAAACCGGCCAAGAGCGTGTCGGGCCATGCTCAGTGTAGGGTTCCGTAGTTTCCCGTCCGTCACAATAAGTGTTCCCACTTATGAGTTTAAAGGTTTATCCATTATATTCGCGCTCCAGCAGCGCTCCGTGCTCCTGCAACTGCTCCCGGTAGTGGGTACTGTTGTTTCCATCCAAGTTCAAAATGATTTTCCTAGAAAGTCCTTATAAAGTTCTATTTTTCAGATTTTTTTCATATTTTCTAAACTTATGGTTCAAAAAATAGAGGGGGTGACACAGTGTTTTTTACTTTTGGAGCGATTATTTCCGAAATTATTGACATCAAAAAATTATTTTAGTAAACCCCTATTCACTTTTAAATACCTTTCCAACAATATATCACACGTTAGGGTTGAAATAAAAAAAAAATCACTTCCCACTTTACATATGGCTACCCTAATAAAACATTTTTTTTCAATTTTTATTTTACCACTTTGTCGGCGTGATTGATACACATATTGGTACCAAATTTCAGCTTTCTAGTGCTAACGGTCACAGAGATTAAGCGAGGACGGACAGACGGACAGACAGACATGGCGAAACTATAAGGGTTCCTAGTTGACTACGGAACCCTAATAAGACACAAAAGTCAATGCAATTTAATTTCTAAATAAAATTGCATTGACGTTTTAATAATATGTTCAAATAATAATATGTCCTCCAATCATGATCGATTTCGATATCGGTTTAGTAGTTTAGGAGTCCATCGCGGACAAACAACGTGACACGTAATTTATACAATATGTAACGTAATCAACGCACTTTGAGAAAGTAGTTTGTTCAGAATCGTTTACTGAATCGATTCCTATCATTTTTAATATAGGTAATTTTTTATCCCAAAAATAATTAATACTACGTAAATTACAGTCACACTAAATATGTACAGTCAAAACAAACTGAAATGGACCGTAACTTAAGGCAATAACACTTATAATAATGGCAATAAGAGTGCAGTTTTATTTGTATTATTACTAATTCTGTCATTCAATAAAAATAAAGAAAAATGAACTTTATTTCAAGCACGTTAAAGTCTTTGCGTTCGTACATTTGTACCGTGACCACAAGATTCTTCCGGAATTAGTATAACTAATTTGATAAATAATCAGTGCATAAAAATGTTTAACCAAAAATTCAGTGTATGCATTATGATTATAACATAATATACTAATTGGGGTGTCTGAGGGTGTGTGTATCTAATAAAACTGCGAGCACCAAACTGCCTGCCAAACGTGGCAACTATGGCTAGAGCTTGTATCGGGTAACGAATTACATAAATTCATTCGATTGGTGTTTATAGTGTTTTATTTATGAACCGATGTAATTATTTTGCAACCAGTCAGTGCCTGCTTGTTCACAAATTGTTTTCATTATCATAAAATGTGGTTTAGCTTTTGGCTAGCGCTTTAACTTTAATATTAATAAGCTATATATTTATCATAAATAATCTAAAACATTGTATCTTTCTTTAGAACACAGCTACTATTAGTACCTAGACTTTAAGCGACCTGTGAAAAATATGGATTTCGAAACTAAAGTTTTGGATTCAAATTAGTCAGTTGACTATTGTCTTCAACCACTAGGTTTAATAAGGTAATTATTATATCAATTGGTTACTGGAAATATAACTTCTTTTAATTAATTTGATGTTCGGATTTGAGTCAACAGTCTACACCAAATATCCAAAATTTTAGGGGGCTGTAACTCATTTCGTCTACGAGAGAGAGATCGTGTTTCGTGACTTACGGACGGACGGACAGCAGACAGACAAACGACAGAGTATTATTAATAGAGAGATGTTAACAGGTAACTGTTTTACTCTTTGGGTACGGAATCCTAAAAAAGAAATCAAAAATATTACTATTCAGTTAGGGATGTGACACACTGGTCTTTGAGGCAAGTTTCTAGCGTATGACTTATCTATTAGCCCTGGTCTGATCAGCTAGGTGTGGGGCCTTTTGTGTGAATGGTCTCTTCGATTGATAATAAACTTAATTGATAATAAACGACTAACACTGGATTTCTAACATAACACAGGCTGTGATGTCGAAGAATGGACTATTGCGGTCCGATAAAGAATAACAAAAAATAATTTGTAGTTTAATACAAAAAGACGGAAATCTTAATTATTTTTTATAAAATCCTCTCTTTTATTGGGAACGAGCAAACGTCTTACAAGTACCTACTGTCGCACACTTTTTTTTTAAACATAACAAAGTTTTATTAAAAAATAAAAATGCTGTTTGGGGCTTACTTAGGTTTTTTTCCGAGCGCGTTCGGTAGAGCTATCTCATAATTTGCGTATTATGAAGTCATTGCATCACTTTCATTTTAACACTCCCTCAGTCGTCCGTGAGCTACGATTAATTTTCAAGGTGCAACAACTGCAACAATAGGTGAATTTCAGGTGCATTGCCGGCCTAAAAAGCAGTAAGTTATTTTCTTTAAGGTCCATAAGTAGCATCGGTCCGGAATTATCGCTGGTGATAACGGATCCCACAAGGAAGTCTTGTAAGGAAAAACTCGCGTGGATCGCGAAGTGTGACGGTGGAATTAGGCGGCAGGATTTATTCAATTGGGTATTTTAAAATAAAAACAATAATTACTAAGAAAATTTGTAAAATAGGTAGTTTTTTATCACCCCATGTCTCATCGCTTGATAAAATTACAAGAAAAGTACAGTATCTACTAAAACATGAAGGTCATGAGTTGCAAGCTACGAAAAAGCACAAAAGTTTCATATTTAGTTCAAACATCAAACATTTGTCTTAAAAATATCAATTTTAAAGTGGCATTAAAGAATTAACCTCTACTTCTTAATAAATAGCGTTTAAATTGAATCGGCTGTTCGTGAAGGCCTTAAAAATATTTTAACGACGTATGGCTATAATTCGGAGAAATAATTTCTAATTTTCATTGGCAATAAAACTATATAGGTGTAAATATGTTCTAATAATTCTTATAATTTAACATTATGAATACAAATTAATATAATAAGTATAAGACCAAAAAAATAACTCAATATAAAGCGCGAAGTAGTTAATGCTCAAAAAGTTCGCGAAAGGTATTAAATATAATTACTTTAATTATACATGGTGATAACAAACATGTTATATTATTTGGAGTATTAATGCTTTTTTCATAGAATAAGGGTTACAAACGAGCACACGTTCCACAACATGATGTCTGTTCATAGACATCTACATTTATCCATAGATGTAGGTCTATCTATCTTCGATTTAAAACGTAATACAGATGCGTTTACCCCTGAGTCCTGGTGGAATGCTTCGTTTCTAGTAAAACGGTCCACAATTCTCGCCACTCACCATGAGAAACACAGCAGTTTCGTGCATTTTACACTGTTTGATACTGTGCGAGCATTTTTTCTCTATATTTTGATGTATCTTTATATACACGAATATATACGAGTAATGGTTGGTACGTCTGTTAGTGATTGTGTAGCATCTAAGTGGCTTGACGGATTTAAGTTACATCACAGAATATTTTTGTTTTGCAGAGTAGATAGTTCATACACGTCCGGATAAAGCCGGACACAGTCAAGTTTTTTTGGTTGCGTGTCCGGCCAAATTAGACGGTGTCCGGCTTTTATTAGGCTTTTTAAATTTGACCATTTCTTTAAATTTTCATGTACATACATACTATTGCTATTATTGAAATTAATATTGAGTGATTACTAATAAAGAAGACCGATTTATTCAATTGTTGTTATTTCTTTAGAACTTAAGAAGATTTTATGGTAAATGATAAAAGCATTGTTTTACTTTTTTAAAAATGTCTTTTAATTAGACAAAAAATAAGGATGTCCGGTCTTTTTACCAAAATATCCAGCAAGCTCGCTGGACTGTACGGCTTTTCGGTTTTAAGACCTGGCAACCCTATTCATAGCTATGCTAGGATACGAAACATGGCAATGTAATCAAGTGATTATCAAATTCTGTATTTATTATTTATGCACTAGAATGACTCATTTTCACAACTACAACAAATAATATGTTGCTTTAGTGTAATAAAAGAAAAATAACACAATCTGGAGCCGATAAGCGACGCTGCAGTTGAGTCATTTATAAGTTTTATATTTACACCACATTACTAAATAATACGGAGTGCTCTTAGAGTTAAACTCATCGCTCAACCTTCCAAAAAGGGCAGAACAGTTTCGGCAGAAGCTAGTACTGTAATAAAATAGTTAAAAAAAAACATAAACTGAGCGCTTGCTCGACGTCGGAACTCGGAAGGATATGAGAGTCAGTGGACTCATTACCGAGGACGTTACAGACCGGCCCAGTTGAGAGGGATGAGCAATAAAGCTTACCTCCGCAGTATCCGGGACGGATAGACGCAGGAGATAAACCGATTTGAATTACTTACCATCGGATCTAATTAAAATTTATATTGGAACAGAGTAAAATTACAATGTTTAACTTTGGATCCCATAAAAACAAGCTACGAAACTGAAATTAGAGATATTATAACAAACTTAAAAAACTCCAACTAAATTTTTTTCTTCTTCAAAGTAGGTAAATATAAAAGTATAATTCAAAGATATAGTTTAAATTAACCCACCACAAATCCACCTGAATTACATTGCATGGCCAAAAGTAATTTAAGTGCGAATAAATACCTCTCTTCGAGACTTAGCTTCCGAAAATTATAATTTGTTTTAAGTTCTGAATAATATTAGTTCTATGAAATTTAAACAAAGTTTGATCGCGTATTTTATTATACTGAAACTAACATTCTAAATCGTCGAGTGGCGACAGCACAAGAAAACCTTATTATCCAAGCTATATACTATATATTATATATATAGTATATAGCTTGGATAATAAAGCTATAAACTATATATATATATATATATATATATATATATATATACAAGCTATATATTACTCTATTATCCAAGCCCCGAGAATATCGTGAAGGGTGATTATGAGATATAACCGTAAAACTGTGACGGCGGTGGAGATGGAGTGCTAAAGGTGCGACACATATGGAAGGTACTGCGATGGTCAACAAATTAACAACGATTAACAACAAATCCTTCCTATTTTTATTATGGTAAACCAGCGCTTGAATACCATTCTACCTGATGGTAAGTGGTGGTGCAGCAGAAGACGGTAAAACGCACTGACTTAACAATAGCCTATTTACTCTAACTTTGAAGACAACGAGAGTAGCCCATGTTCGTCTAGCAGTGAATAGGCAAGGGCTATAGTTAAATATAGGAACCGTGATAGCTCGGGGCTTAGCGCCCACTGTAAATCTCACAGTACGCGAGCAACCCTGGTTCAATTCCCGCCGGTACCAATAAAATTGATAATTGCAATTTTAAGTGCCGATTTACCACATGCTCATCGGTATCGAAAAACATAGTGACGAAACC
The DNA here is from genome assembly GCA_036936625.1 of Parnassius smintheus behrii. Classification (NCBI taxonomy): domain Eukaryota; kingdom Metazoa; phylum Arthropoda; class Insecta; order Lepidoptera; family Papilionidae; genus Parnassius; species Parnassius smintheus. Next base: position 40,683,576 of record JAUPFT010000004.1, read on the forward strand.
TGCATGTCGGAGAAAAAAAATGGAAGGCATGTGAAGTCCGCCAACACGCAATGGGGCGGCGCGGCTGACAATTCCTTGCCCTAAAACTCTTTCGGAAGTGACAGGAAGCCTGTGGCTAGCAGTCAGACCACAAAAATCTAAATAAATAATATTTAGATTCTAGGTCTCACTCACAGAAATCTAAATATTATTTAGATTTCTGTGAGTGAGACCTAGAGATCTAGTATATAGGCTGTAACTTTACTTTTACTTTTTTATAGTTAAATGTAATATCATAGTTATACAAACATAGTTGTTTTTGGCATACTGGATACACATATATAATGTACTGTAATAAAAGTGAACATAACTATATGAATAAAACAATTTAAGAAAATCAGGAACTAAATAATATTGAATGTTTAATTTAAGTATACCGTTAATCTATCGTACAAATGTTAAACTTTTTATGAGTATGTATAAAAAATAATATCCAATGTGGGTAATTTTTTCGTAACAACTGTCATTCTCCAGCAATTATTTATTAACCAGCAACGCCGGGACATTTATCCAGTACGGGTTCGATTCATTAGATATTCAATATTTGCATACTGACAACCCATTCCAACAAGATATAATTAGCATAACGAACGATACTATCTCGATTTTCCGACTAGCGGCGAAACAAGTTAACTTAATCTGCGCAGATATCAGAAAACGGCTTTCGAGTTGAAGTCAGGTTAATGTAGTTGACTAGACGTCCACTGATCAAATGTCACAGATTTAGAACGGCGATAGACTTCCAGGAAGTTAATTGACTTTCGTAAATCCATCCAGTTCGATTGACAGATAGATAATAAACAAAGAGCTATATTCTGCTAAAATACATATATCTTGTGTATTGAATACGAAATCGTTTGATTGGAAATTCAATAAGTGTTCGTGCTAGCATTGGGACATAAAATGACTAAAATATTTCCTTTATTTTCAATACGTTTCTTCAATTTCTTACAAAGTTTATTTTAACTTAAACGATAAATTTAACATTAAACGGCTTTACGCAATTTGTAGGACATCGATGTATGCAGATGTCTGAAGGATAGGGAATTATGAAGGGCTGTAGTATACGAGTATGTTGATAGCATTTCGAAAACAGTTTTTCTAGTACCAAAAGCGAATGAAATACGTAGTAGGTACAAAGAGATATCAGACATGTCATATGATTCTAATGGACAAACTCAATACAATCAAAGGTCCTTTCAGAAGGAGGTTTGATTGTATTGAGAACCACGACAAACACGAACCTCGGCTCTGATACAGTCAGAATTGACGACATTAAGCGGAATATACTATCTACTACTAATAATCCTATATACCGCCAAAAACCACCACGATTCGGCCCACATTTTTCGTAAATCCAATATAAAGTTCGTTTATAAATAAGTTACAACAAAGTCGTTATTCGATTGGTAGTGACGCAGAGAAACATAAATTGAAAAAGCAGCTACATTCTCCGGTTCCCGTTCAGAAGAACCACTAACGAGATGTCTTATACAGTTAGCAAGAACGATGAAATTGCACAGCGGTTACTGAGAAAAGATAAAAGATGCTGAAAGTAACACTGAATAAACATTTTTCCTCATCCGCCTCGTATTCTCGACAGTTTATAGCAAAGGCAATATGATATAACTTCACGAAAAGCAAATCTTACAGTATCTCTTACGACGGTTAAGTACCAAGTAATCTGTTATTTATTAAATTTAATTCAAACATTGACGGCCAAAAAAACAACGCCGGCACCAATTCCATTCAGAATTCAACGTGTTCGAAAGTGTCCAATATTAAAATGCCACGCGTACCCTCACCGACTAAAAGATATAACAAACGCTACCGCAAAGGAGATGTTATTAGCATTTTGCATTGAAATTATGCAAATGCTCATCAAGGACGTCCGACAAAACAATTTGATGACATACAGACAACTCGAACCGGCGGTCGCTCTTTATAAACACAGTGATTGCCTCACTTAAACTTTTATAAGATATTTATTAAGCAAGTCACTCGTTTTAATGATGACATTAAAATTGCAAAGTAGTATTTAACAAAACACTACTACAATAGCGCCGATATAGATCCGTGGTAGCTCAGATGGTTAACGCTCGCTGTAAATACAACAGAACGCGAGTAACCCAGGTTCGATCCCCGCCGGCACCAATGAAATTTTTAATTGCAATTTTAAGTGCTGATTTACCACGTGCTCGGCGGTGAAGGTAACTACTACTACTAGTAAAATTATATTGAAAGAAAATTAAATTTATTTTGTTTTAATTTTCTCAATTTTCGGTTTACTTTTATAGAATAAGCGTTACAAATGAGCACATAATCCACTAAATGATGAGAGGATGTGCTGCAGACACAGAAATCTGCCATATTATTTAGATTTCTATCTCCTATTAAGAATCGAAATGCAAATGCATGGTCACTTCAGAGGACTAACATCGAATGACTTGCTAGCTCGCTATCAGCAAAAATGGTCTCTCGTTGTCTATACTCACCATGCGAAATACAACAGCATTAAACCTCTTTACGATATTTACGCTGATATTCTGTGAGAGCAAGGTGTTTCCACGGTCAAACCGAGGTATGTGGTGGACCGTATCAAATTATAAAATTCTATCTAAATTAGGTATTAAAAGTAGAGTAAATGACGAATCAAAAACACCGGCGCAAATAAAAAACTTTCTAATATCTTCTATTCAAGCGAATACAGACAATTAAAAATAATTTAAAATTACACGTCATTTAATCTTCAAAATAATTTTAATTCGAAATAAAAATTCGCATTGCATGCAGTAAAGAATAATTGATATGAACAGTTTTAATTGAAGTATATACAGTGGAATATTCATTAGTTAAAAAAAAGTCTACATAAATGTTGATAATAGAGAAGTGACCCTGACCAGGTAACGCGCCCAGCCCTCATTTACTGCGCGTCAGGGACGTTACAAACGAATGTGCAAATTTCCCATACGCGAAGTAACACACGGCAAACGAATGAATATCGTGTCTAATAACACCCAAATACCGTAATACCATAATCCGTTTTAATTATCCATATACTTTCTATCTTAGGGCATCTGTTGCTTAAATCATGCTACAGGCAAAAATATCTATACATATTAATATTTTACACATATACATAAGATGAGCCGTTTTAGCTCAGATGGTTAACACTCGCTGTAAATATAACAGAACTCTAGCAACCCGGGTTCGATCCCCACCGGCACCAATAAAATTGTTAATTGCAATTTTGAGTGCTGATTTACCACGTGCTCGGTGGTGAAGGAAAACATCGTGAGGAAACCTGCATGTCTGAGGAATAAGAAAAAAAATATTTCGAAGTCATGTGAAGTTCTCCAACACACATTGGAGCAGCGCGGCGGACACTTCCTTACCCTAAAACACTCTTAGAAATGAGGGGAGGTCTGTGCCCAGCAGTGAGACGTATATAGGCTGTTTTTTTTATACATAAGGTTGAAGTGTATGAAATATCGAAATAACTGGCTTAAGCTCACAGAGTTATTTGTACGCCATTAAACCATTTTTTAAATATTATTCTGTGTCTGTCAAGGCTAATCTTCAGAATGGTTGAACCGATTGTGATAAAACTTTACGAACATACAGTCAAAAGGCCGAAAGGGATTAAGGCTATATTTTCTTCAAAAAATAGCAGATTTTATTTTTTGAAAGATAAACGTAAAATCGATGAAATAAATGGCGTTTGATTTTCTTAAATCTAAATATATAGCCACATTAATAGACCCGGGCGAAGCCCGGGCAGGTCGCTAGTACACAATAAATCAACGTGTCATCAGTAATTCGTTGATACACTCTGGTTTGAATGGTCCAAGACTCTGGTATTTCTTTCATCGACAGACGTGAGGCTAACGATGTTATTAATGTGTGTATCCTATACCTTTAAACGAGCAATTCTTGTGTATATATATATATATATATATATATATATATATATATATATATATATATATATATATATATATAATCGGAATCTCGGAAACGGCTCCAACGATTTTCATAAAATTTTGTGTCCAGGGGGTTTCGGGGGCAATAAAATCGATCTAGCTGTGATTCATTTTTTGGAAATTGTCGTTTTGTCCGTGTTTTCAGGCAGTGAAAAACTGCTACAATATAAGAAGGTAAATTTTGACACTATATTAATGATCGTAATAATTCAAGTGGATATCGGTCTTGTCTTCGGTCCGACTTTTTTCCTTTTTTTTTCAAGTTCCCTTCTTTTGTGAGAAAATCCATTATTTCGGGCCCCTTTTCCATTATTTTTTTATAAATACGAAAATTTTAATTAAACTAATTGCACTCATGGTTTTTAATTCAAACAACCAGTTCAGTTTTTTCTATTATGTCAATGAGATCAAAAATTATTATTTATATATCTTCAGTATGTAATTTGTATCTAAATATAATTTCCAAAACACACGATTTCCAAAAAAAATACAGAGGAAAGCTCGGTCATTCAGGTAATATTCACTCTATACGCGCCTTTGTATGCGTCTGAAATGTCAATTTCTTGACAAAGCATATTATACTATAATTGATGCAGGTATGTAATGTCAGAATATTTTTTATGAGGACGAGGGTGACAAACGAGCACACAGTCCACCTAGTGGTAGGTGGTTGCAGTGGCCCATAGACATGAACATCTATCCTCGATTACGAATCAAAATGATGATTGTCACCCGTGCAGATGCGTTGTCACCCGTGAGGACTAAGATGGAATGCCTCGTTTTCAGTAAAATGGGTATCTATCTGGTTCTCTACACTCACCATTCAAAACACAGCAGCGTTAAGCTGCTATTCTACGCTGGTATTCTGTGAGAGCGTGTTCCTACCCCGATCCAGCCGACCCATTCGTGTTACAAATACACTACTAATATAGCTGTAACATGGCTCTACCACGTAAATTTTTCGTAAATACTATACACGAACTCAGAAATGCAGTAGACACAGACTGTATCGCAGTCTAGTGCAATATATCACATTTAATTGCGACTGGCTTGCAAGATGTGGAGTGATGTCAATGACAAAAACTATCAACATAGACATAGGTGCATATAATCTTCACTGAACGTAATCTACGTGCAAATTACGTATAATTACTAGTTAGCCTCAACGGCCTTGTTGCGTCGAGCTTTAATTACACACCCGCTTGCTGCATTTAATATGTAAAGCAAAGGTCACAAGTTAATGAGAAGGAAAAAAAAGCTATATTTTAATAAACGATGTCTTTTGTTATTAGTACGATGTACAGTTAATGCAATTAGTAGGTACATCAAATATTTACACGTAGTATTTCCGGGAGTATAACCGGCGACGAATTTCGCCAACCTTCACGTTTTGTCTCCCGGAGGGGCGAAAAGTGTATTGCGGAGGCCCGTTTGGCTAAGCTGAATGTATGAGGAGCAATTAATGGGTACCCTTAACCGATGAGCGTGTATGCGTAGGTATATGGATGTAAAGAAGGCTAGAGAGCTCAGCCAGGACCGTGCCAAATAGAAGTCCGTAGTCTCTGCCTAACCTTCTGGGTTGCAGGCGTGATTGTTTATGTATATGTAGAAGAGCTACGCTGCAGCTATATTACGGTTCTGGCAGGAATGCTAGGCTCAACTGGTCTCTCTTACAGAATACCAGCGTAAAATATTAACTTAATGCTGCTGTTTTTCGTATTGTAACTGTAGAGAACCCTTTTTACTGGAAACGAGACATTCCATTTTAATACGTAGAGGTGACAACCCAGCTGATTTTTTTTTTAATCGTGGATAGATGTATATGTCTGTGAGCCACAGCATCCACTTACCATCAATGGACTGTGTGCTTTTTTAAACATTAGAAATGTAAATTAAAATCAGGGGAAATCATACCACACATTTCTTTTTGACACAAACATTAAACTGCCATAATTCGAAAATAATTTCGAAACTATTAAAAAATCTGTGGCAACCATAACAGTCACAGAATAATAGAAGTTGAATATGGTGGTAATAAACACAAAAAATGTGAATCTAAAAATCTTTCTACCACAGTATCATTTAGAATCAATGCGATAAAAAGAAAAAACATGTAACGCCTTTTATGGAGATCTACTGTAGTGTAATAAAAACGAAAAAGGAAGCTCATAAAAAAGTTCAGTGGCCTTAGAATCTGTTACAAGAGGATATTCTGTCAAACAGCCCAGTGGGCGTAGGATATCAGAAAGTAACTTCTTTATAATGGAAAGGTATAGTCATTGTGCTATGAAGCTTTATTTATTTTTATTAGTTAGGTTTGATCAAAATATTTACTTTTTCTTACTTACTGAAAGTTTACGAATCATGTAAAACTAACTTAAGTATTACAATTGACATTTCTCTCGACCGTTTATAATTTATTTGTGAAAAACTGTTCCGATTTCAAGGTACAAAATCAATTTTTTGTCTAACATTTAAATGGTATGCCATTATCCCTATTTATGTTATTTTAGACATGAAGTTAATTTTGGCATAATTTTAAAATTAATATAAATAAAAATAATGAAAGATTTAACAGTTTTATAATATTATCAGTATTCTGCTGATAAATTTCCAGCGGTCAATTAAGGGGGAATATAACCTCAAATGGCTTAGCAAGATCCTCCGTTATGCCGAAAATATTGCAGCATTAATTTTGAAATAAATATATGGTAAAGTTGAGGATTAATGTTAAGTACTATGTTAGACGAAAACATGATTCCGGGAAATTTTCTCGATAGAATAAATCCAAAGTTACCTCCAAACTGAACAATAAACCGCTGTTATTCATAAAATACTTTAAATAAGATCATGAAACTTTGCATACTAACTGAACTAGCTATAAGCAGGGCTTATGTTTTATTTTTTTAAATAACCATTATTTTCACTGTAAAAAGAAATTACCTAAACTATCTTCCTGAAGCTTGTTTCCTGCCGCCCGGTTCCGTAAAAGTTTACGGAACCGGGCGGCAAAATTTTACGACGGTAAAATTTTACGGAATCATGTTTTCGTCTAACATAGTACTTAACATTAATCCTCAACTTTACCATATATTTATTCCAAAATTAAAGCTGCAATATTTTCGGTATAACGGAGGATCTTGCTAAGCCATTTGAGGTTATATTCCCCCTTAATAACAAAGTTATTTAATAATTTGTGGAGAACACAATTGTATGCTCTCAACATATAAATGAGTATTTCCAAAATGATATTAAGCTGGTGGGGACATCACTCTAAATAATACGGTACTTTGCGGAAATCTTTGTCGATAAGGCTAATCGGTTCTAGGAACGGCGGCGGCTCTCCGCGCTAATGTGAAACTGGACTCGCGTGGTTTTCACGCTACGCTACGCGGAATTGGGGCGCAATGGTGCTTACGCAACCTCAAAGAACTCTGTTATGAACCTTTGATAAGGCAAGTAATGTTTTATAACTTGTAGCATTTCTAATACTTCTGTATCTATTTACATACCTATATATTTCAAACTTCTTCAGTTACCAAAATGTCCTCCAGACCGAATTTCAACTGGCGGCCAGCCTCAACGGAGACTAGCCTTCGGCGCAGGACAGGATTATACTGCCCGAGTGTATGTATCTTAATCCTCATAATCCGATGGGAAGATAAACCGGCACGACCGGAGAGAGATCAGGCGCAGGACCAACGGCTTTACGAGCTTTCCTGACTGCGGGCAGCTACTGAGAAAAACTCTATTATATATCTAAATAATTAATTTTTTGTCCCGACCCGAGATTCGAACCCAGAACCTCACGATCAGCAGTCGCAATATTAGAAACACTAGACCAACGAGGCAGTCTAAAATATATAAGGAGAATGCGTAACTGTTTGGAGAAAATAGTCAAGTTGTTGCTGTTAGTTTCTTGGTACACGCCACTTCGTCTCAAAAGGCATCCCGCAGTAGTTATTTGTTGAAGCTATGACGTAGTTTTTTTTTTTACTTTTAAAAGTTGCTTTATGAAGGTGAATTTTGAATAAAAATATTTTGACACTGACTTTTGACTTCGGTAGCCCAGTGTTGTTTATAAGTTGCTGCGGCCGGTTAACTAGAATTCAAATCCCACACGGATTAAGTGTGGAAATGTCCAAAAAAATTTTCCGGGGCTGGATTGATATTTGTACGTTTACAGTTTGTGTATGTAAAGTTTCTTCTAACCATAAAGTTTTAGAAAATTACTCTGTGTTCTGATATTCAGAACACTAGTTTGCGTCACGCATGTTCCGTATATTTCACCAAATATTTACATTTCGATCAAAGAAATACACGTTTACGTCAAACCAAACGATTGCAATTCGAGAGTGCAAATTTCTATACCGAATTATTACGAATAACACAGGAGTATTTATAAAATAAAACAAGTACAATGTCGGGACCCGAATGTCCGAAATACGATTTGTCGAATCACTGGTGACGTCATGCCAGGATTCAATTGCAACTTCTTACAACGAATAAAAAGTTATGAATATGAAAGGTTAGCAGGCACACATTTTGTACGTGGTATAGCCATGCTGCAGCTATAATATGGTTGTAGCACTAAATGGTTGCTTTGACTGGGGAAGGACCACGCTCTCACACCACCACGTTTTTCGTATGGTGAATGTGTAGAGGACCGGAGACACTTTTTACTGGATACGAGGCATCCTATTTTTCGGGGATTACAACGCATTTGCACATTGTTCCTTATCGGGCATGTTGATGTCTGCGGGCCACACTTACCATCAGGTCTGTGAACTCGTCTTTCACCCTTATTTTATATAAACAAGGTGACGACCCGAAAGTTCATGGACACCGGTGGCTTGGTATCGAGACCATGTGGAAGTCTTTGGAGACTTACGTTCTAGAGTAGACTTCTGATCGACAGGATGAATTCATCGTTGTTGAAACAAGTAAAGTCACAGCCTATATACGTCTCACTGCTGGGCACAGGCCTCCCCTCATTTCTGAGAGGGTTTTAGGGCAAGGAAGTGTCCGCCGCTCTGCCCCAATGCGTGTTGGCGAACTTCACATGTCTTCGAAATATTTTTTGTTATTCCTCAGACATGCAGGTTTCCTCAGGATGTTTTCCTTTACTGCCGAGCACGTGGTAAATCAGCACTTAAAATTGCAATTAACAATTTCATTGGTGCCGGCGGGGATCGAACCCGGGTTACTCGCGTTCCTTTATATTTACAGCGAGCGTTAACCATCTGAGCTACCACGCCTCTGTACTTTTTACGATACTACGAGGGCTGCACTAAAAGTATCGGGAATGGAATATTTCCATTTCCATTGTTCCTGTCATATTAAAATCTTTTTAATTGAAAACTCCTTGGTTTTAAAAATCGAATACCATTTATTTATTTAAAAAAAGATTCTCGGTCTTGTCACAAGGTTGTGTCAAACTTGTTTAGTCGTTGAGAAAATGGAATTGACTCGAGAAAATTCAAGAGCGATGATTTATTATGACTTTCGAAGTGGTTTAACACAAAAACAGTGTGTTGACCGGATGATTTCTGCATTTGGTGATGAAGCCCCATCCAAAACCAACAATTTATCGCTGGTTTGCGGAATTTCAACGTGGACGTGTCAAGCTCAGTGATGATCCTGAGCTACCACGGCTCTTTTATTTTATTTTACAGTTGATACAAGACCTAAGATAATAACATCAGCCCATTTCTTCTCCTGGTTAGTAGTGGTATAACCATCTCTTTTATGCCAGATGTAATTTAACCGACGCAACTGACGGGGCGCAATCATTGAGTTATACAAAATATAAATCAATGGGGGCAACGTAGAAGTAGAAGAAGAAGTAGAAGGCGTTGGTGTAGCAGTCACCAATCCCATTACAAAGTGTGAATAAAGCGGCAAATACGTCTTAAAATTTATAATGTTTATGTGAAGAGTATTTTATATGCAGGACGATTAAGATACGAGGAGATTACGTTTCAATAATAAACATCATATACCGTGCAGTGGCGGTATAAGAATATACACCCACTACTTCATATGGTACCCTGGGTGTCGTAAGAGGCTGCAGAGAACACAAACAAGAAATGGGCAGCAGCATCTTCCTGATAACGGCTGAAAACTGCGGTTGCCAACCTTCCCGCTGAGTGGCAACTATGCAAAATCCCTCCCATGAGGCAATCTATGGGGGAGCCTTATATATTACAGTGGATTCTAAAAGATTGTAATAGTAATGGAAATGGTATTTATAATATGCTGAACGACTATATTTTATAACATGCTGGACGATAAGTCAATAAAAAGAAACGTTTAAAGTTCAAAGCAGCGGTTAACAACGCTTATAAAAACTATTACTACTAACATAAACGTATATCGAAAGCCCACTGCTTGAACATAGGCCTCCTACATAGATTGCCTCATAGGTGTAAATTTGCCACGCCTAGTCGCCGCGATGGCAAGTTTTTTTTTTTAATTTATTTAAGACGTCATCAGATGATTCTGCCCATTACCTGTTTCATTTTCTTCTGTCGCCGCTTACGACAAAGTGCCTAACTAAAACTACTAACTTATCCTAACTTAAATCACTAATTTTACAAAAACAAAAACTTCAAAGCACAAAATCATATTTTTCTATTTACATAATATGTTGAACTAATTTAAATCAAAATTTTGTACGTAATATTAGTATTTGGCAATTCTAGCACTAACTTATCTCTATAGAATCATAATAAGCAGACACCGTGAAAAAATGCACCTCCTTTCATCGAATAGTATAGGACTATGACACCACTAACGAAAGTGGATTTTTGATATAGGTAAATTCATGTCTTTATCTAGAATTTGATTGTTCAAAAACACGATTGTATAATTTTGACTAGATCATAAATATTTGCGAAAACACCTCTAAAAATCACTATAGTTGAAATTACAACGAAATTACTTAATCTATATGCTTGGGAATCACTCAAATATATTCATAACATCAATATCCATAATTTACTTACTCATTATTTTAATTACTTAAATCAATAATTTTTAAAAAAATATTTTAAGATTCTGACAATTTATAAGCGCTTTTAATCGTCGCGGGCGCTACGCAATTTTAGACCTTATGACGGCGTTTTTACAAGTTTTTATAGAAATTATGTATTCACTCGGATCAGTAAGGCGATAGCCTTTTCAATGTGTCGTCTTAACTCTAAAGCCTTAAAGCCATTTCATGTTAAAAGATGGTAAGCGTCGGATCGATCGTTACTATCCATGACGAAGGTTAGCAACAAATCAACGAGCGACGTGTTAACGGCATCGGAGATCGCGTGCCTGAAGCCTAGGCCAATCGATCACCCAACTAAATGGAGGGCCAATGTCGCTTGGAAGTCCTGGAATTCGGAACGGACAACCTTGCAAGATAACGCAACAGCACGCGTTTGCAGAAAATAATCAAATCGAAATAAATTCCAAACAGTGTTTTGTAATATCGTCATACGATTTGACCTGGAATTTAAGAATTTTAATTTATTTTAAGAATATCACGTTTGACGTTTTATCTATACATACGGTTGTGTCAGATTAGAAGGTCATATTTTGTGCCAAACTTGGCCCCCTCTTCATTCTTGTTTTTGGTGGGATGATTAATTTGTGTTTACACGAGAAGACTTTACTTCGGACTCATTATATCAGGTATCTCATATTGTGAGATGCAATAAGAAAGTCTGTTAAAATCATTTTATATTTTAATAAAGGTTTAATAAGATTTAGAAAAGTAACAAAAGTAGTAGAAAATAGGCACAAATTGTTTTAGAAAATATCCACAAAATTTTGGCTTACACATACACACCTCATTTTAAAATTTCGTGTGTTTGATTAGGATGACATGGGCTAGTAGATTCTTTTTACCCTCTACACGGCGACTTAATTATTTAAAAGATGTGAAATTCGTTAGCTAAAGTATGCTAGAAAAATATAGTATCTTGCCTAATCATGGTATAAAGAGCACCTCTTTCTCCTAAAATTGTGTGCATAATCACTGCCACCACTACACTAGAAAACACATGCAGAGTAACACAACAGAGTTGATAATAGGACGTGTTTCGGTTTTAAACGAAGCATCATCAGTAAAAATCATATGTGTAATAGGTTACAGCAAAGGGATTTTTATATCTCATTACTACGTATCATTTTTAAAATGATGAATTTTCGCGGAGTAACGCCTTGTTCTATTATATTAATACCTAAAATAAGCAGACCGGTGACGGAGAAAAGCGACTACAGCCTTACGCCGTCGATCAATACGATCTACTACCGCCGATACCAGTATGTAGCTATTTTTGTGAATATTTATAAAATAAGCAGACCGATGAGGGGAAAGGCGACTATAGCATTACGCCGTAGATCGATACGATCTACTATCGCTGATACCAGTATGTATCTATTATTGTGAATACATAAAATAAGCAGACCGATGACGGGGAGAAGCAACTATAAGCCTTACACCGTCTATCGATACGATATACTACCGCTGATATCAGTATGTATCTATTATTGTGAATACATAAAATAAGCAGACCGATGACGGGGAAAAGCAACTATAAGCCCTACGCCGTCGATCGATACGATCTACTACCGCTGATACCAGTATGTAGCTATTATTGTGAGTACATAAAAATACCAATAGCTACATATGGTATCATTATGACGTTTAATCTTAGGTTCTGGTCAATAACTAGCACATGTCAATTGTGTCCTTTTCAGCCTAAGATTCCGTCTGAGTGTGTACCACTTTCTTAACTATTTCTGCTATCAAATAGCAGTGCGTGCACTACTTTGTTGCGATCTGAAGGGTAAGCCGGTATAATTACAGGATGTGAGGCATTTCATCTTCGTCCTCAGGGGCGACAACACATCTGTAGCTTTCTTTCTGTGTCCTTCGATTTTTTCTATATCGTATATACAATATGTATAAAAAGTTTGTCCGATTTGGGTTTTTAAGTATCGCGATATGATTCGCTCCGTGATATTTTTTTCAGAGAAAATAAACAATACCACAAAAATTAAATAAAATTTAATAAACGGAGATTAATTTTTAATTAAATGGCGGCGCGGACGGCCATCGGGAATCAATATCTAGAGGTCACAACTTTGACTTCTGTTGACCCATGGCTTCACTTATTATTTTATCGTTCGTTAGTTAGAAACAATAATTTTAATAACGCAACTGCTGCGTAATTGCAGTCACTTCGGGTAACGTCGCCGACGATGGTGATTCCAGGTTGTTTTAAATTTGCTGAATTTTAAGCAAATTGTAGTAAAAAAGGATGTAAATAACAAAAACATTTTTATTTTCATTATAATAACACGATGTGTTATTTTTTGATAATGTCACTACGATACCCAAGTGCCTAACACAAGTGCTTTAGGATCGAACAGTTTTTTCACATATTGTATCGGTCATACCCTCGTCTTGACAACGGATATCGGTGACTGCCTCTAGCGGTGTTAAGCGTGACCGAAAAAGCGAAGCGGATTCATAAGGTCCAAGGTTCGAATAACGGATCGAGGCAAAATTAGTTATTGGGGTTTGCTGTTATAAAATAGCAGCTCGGAGTCAGGAAGTTGGAAAGCTCGTAAAATTGTTGTTCCTTTGTCTGATTTCTCTCCGATGGAGTCGGATTGACGTCGCTTTGGACTATGAGAGTGAGGGAATAGAGAGTGCATTTGTGCTTGTGCACACACACACACTCGTGCACAATAATCTTGTCCTGCACAGATGGCTGGTCTCTGTTGAGATGGCTGCCGTGCCCGAAATTCGATCTGGAGGACATATTAATTTTATTGGTACAAATGTCGCATCATGCTGCGTCATCTATATTCAATCATCAACAGCATGTCAAAAAAACACGACAAGGTAGACGTTGCATTGTATTTATGCCAACCAGTAACGAAAGTGCCTTAATATGGTACGAGCGGATACGGGAGCACACAAATGATAATTTTGGTCAAGGTTTGAATCACCTCGCTTAACCCTCAACATACCTACTGTTATATCAACGTAATTAAATTTATAGACAAACAAACATAAATCTGCAATTTAAATAAAACGATGTTAGCAAAACATTAGTGATAATTAATAATCGGAATTTCTTTCCATTATTAATTATCACTGTTTTTCCTCAAAAACAAAGATAACGTTATGACTCCGTAGCGAGCCGTGAACCTGTTTTCTTAGTATTTGTCTAATTTGTTTCTTGACAAATAACATGTAAATTAAAAACAAAAATAGTGTCGTGATGTGAAATAAGAATTATTTTTATATGAGTGAATAAATAAAAATGATCCAAATTTCATCCATAAAATATGCACAAAGCCTACTACTTTGTATAAAAAGTATAAGTATCTGGTTGACCGAGCTTTGCTCGGTATTTTTCGCTCGATTTTTTTTAATTCGTGTGTTTTGGAAATTATATTTAGATACAAATTACATACTGATGAAACATAAATAATATTTTTTGATCTTAGCGACATAACAGAAAAAACGGAACTGGTTATTTGAATAAAAAAAATGAGTGCAATTATTTTAATTTTAATTTTCGTGTTTTTAAAAAATACTAAAAAAAGGGCTCGAAAAAAATAGATTTTCTCAAAAAAGAAAGGAACATGAAAAAAAAATTTAAAAAATCGGTCGGTCGATCTGGGCTCGAACCGGGGTTTTAAGATTCTGTGACCGACTATTATACCAATTAAGCTATTAATAATCACTAACAATACGTCAAAATTTACCTTCTTATTCTAACGATATTGTAGCAGTTTTTCATTGCCTAAAAACACGGACAAAAAGACATTTTCTAAAAATAAATCCTAGCTAGATCGATTTATTATCCCCGAAACTCCCTGGACACTAAATTTTATGAAAATCGTTGGAGCCGTTTCCGAGATCCCGATTATATATATATATATATATATATATATATATATATATATATATATATATACAAGAATTGCTCGTTTAATAGTATAGGATTAAGTACATAATTAAGTACATAAGAGTTTTAAATAACCCAATGCTGGACCAAAGGTTTTTATTATAAACGACGACAGGCCCATTTGCACGAAATATTGACGGGTTAAATTTGCAATTCTTTTTTTGGATGTGCACTTTTGGTCAGTATTTTCCTTCGCCGAGCACGTGATAAATCAATAAATAAACTCTTAAAACTGCTATCAACAACTCAGTAGTGATGAAACTGGAGGTCGAACGACAATTTGATTGCGTTCTATAATAGTCACTTTTTTGCAATTGGCCGTACGTTATAAATTTGTTTTTGTACTTACTATTCCCCGCGACTTCGTCCGCATGGAATTTATTAAGATTGAATTACAGGGGTTTTAATTTTTTTCGTGGAACCCAAATTTGTTTTCAAAAAAAAGGAGCCTAAGTTACTTCTAATAATATCAGCTATCTGTCAGAGAAAGTTCTGTCAAAATAGGTAAAGCCATTTCGGAGATTAGTCGGAACAAACAGACAAAAAATTAAAAAAAAATTATTGTTATAGGTGCCGTATATACTTTTTTAAACATTATATAAAAAGCTGTTATTTTTACATTACAAACAGAATTCAATTTTATTTTTTTAATTTTTATATAGATAATATGAATATTTAGTTGTATCTACTTAATGAATATATAGTTTAAATAGTTTAAACACACGCAATCCAACAAGTCACGTAAGGCTTCATTATATACCCCGAGTCATGAAAGGTTTCATAATTCAATTAAATGGAGTAAGCAGATTCAAGATAAATTCTTCAGAAGACAAACTATTTCAATAAAGCTAAGTTTGCTCGATTATAATGAAATATCTCATTTGATTTTAATGAAATTGATAACTCTGAACTTATCTCATTACAAGCGAAGTAATGAATGAAAACTGAAACTTATCAATTAATATCACAATGAATAAACAAAATCAAAATATCTTAAAAAATTATACCAGTAGTCTATTGCTGATGAATATTGCTTATTGTAAATTTATTTTATGTAAATTTATTTAGCAGAGTCACGTTGCAGCTACATTATGGTTGCAGCACGAATGGGTCGGCTCGACCGGGGAAGGACCACGCTCTCACAGAGTACCAACCGGAGACCCTTTTTACTGGAATCGAGACATTCCATCTCAATCCTCAGGGGTGACAACGCATTTGTATTTGTATGGTGAGTGTAGAGATTCGGAGACCTTTTTTTTAGATGTCTATGGGCCACAGCATCCACTTACCATCAGGTGGTGTGTGTTGATGCGGTTTTTACCAATAGAGAAAGAGGAAGATTTATATGTATAATACATGAATACATGGACATGTTGTCGAGATCCAAAAACCACCCGTGCGAAGCTAGTATCTTATAAAACTGACAACTTGACTTAGTGACTCATCCCGAGCATAAAGATTCTTGAGCTGGCGGCCGCTTACCGCCAACATTAGAACTATGAAGTGTCGCTCTAATGAGACGCAGACAGTCGATAGACGCAGAGGCTATGCTATGTGAAAATGGTAAAGATTCTTGAGCTGGCGGCCGCTTACCGCCAACATTAGAACTATGAAGTGTCGATCTAATGAGACGCAGACAGTCGATAGACGCAGAGGCTATGCTATGTGAAAATGGTAAAGATTCTTGAGCTGGCGGCCGCTTACCGCCAACATTAGAACTATGAAGTGTCGATCTAATGAGACGCAGACAGTCGATAGACGCAGAGGCTATGCTATGTGAAAATGGTAAAGATTCTTGAGCTGGCGGCCGCTTACCGCCAACATTAGAACTATGAAGTGTCGATCTAATGAGACGCAGACAGTCGATAGACGCAGAGGCTATGCTATGTGAAAATGGTAAAGATTCTTGAGCTGGCGGCCGCTTACCGCCAACATTAGAACTATGAAGTGTCGATCTAATGAGACGCAGACAGTCGATAGACGCAGAGGCTATGCTATGTGAAAATGGTAAAGATTCTTGAGCTGGCGGCCGCTTACCGCCAACATTAGAACTATGAAGTGTCGATCTAATGAGACGCAGACAGTCGATAGACGCAGAGGCTATGCTATGTGAAAATGGTAAAGATTCTTGAGCTGGCGGCCGCTTACCGCCAACATTAGAACTATGAAGTGTCGATCTAATGAGACGCAGACAGTCGATAGACGCAGAGGCTATGCTATGTGAAAATGGTAAAGATTCTTGAGCTGGCGGCCGCTTACCGCCAACATTAGAACTATGAAGTGTCGATCTAATGAGACGCAGACAGTCGATAGACGCAGAGGCTATGCTATGTGAAAATGGTAAAGATTCTTGAGCTGGCGGCCGCTTACCGCCAACATTAGAACTATGAAGTGTCGATCTAATGAGACGCAGACAGTCGATAGACGCAGAGGCTATGCTATGTGAAAATGGTAAAGATTCTTGAGCTGGCGGCCGCTTACCGCCAACATTAGAACTATGAAGTGTCGATCTAATGAGACGCAGACAGTCGATAGACGCAGAGGCTATGCTATGTGAAAATGGTAAAGATTCTTGAGCTGGCGGCCGCTTACCGCCAACATTAGAACTATGAAGTGTCGATCTAATGAGACGCAGACAGTCGATAGACGCAGAGGCTATGCTATGTGAAAATGGTAAAGATTCTTGAGCTGGCGGCCGCTTACCGCCAACATTAGAACTATGAAGTGTCGATCTAATGAGACGCAGACAGTCGATAGACGCAGAGGCTATGCTATGTGAAAATGGTAAAGATTCTTGAGCTGGCGGCCGCTTACCGCCAACATTAGAACTATGAAGTGTCGATCTAATGAGACGCAGACAGTCGATAGACGCAGAGGCTATGCTATGTGAAAATGGTAAAGATTCTTGAGCTGGCGGCCGCTTACCGCCAACATTAGAACTATGAAGTGTCGATCTAATGAGACGCAGACAGTCGATAGACGCAGAGGCTATGCTATGTGAAAATGGTAAAGATTCTTGAGCTGGCGGCGGCTTACCGCCAACATTAGAACTATGAAGTGTCGATCTAATGAGACGCAGACAGTCGATAGACGCAGAGGCTATGCTATGTGAAAATGGTAAAGATTCTTGAGCTGGCGGCCGCTTACCGCCAACATTAGAACTATGAAGTGTCGATCTAATGAGACGCAGACAGTCGATAGACGCAGAGGCTATGCTATGTGAAAATGGTAAAGATTCTTGAGCTGGCGGCCGCTTACCGCCAACATTAGAACTATGAAGTGTCGATCTAATGAGACGCAGACAGTCGATAGACGCAGAGGCTATGCTATGTGAAAATGGTAAAGATTCTTGAGCTGGCGGCCGCTTACCGCCAACATTAGAACTATGAAGTGTCGATCTAATGAGACGCAGACAGTCGATAGACGCAGAGGCTATGCTATGTGAAAATGGTAAAGATTCTTGAGCTGGCGGCCGCTTACCGCCAACATTAGAACTATGAAGTGTCGATCTAATGAGACGCAGACAGTCGATAGACGCAGAGGCTATGCTATGTGAAAATGGTAAAGATTCTTGAGCTGGCGGCCGCTTACCGCCAACATTAGAACTATGAAGTGTCGATCTAATGAGACGCAGACAGTCGATAGACGCAGAGGCTATGCTATGTGAAAATGGTAAAGATTCTTGAGCTGGCGGCGGCTTACCGCCAACATTAGAACTATGAAGTGTCGATCTAATGAGACGCAGACAGTCGATAGACGCAGAGGCTATGCTATGTGAAAATGGTAAAGATTCTTGAGCTGGCGGCCGCTTACCGCCAACATTAGAACTATGAAGTGTCGATCTAATGAGACGCAGACAGTCGATAGACGCAGAGGCTATGCTATGTGAAAATGGTAAAGATTCTTGAGCTGGCGGCCGCTTACCGAAAACATTAGAACAATGAAGTGTCGATCTAATGAGACGCAGACAGTCGATAGACGCAGAGGCTATGCTATGTGAAAATGGTAAAGATTCTTGAGCTGGCGGCCGCTTACCGCCAACATTAGAACAATGAAGTGTCGATCTAATGAGACGCAGACAGTCGATAGACGCAGAGGCTATGCTATGTGAAAATGGTAAAGATTCTTGAGCTGGCGGCCGCCTACCGCCAACATTAGAACTATGAAGTGTCGATCTAATGAGACGCAGACAGTCGATAGACGCAGAGGCTATGCTATGTGAAAATGGTAAAGATTCTTGAGCTGGCGGCCGCTTACCGCCAACATTAGAACTATGAAGTGTCGATCTAATGAGACGCAGACAGTCGATAGACGCAGAGGCTATGCTATGTGAAAATGGTAAAGATTCTTGAGCTGGCGGCCGCTTACCGCCAACATTAGAACTATGAAGTGTCGATCTAATGAGACGCAGACAGTCGATAGACGCAGAGGCTATGCTATGTGAAAATGGTAAAGATTCTTGAGCTGGCGGCCGCTTACCGCCAACATTAGAACTATGAAGTGTCGATCTAATGAGACGCAGACAGTCGATAGACGCAGAGGCTATGCTATGTGAAAATGGTAAAGATTCTTGAGCTGGCGGCCGCTTACCGCCAACATTAGAACTATGAAGTGTCGATCTAATGAGACGCAGACAGTCGATAGACGCAGAGGCTATGCTATGTGAAAATGGTAAAGATTCTTGAGCTGGCGGCCGCTTACCGCCAACATTAGAACTATGAAGTGTCGATCTAATGAGACGCAGACAGTCGATAGACGCAGAGGCTATGCTATGTGAAAATGGTAAAGATTCTTGAGCTGGCGGCCGCTTACCGCCAACATTAGAACTATGAAGTGTCGATCTAATGAGACGCAGACAGTCGATAGACGCAGAGGCTATGCTATGTGAAAATGGTAAAGATTCTTGAGCTGGCGGCCGCTTACCGCCAACATTAGAACTATGAAGTGTCGCTCTAATGAGACGCAGACAGTCGATAGACGCAGAGGCTATGCTATGTGAAAATGGTAAAGATTCTTGAGCTGGCGGCCGCTTACCGCCAACATTAGAACTATGAAGTGTCGATCTAATGAGACGCAGACAGTCGATAGACGCAGAGGCTATGCTATGTGAAAATGGTAAAGATTCTTGAGCTGGCGGCCGCTTACCGCCAACATTAGAACTATGAAGTGTCGCTCTAATGAGACGCAGACAGTCGATAGACGCAGAGGCTATGCTATGTGAAAATGGTAAAGATTCTTGAGCTGGCGGCCGCTTACCGCCAACATTAGAACTATGAAGTGTCGATCTAATGAGACGCAGACAGTCGATAGACGCAGAGGCTATGCTATGTGAAAATGGTCA
Source organism: Parnassius smintheus behrii (assembly GCA_036936625.1). Lineage (NCBI taxonomy): Eukaryota > Metazoa > Arthropoda > Insecta > Lepidoptera > Papilionidae > Parnassius > Parnassius smintheus. The sequence continues at coordinate 40,703,921 of JAUPFT010000004.1, forward strand.
AGAAACGTTTGTTAAGCTACGATCTTTTTGATAAAATTTAAGAGCGCCACGAACTCTGATACGTAATTGCCACGCGTCACTTTGAATGCACATTATTTGTATTGCGATATTTTATAATTGATTTTTTTTTTACATTTTTGTATTTTAATTATATTTTTTTTCTTACGGTAAAAAAATATTGTAGTATTTAATAATGTAATTAAAATTTATTTATTTTCTATTCTCTCCTTTTCTTCAGCGTATTTTTAAGAAAGAAAAAAGACAAAGCTGGGATATTTGCTTCTGTGGCGATACTAAGTACTAACAGTAAAGGATAGCAATGCTAGATGGCATTTAATTTGAACACTAATATCGAGAACCCATAGGTATTTACAAAATCAAGACTTTACAAACATGTATAACAAAAATATTAACAAGGCGGTGCCTTTATATATATACATGACAGGGCAGCTAATAGTTGCTAATAAACTATAGTAATAACATAACTAACATAACTAAGCTAGTAGCGGTTTCTATTCCGTTCGCCTATTCGCCAAAAGTAAGAGTATATGGAGAATCCTTCCAATTTGCTGAAAGGATTTGATGGAAACTTACAACAAGCGAGGCCAACAAGTTGAAGAGTTGAATCATGTCTTATTGTTACTGCGCCGGTGATGACAAAATTACACGAGTAGATTGTAGATTTAAGGGAAACTATTTCTAAATGTCAAACTCAACTGCAGCCAGTGCACTCTCCCCATGATTAACAGCGACTCGGGCGGAAAACCTTTTAAAGACGCTTCACATTTTCGATATTTCCAAATGTTGCTAACGCTATATTTAAGTTTAAAAAAACCATTAAGTAACCATTAGTTAAAGTTTTTTTTAAGCTTATGGGTCTTCTTATCCAAAGTGAATTACTTTTTTAAAAAAAAAAGTGAATTACTTATTAGTTATTATTTGTTAAGATCATGTGTGACAAAATCTCGTAACTTAATTTATGCTGATGTTATACGAAAGAGACACTACAATTATAATCAGCGCAGCAGTACATTTCAACCTGAACTCAAAACTTACAAGACTAAATGGCTACCGCAAAAACTCATGACGGAAAAAATCTCCGCTCGGACGATCGCTATGTCCTCTGAGACTTTGAGTTCGCTAAGCAGTCTGTAAACAAATTGCACACAAACTGCAAACTGTGATGTTTCTTTTTCGACAAATGGTGATAATGGAGCAAGTACGGCACGCTAATCCATTTTTTACATAACTCTGACTGACATATTCGAAAACTTAAAGCGGTGACAGAGACAAGTCATTTCCTCTACACAAATTAATACGGATATAATAATAAAGAAAATAAATAAATTGTGCATAAATTTCGTAATGGGAATTGCCTCGTTGGTCTAGTGGTTGTAGTAGTGCGACTGCTGATCATGAGGTCCTGGGTTCGATCCTGGTCGGGCCAACAAAATCAATTATTGAGTTTTTCCGTCAAAGAAATTCTCAGTAGCTGCCCGGAGTCAGGAAATTGGCGGCGTCTCACCTCCGTGCCTCAGAAAGCACGTAAAGTCGTTGGTCCTGCGCCTGATCTCTCTCCGGTCGTGTCGGTTTACCGGCCTATCGGATTATGAGAGTGAGGGAATAGAAAGAACACCTGTGCTTGCACATACAATTGGGCACTATAATCCTGTCCTGCCCCGATGACTAGCCTCCGTTGAGGCAGGCTCCCGTGGCCGAAATTCGGTCTGGAGGGCATAATTATTATAATTGTAATGGGAATTAATTTTAAGAAGCCTATTTATTTATTTTTGTTATTTTAAACAACAAGGGTTATTAACCCAAAGCGTTACAGATTGAATTAAATGAACTCACAAAAAACTCAGACATTATGAAAATATATTACATTTGAATAAATTTATTATTGTGTAGTGTAAGTCAATATCAAGGAGTTAAGTAAGCATATCTTCGAGGCATACGAAAGTGCAAGCCGTGGTCGCATTAGCACCTTAACATGCATGCTCGACAAATAACCAGTGTCGGCATCGGACGCTCGGTAGCTTCGATTCCTCATAAATAATTTTTTGGTACAAGTAATTTTTTGATATATCTCCTGTATGGGTCTACCGGAAGATATTTTAACAAATTATGGAATAAGGGCTGCCTTTCTACTAACTCACTGTATAATTGTTTCCGTCTTGCTGTGTGTACATAAATAAAAAAGATACTGACTTTTTTAAAGTAACCAATTATCTAGTTTATTATTTAAGAGCAAATAGAAATCCACTAGCACCGCTTATTTTCGTCTTAATAAAAGAAATTTTTTTTTTTTTTTATAGAAGAGGGGGCAAACGAGCATGCGGCTCACCTGATGTTAAGTGACTACCGCCGGCCATGATCAACCGCAACACCAGGAGAATTGCGGGTGCGTTGCCGGCCCTTTAGAAAGGAGTAAGCTCTTTTCTTGAAGGTCCCCAGGTCGTATCGGTCCGGAAAAATCGCCGATGGTAAACTATTCCACAGAGAGGTTGTACGTGGAAGGAAACTCCTTGTGAAACGTACAGTGGTGGACCGCCAAGCATCCAGATGGTGTGGATGGTATCGAGACGTTTGCCGTGTAGTGCGTTCACGAAATTTGGCGGCTGGGATTAATCCGAACAATTCCTCAGAGCACTCCCCGTGATAGATGCGATAAGATACGCAAAGAGATGCAACATCTCTTCGCAGCGCCAGTGAATCGAGCCGATCGGAAAGCACTCGGTCGTCGACGATTCGAGCCGCTCTGCGCTGGATGCGGTCAAGTGGAAGGAGCTGGTACTGGGGAGCCCCAGCCCAGAGATGGGAACAGTATTCCATGTGCGGCCGAACCTGCGCCTTGTAAAGTTGCAGGCGGTGTGCCGGCATGAAATACTGTCCCGCTCTGCTGAGCACGCCAAGCTTTTTAGAGGCCAATTTGGCCTTCCCTTCCAAGTGACCACGAAACTGCACGTCACTCGATATGTCGACGCCGAGGATTCCGATACTGGCTGAGGCAACAAGGGGAGTGCCTTGAAACTGAGGGGATACGACAAAGGGGTTCTTTTTAGCGGTTAACGCGCAAACTTGTGTCTTCTGGGGGTTAAACTGGACTAGATTTAGTCGTCCCCAATCCGAGACTCTGTTCAGCAAAGACTCGACTTCAGACACAAGTTTGTCCCGGCACTCGGAGACGTTTTCCCGAGAAATATTGGCTCGGCCGGTGTAAAGAGCATCTCCAGTGCTGTCATCTGCATAGCAATGAATGTTACGAGTATGCAACATATCATTGATATGCAGAAGAAACAGCGTTGGCGATAGCACGCAGCCCTGTGGAACACCAGCATTAATAGGCTTGCAATCGGAGCTTGCACCGTCTACAACGACCTTGATGCTCCGATCCGCAAGAAAGCTGGTGATCCAATCGCACAATTTCTCGGGAAGCCCATAGGAAGGGAGCTTCGAAAGAAGCGCTTTGTGCCAAACCCGATCGAAGGCCTTCGCAATGTCCAAACTAACGGCCAATGCCTCCCCCTTGAACTCTACTGCCTCCGCCCATCTGTGAGTGAGGTAGACCAGAAGATCACCAGCTGACCGACCACGGCGAAAACCGTATTGGCGGTCACTAATCAGCTGGTGATCCTCAAGGTACCTCATGAGCTGGCAGTTTACAATGGACTCCATTGTTTTGGAGAACAAGGAGGTGATGGCGATTGGCCGGTAGTTGGATGGGTCTGAGCGGTCGCCTTTTTTAGGGATTGGGTGGACGAAAGCCGTCTTCCATGATTTCGGGACTACGCCTAGGGAGTAGGAGTACCGGAAAAGACGCGTTAAAACCGGTGCCAACTCTGGAGCACACGTCCTCAGCACAATTGGGGGGATTCCGTCAGGCCCACTCGACTTGTGGATGTCCAGGGAGAGGAGTGATTTGCGAACCGAGCGCTGTGTGAACTGCACTTCCGGCATGGAGCACTCACCGCGGGATGGTCGGCGGCGTACTCCCCCTGTCATCGAGAGTCGAGTTAGACGCAAAGAAAGAGCCTAGAAGATCGGCTTTCTCCTTTGCAGTATGGGCCAGTGAGTCGTCCTCCCTCCCTGTCCTCCCCAGATGGAAGAGATGGCTGACAGAAATTCCCCTGGACAGTCTTGGCGAGAGACCAGAATGCACGGGTTCCAGAAGGAAGGCGAACTAGTTTCTCGCCAATTCTGCCTATGTGCTCTGACTTTGCCTTGGCAATGACTCTTTTGAAGGACCTAGAGGCGGAATTATACTTCTTTTTTAGAGCGCTGGTGTTTACATCCCGGGACGCTGATGCATCAACCCAGGCTTGGTAGCACTCCTGCTTATAGCATGATGCTATTTTACAGGAGCGACCAAACCATGGCTGAGATTTGCCTCCAATGGGCACCACAGAGGAAGGAATAAAAAGTTCCATACCCTGAAGTACCACATCAGTAACGGAATCCGCAACAACGTTGGGATCATCCGGCGAGAAGCAAACCCGCCCCCAAGGGTAGGATGCAAAGAAAGACCGCATCCCATCCCAATCGGCTGACCTATAGTGCCAAACACGGCGGCAGCCTGCAGAATGCAACCGCGATTTCAGCGTGAGTGGCACAACACTCCGGACCAGACAATGGTCCGAGGAGCCTAAAGGGGCGTCTACGGAAATCTGATATCCGTCCGGGTGAGAGGTCAGCAGAAGGTCCAACAGGGAAGGTGCATGATCCTCCACATCTGGAATCCGCGTAGGCGAAGTAACCAGTTGTGTCAGACCATATGCCAAGGCAAAATCATGAACAGATCTCCCCGCATGATCGGTTAAACGTGAACCAAGCCATTCGGCGTGATGGGCGTTAAAGTCGCCGAGGATCACGATCTCTGCGGAGGGGATCTGCTGTAGCAACGAATCCGCAGCCATTTGGACGTGGTCGAAGAGTCGGTCTGTTTCGGCATTACCGCTATGGGACCTATAGAGGCACCCGTAGACGCGTGGATGGTCGTCGCTGTCTACGCGTAGCCAAAGGATGGACAGGTCCGAACCTTCAAGTCTGCCGAGGCGTCGAGAACAGATGTCCTCTCTGACGTAAACGCAAACTCCAGCCCGAGGCACAAAGGAGTGTTCCAGTTTGTACCCCGGGTAGGAGAGATACGAGACATCAGCCGGAGAGGACACCTGCGTCTCGGTCAGAAAGAGCAGAGCCGGCCTCGCCGTCTCGAGATGGTAGTGGACGGCGTTTAGGTTAGAGTGAAGTCCCCTGATATTACAGAAATTCACGGACAGCGTGGCAGGGGTCGCCTTGGTCTTGTTGCTCCGTTTGCCCCGAGCAGTTGTAGTCTTGAGCGGAATTTTGCCCCCCCCCAGAATACGCGGGGCAGCCTGAGCACCCACGCTCAGAAGTGGAGAAACATGGTCGTGGATGCTCAGCGAGGGATTCTCCAGGGGTGCTGGTACCCTCCTGGGGTAGTCTATTATTATTTAATTCCGCTACCATGTTGATGGGGGGGAGGGATTTGGGCCTCCGGCCACCTGCACTTACCAGACGAAACGCGGAAGCAGAGCTTCCACTTAACGCCGGTATTCTGTGAGGTCGTGGTACCACCCCGGTTTGAGCCGGCCCATACGTGCAACAGCAAAGCTGCCGCGTGGCTCTACCACTGTCAATGTATTTATACTGTTAACATAATATAGAACTGGGTACATATTATAAGGTTAGTAAGAATAATTAGTACCCCACACATTTTTCTTAATATAAATCTTTCGTTACTACGCTTTTATGTCGCAAATAATGCATTGTAAACGTAATTTACAATGCATTATTTGCAACATAAGAGTACTTTTTTATTTTTATGATGATCCCAATATAATTATACTCCAAAGTGCTACGAACAAATGTTGTATTATAAAGGGTTATATCCGAAATATTTGCTATAATTGCGGAAATTGTGCGCTGTTCATATTTTTTATAGCATTGAGTGACAACAAGCACACAGTCCACCTGATGGTACGTGGATGCTGTGGCCCATAGACATCCACATTTATCCTCAGTTAAGAATCAAAATGCAAATGCGTTCTCACCCGTGAGGACTAACATGGAATGACTTGATCCCAGTAAAAAGGGTCTACGGTTCTCTACACTTAACATACGAAACACAGCATCATTACGTTGGTATTCTGTGAAAGCGTGGTCCTGCCCCGGTCGAACTGACCAATTCGTGCTACAATAATATAGCTGCAGCGTGGCGCTAAGCGGTACGCGTACTAGGCATGAGTATGAGAGATGAGAGATTTTTCTGCCTAATAATGAGTACAATCAATAACTTTCTAAGCCCTTATTATTTAAGAGACGGTTTTTAAAACATTTCTCTCCGCCATGTTCGTTTCGTTACACTTCCTTATCGAACTTCCATCACATGTTCGACGTTCAATCTACTAAAAAAAAAGATTAAACGGGACACGTTTTATCTTTAAAAGCCTAATTAAAGCAAACATAAAACTCTTAGTTATTTTTTTATCATCGTTTGCCACCATCTTGAGTTCATTATTTTTATTACCGCACCTGCTTTATTCATTGTTTGATTACATTGGTCCTCTTTACTTAAAAATTGTCTGGAAGAATTTGCTATTTAGCCCACCTGCACATTGTTTATTTATGTATCGATGATGTATAATCATATTAAAACTATACGTTTATAGTCACACTGAAGCAAATTATGTCTGTAACAGGATTGAGTCGGTTCGATATCTGGGAAGGACTATTCCCACACAGAGTCCTATATTAGCGCACAATAGGAGTTAGATGAAAACCGGAGACCTTTTATTGGTAACGCATCCTCGGAGATAACAACGCAAGTAGTTACGATGTACCAGTTCTGGCTCACTTGTAGAGAGGTTGTACTACCAGTTCTGGCGCACTGAGTCAGAAGTTGTACAAGTACGACGTTCGTCGATTCACGATCCTAAAAAAAAAAAAAAAAAAAAAAAAAAAGGTTTTGGCATGCTCTGATCACGAATCTGCGGTCCATTTTTGCGTAGGATGTACGGTTCCGGAGATGTGCAGATCAATTAACTCTTATCTAATTGATATCCGCTTCGAGCCTCAACCGTCATTAGCGCTCCATTGTCCTTATCTACTTATCTATTGTTGATTGACTACCGTCATTATCTATTATTCGTCGGCGTGTGGGTCGGCTTATGCTATTGTATTATACTCCTTTGTTCCTATCTACACTAATCTGACTCATTAATAAAACACATTACCCAATTTTGTTAAAAGTTTTATTTATAAAATACAAAATCTTATTACTTATTATCTATAAAATAGGAGCGAAACATCTCATCCACTAAAATATCGTTGTACAATGTGTTCCCTGTAAATATACTCGTAAAACTATGCATTGAACATCCCTGAAACTTATATAGCAAATACATTAAGCAATATTCGCCACAAACTGAAGTCCACTCATTCTGAATCCTATCAACATTCCAGTTCCATCTTTTACAATTTCTTTTAAAAAACTCTAGATGATATCGTACAGGTGCCCGTCCGAATGAATCAAAATATTGACCGACGTCATTCGTATCGATATATAAAGCTACCCAATGTGACCCTGGTTTATCATCTGTATCCAAATTGCATATTATATACGTTGGTACGTGGGTGTACATGGGTAGTTTATTGGCAGCATAAACATTATTTTCTAGAGTGGGGTGAATCTTTTTCAGATGTTGTTGTACATCTAGTGTATCCATAATATTACTGCTATTAGTAGATTATTACAGTACCAATCTACTCAATGACTAATATAGGAGTGATCAATTATAGTGATTTCTAAATATTAAATTGCATTCTTTGTGTTATACAAATCGTATTTGAGTCACCAATACACTGAACAAGACACGACAGGAAGGACGTAGGAATGTAGAGATAAGCAACAGAATGTAAGGTAAGCTTGTTGACGCATAAAGATACTATCAATTCTACTGCAGAAATTCTTTAGATTAGAATTATTACTCACTGGTACTATATAAGACCAAGCAACTGCAGTCATGGAGTTAGTGTATGGTCGTTTGACCGCAGTGGATCTATCAATACTACGTTTGTGTTACTTCAACGCATCAAAGGCCATGGATGTAAGTGTTTATTCTATTGACAAACTTACTTTTCTTTCTGTTATTTTCTTACGTGTGTATGATTTAGTGTTAACAAATTATATTTAAATATTATGTGTGTGTATATGGTTAAGCCGTGGTAGCTCAGATGGTTAGCGCAAAATGTAAAATTCACAGTACGCGACCCGGGTTCGATCCCCGCCGGCACCAATTAAATTGTTAATTACAATTTTAAGTGCTGATTTACCACGTGCTCAGCGTAGCCCTAAAACCCTCTCAGAAATGAGAGGAGGCCTATGTTCAGCAGTGGACTTTAATAGGTTGTAACTTTAGCTTTTTTAACTTTTATGATTAAGTGTTAACAAATTGATATTAACATGATAACTGTGTTGTTGCAGAAATCATTGAGCTTCGATGAAAATACCTATAAACAGTATTACTACTCGCCACTCTCCCCTCAAGAAGAGAGTGATGACATCGTCATTAATAATAACACATGCGATGGTGGAAAAAGAAAATCGCAATCGATTGATCATTTTTTTGAAGCTGAATCAAAAATAAAAAAGAGGAAGCTGTTATCATCAACCGTAGCACGAGCCGCTAGAGATGGTGTATCATACATTTCTACTAATTCTGACGACGGAGACCAAGCGACGCATCTCATCAAAATTGAAATGTACGATATGAAGAAGCTATCCAAGATTCCAACTACTGATCATTGGAAACATGCTTCCACGAGGATTAAATATTACGTAAAGACTAATAAGGATAGCATCTACGACAACACAAACGCCCTCGTATACAATATTACAAAGACAATAGCAGAAAGTGAAAAAGTTAAAAAATACTTTTTTAACGATGACAGTCATTAGCTGATCATTAGTGAATTTGATTCTGTTTACTTAAATTACAGGAAGACAAGAGCAGAAGAAAGAGATGAGTGTGGCATACGTGTACAGAACACATCATTGAAGAACAAAACTACAACACTGAGTGGAGATGAAAACGAGAAGAATATGCAGTACTCAAGAGCTGAATATCCATTCTTCAGTTCAAAATCTAGCCGGTTGCTCAGTTTCGAAAACTGGCCTCTCGTTATGCGACAGAAACCTGAAGATCTTGCAGAAGCCGGTTTCTTTTATACTGGCCATGCAGACAGGACCAAGTGTTTCCATTGTGGTGGTGGCTTAAAAGATTGGGAAGATGATGATGATCCTTGGCAGCAGCATGTTCAGTGGTTTAGTCAGTGTGCTTATGTAAAATTTAAACTCGAACAGAGTTTTGTATTACATTAAATAGAATATTTATAAAGAAATAAAAAAATAATATATTGCATACAATTTGTTTTATTTAATTTTATAATGTTTCACATAGTTACATACACACAAAATGCATTACACATAACTCATAAAATCTATCACACAACACATATTATAACCTTAACTACTATAGTCTACAGTAACATTTCTGTTTTTATCTATCTCAATAATATTATCAAACTCAGCATAAACTATACAGTTAATTGTTTGTATTAGTGAGGATTCAAATCGTACTTCTAATCTTACACTACCATGCTTTATGAGATTCCAATGAGCTGATGAGTTGGCTGATAAATCAGGAGTTAAGTCAAATGCTAATAGACAGTAACCTTTGGCATACTGTTCACAAGAGATTCCATTTCCTTCATTAAGAAAGTGAATACCAGTTCCCGAGAATAGAGTATGATATGCTGATGTAAATATGCTATTATTAAAAGATGGTTGCAAAGCTTTTGAAGGTATTTGTTGACCATCAATATATAAGCTGAAAGAATTAATACCATAGTTTTCAAAGTTAAATGGATTTTTAGTAAGGGAACCATTAAATGCAGAATTGTTCACAAATCCAATTATACATCTTTTGGGTACCTGCCCTAAAAATATATTATCAAGAGTTTTTCCTTGAACACCCGATGGAATTGTTAAAACTTTTACTTCAGCTCGAGTAATAGGATATTTAGCAGTGGTAGAAGCTAAAACTTTTTGATGTGCGAGTAATACACTTGGATTAATTCGTGCTCGTCGAACAATAAGAGTTGCATCCGTAATGCAAACTTTAAACTTTACATCGTTTGACCCAGCAATTAAATTAAAGCTCTCTCTAGATCGAACCAATTTAACACTCACTTCAACACCATTAATTAAAAATTTATCTTGGTTGAAAATGTCACCGTGAAGATGACCAATCATTTCTATTTCCTTACTTTCACTAATCAATTCCTGTCTTTTAACAAATCCTATGTTTTTACCATCCGTAGAATCCATTTTTCCTGCTGTATCATCATACCAAAGACTACAAGTAAGATGAGATTGTTTAGCAGCAGGAGCATAGTTTAAAAGGGTTTCCATGTATGCTCGATATGCATAGGTATTATTAGGTGGTGATACAAGTTTTTGGTTTAAATAAACATCAAGTTGACTAAAAAGTGAATGCAGCCAATTATTTACAGGTGCTACTATTGTAGTAGATATCAAGTTAGTTGAATCTTGATTTAATACTTTGCCTTTATGTGGAGTAATGTATGAGACAAATCTATGTAGTCATCGCCTGTCCCAGGAACTTGAAACTCGATAGGTCCATCATCACCAAGAGATGAAATTGGTTTATAATGAATCCACAATCCATTTTCAATGCTAGTTTGTGTAGACGGTAGTGCAAACAAATCCAATTCTGACTTAACGCACTCGCAAGAATGGTTATGAAGGAAAGACATATTTAATTTGAAAATATATCTTTGTTATTTTTTGGTTTTAGACCAAGTTTTTTCGCAGCTTTCACTTTAGCAGTTAATGGTGGAATGAACGAGGTCAATCGTTTTCTTTTAGTTTTATACCCAGATCCTGTCATGTTAAATTGATCAATTTTCTCATCAGCCTTTCGTTTTAAATTCGTACTAACTTGCTTTAGACGATCTTTTATTGAGGCTTCCATAGGACGCGCTTGAACCATATCCGATAAAAGTCCTACTCCAGCGCTTAATGCCTCCTTACCAATCACTCGAGCACCACTTGAAAGTAAAGGTAAAACTGATCTAAATAACCCCCCTAAGAAGCTCCCAATACCATGACCGCGTTGGTATGGTGCACCCTTATAAATTACTCCAACTCCTGACCCAGCTTGATGTGTATAATAATTTTCATATGGACATTTATGATGATCACGAAGGGAATTCATTATTATAATTTTCGGAAATGTAGTTTAATACACACGGTTCCAAACTGGAATGGTATTTTTTGTCCTGTGCTCGATCTTATAACTATTTCCAGCGTATCGAACTCTCTTCTAATAACAGGTAAGTAGTGAGGTTGAGAGAAAACGTGCATTTTATTTGCACCATAAATGTATTTTGTAGGATCTAATGAAATGACTCTTAGTAAAGGAGTCATAACATCACCCACAATCTGAGGATCGATAATGTCACAATATAGAAAGAGTTGAGATGGTAACCCTAAGTGTAAATTAGCAGGACACTTTCCAAAATTTCTCTCTAGGAGATTTTTATTTGGTTCATAACCTAGTTGTAAACTTAATTTGGGTGATAATGTTACGGATGTTATATTTTTATCCAAAACAGAAATAGACACAAATTTTGTTATTTCATCATAGCGAAATTTCAAGTTCTCTCCGATACCATTTAACACTCTTAAAATATGCTCAACGTTATCATAGTTGGTAGCTGGAATATGTTTTTTGTAGTACACTGTGGATGGTTTATCTTCATTGGGCATTAACATAGATTTTGTAATGTATATAACATTTTCATGATCTTGAACAGTAAACATGGTACATGGATATTGAAACTCGACAACTCCAACCGACCATTCACCTTCTAATTTAATAGCTTTCGGTAATTTCGTCGAAAAATTTGTGGTCTTGTTATCAGGAAAATATTCCATTGAACTATTGCTGAGCAAAGTTAAATAAAAACTTTCTTTATTCATATTTCTTTTAAACTAGAAGCTAAAATCCAACTGTTAAATTTATCTGGATAACCTTTCCACTTCACTAATACTTCTTTTCTGTTACCTGAGTAACGAGTGTCAATTATTTTATCTATTTTATATTGTGAGGTGGGGTTGTAAGTGATTTTCTGTAATTCTCTTTCATAAAAAGTACCAACTATTGGTTCATTTTGTAAATCTGTTATTGTATAAACAACCCATGGAGATCTATCAATTATTGAAGATATAATAAATATTTCATCACTCCAATTTGATTCATATCCTTTTTGGAAAGCATGTTTATATTTAGTTATTCGAACATAATCACCCACATTGAAATTTGGTTTAGGATTTTCTAAAGAAAGTTTGTTTGACCGTCTATCATAAAGATTAGTCCAAACTGTCATAATATTGTTGGAATTTACATCACATGGGCACATCTTAATACTAGAGTGAAAGCTGTGATTGTAAGAGTATATTAAATCTTGTAAAACATCTATATATCTATAAGTATTATTATGAGTGAAATAACGCCACATTTTCATTTTTAGTGTTCTTTGAAATCGTTCAACAATACTGGCCTTAATGTCAGGATTGTTAGTGGTATAGTAATTAATCTTTTTGGATTTAAAGTATTTTTGTACATCTTTTGAAACAAATTCTGTACCTTTATCAGATTGTATGTGAGTAGGTGTTAAATTACTTTCAGTAAATATACTTTCAAAACATTCTTTAGTTGTTTCTGAGTTTTTCTTTTTCATTGGTCTTGCAAAAGCATATTTACTAAATACATCAATAACACAAAGTATATACTTGAAACCATCATTATATTGAGAATAAGTTCGCATATCACTTAAATCAGCTTGCCACAGTTCATTAATATTTGATAGAATGTACCTATTACGCGGGAATTTTTTTCGAATGGGTTTATGTAATGTGTATGTTTCTTGTGATTTTAACCATTCCTTTACTTGCTTTTTATTCATTTTACCCTTCATGGCTTTTGATAATTTATCAATACTACCAAAACCAGCGGGATTAGATGGATCATAATAAATCCTGTTAATTTCTTCTAGTACGGGGTCCATTTTTCCCACTCAAGCCTTTTACGTATTTTAGTTGTAGACTTTTTATCTCTACTGCTCGGTGTAGAAAACTCTTGAAATTCAATCTCAGAGGGTTTGTTCAGATCTTTTGCTTGAAGTTGGTTAATAAACTCACATCTCTTTGGATTTCCAATATAAGTAAGTGGTACTTTAATATCTTTTAATGCTTCAGCAAATCTATCCCACCCTACTGGATCACTTCTTTTTAAGGGTCTTAGTGAATCATTTATTAAATCAACAATATTACTTCCAGGAATTTTTTCATTATCAATTGTGACTGTACCTTCATTATCCCAATGTATTTTACCTCTACTTGTTTCAACTAAGTTTAATAATAACTGTCCTTTTTTATTATAAGTTTTTGGTATTAAACTGAGTATTTGAGCTGGTGTGTAAAGTGGATTTTCAACATTTTCTTTACTTTTGATGGATCGATTCTCCTCCAACAAAGATTCAGCATCAACTGAAGTTTTTAGATCTCTATCTTTATTTTTAAAACCAATTTTAGACTCGTTTGAATCTTCATTAGATGTATCAGAATAAATTGGTAATCTGAGTGGTTGACGATCCTCTTCGGTAAAATGAAGGTATCTTTGCAGTGTTTGTAAATATAACATCCATTTCTTTCGGTCTTCCGTCTTACTATTCATAATATTTTGCATTTCGATATCTAATCGAGATAAACTACTACTCGTATTAACCTTATTTTCTTGTTTTAATTTTTCAATCAATCCAGGTTCGATAAGTATCATTTTCTTTGCATTTTCCATGTTAACTGGCTAGTCCACTCACTAATCCACTCAATATTGCACCTAATATTATTGGTAAGAAAGCCCCTCCTTTTTGTATAATTATATTTTTTCTTAGTTTATGTTTACACTTACGCACTAGTTGACGGAGTATATTTTTGTGTTTATTCAATTTTTGTTTATCTTGATCTTTAAGAGGTACTTTTCCTTGTAAAACGTTATGAATACACTCACAAATACAGTTAATTTCTTCTTCATCACACGTTTTAAGTAATGCTCTTTGATATTTTGGTTTAAGCGTATGCAAAGCGTTTAGCAAATGTTTATGCGTTGTGAGTCGACGATGCATCATTTAGCAATGATTTGAAATGTTTGATTCTTGGTGTATTTAAACTCTTTTGTGGGGACGTAGACTGTGCAGAAACCATTAAATGGGAAGACATTTGTCTTGATACGACAAAAATCATTGGTATTCTGTTTTAAATCTACCATTAAATATCCATGCGCCTCTAGAGTTGCATCCCTGTAGGCATCTTCAATAAATTTTGGGTTATCTGGTGACACTTGTCGTGCTAAATATCTTATTTGAGTTTTATCTCGAGGGTTTTTAAAATATATTATATAACTTGAGTTTAAGGATATGTCTCTTTGCCCTTTACCCTGATGAAATAAATTTTGTGTTAAATAAAATACACTAAGATTCCTGTGATGACTACCTTTTGTAAATATGTCCACAATTCTTCCATCGGACTCTCTCATTAGATCATCAATAATAACAAGATGTGGGTTTTCACCGTCAAACATATTAACATTTGGAATTCCTTGATGGTAGTTAACATTTGGTAAATTATATAAAGGTTGCATTTCATCAAAGCACCATGTGATCTGATTAAAATCACAATTACATATTTCTGTAACTGATTTTATGAAATTTGTTACAAAATTTGACTTCCCACATCCACTTGGCCCCGCCACAATAGCAGTAAACGGATGGATAAAGTGAAACATTATACACGTCTAAAGTTCTAAGGGGTGAAATAAAAAATGAAAGTGTTGGTGTTAACAATTAATATATATATTGCAAACATTATATAAAACAGAATGATCTGTATACTATTTCTAACACAATTAGTACATCATAATTTTACAATCAACTCAATCTCAAATAAATACACACACACACACACACACGCAAATATAAACAACAATTAACTTAAATTATTTACAATAAAACAACGATTAAATATGTAATAAACTCTACGTCACATTATACTATTATCATTATTTTACAATCAATACAAATTTTATTTACATGCAGACATAAAATTAAAAACTATCAACACTTACATAACGCAGTTTATAATGACCCCAAGCTAATGTTTCAATATTATTATCTAAAATATGCCTCTTTGTGTCATTATATGATAAACCAATCTTATTTAATTTTTGTGTAAAAATTGTGTGTTTAATTGATTTAAATCTAAGCATACTATAATATTGCACTTTTTTATTAAATAGAGAAGACTTATAATTATCCATGGTCATCTTTTTAGTGATACATTTATTTACGCCTTTTGCCTTGGCTATAGTCTTATTCTCTAAGTTAAAAGCGTACATTTTGGATCGTAAACCCACAAATTCTTTCATGATTTTACCATTATTTTCATCTTTAAAAAAACCTAATTTCTTTTTATTTAATTTTGGATATTCAAAAATATTATTTGCATCATAAGCTGAGGTATCAAAGTATGATGAAAGGTCAGGTTTTATATCAGAGTAAAAATCATCTGTAAATATATGATATATTAAACTATCCGTATCTGTATACAATAATTTGATTTTACTAAACTTTTTAACCATATAGTTATAATGAAAATCATACATTAATGTTTTTGAAATATCTAAAATGCAAAACCCTAAATAAATTGGTTTGTTATATATTAACTTTGTTTTTCGCAACTGAACCGCAACTAGGTTTTCCGAAAATACTGAAAGACTATGAAATTGTGGTTTAGCGATTAGATCTTGAGCACCTAAAGCTTTGCCCTGGTTCTCCCAGTGTGTAACTAATTTTATGTTAACCCTTTTTTCAATATTCTCCATAGTCTTTCCGAAGACTGAATTATTCATTAATTTATAAAAATCTTTTTCGAAATCTGATTTTGCTAACGTTCTTAATTTTGTGTTTAGATCTATGTACATCTTCAACCAGCGAGACTGTTTAAATTTTAAAACTCTATGAATTTTAGTTAATTTAACCCCCATTTCTATGCACTGCTTTAAATTTCTGTAATGAATTACATATTTATCTTTATTATTTAAATTTGGGAATAGTTTATTTTCATTAATATTGTCTGCACAAATGTTTTCGGGGCATAAAGGAAAGTCCGAATGTAAATCATGAAGTTCATCTGGATATTCCAAATCAACTTCTAAAATAAAACCGAAGTTCGATGTCTCAGACACATTAAATTCTGTATTCGGATTTACCCATTCGAATCCACCAGTAGGAAGACATTGAGACATAGCCCAACCATATAAATTGTTGGCATCAAAATATGTGATATATGAATTTGGTTTCCCTGCATCATAATCCCCCATATATTTGTTATTAGCTCTAGCATAACGATTACTACATTGAGATACACCACCCCTGATACCTGATCTAATAAATGCAATTTTCTCATAATCTGTTAAAAGTTCTAATTCTATTTTTGTATATTTTAACATTGCTTCCCAACTTAAACCGGGTGCTGTGTAATAATGGGCAGGGTCTAAATCATAAGTATTAATACATAACTTTCTAAAGTTTTCAAATACATCGGTTAAAAGTAAAACGTCTGTTTTTAAATACAGGTTTGAATAATCTAGCATATTACATCACCCAAAGTGTTTCCAAACATCTTTAGCATCATTGTAATCATCGTTTGAAATATGGGAATCTGTGAGCGAGCTATAAAAAAATTTTTGTTCGGGGAGCGAT
The DNA here is from genome assembly GCA_036936625.1 of Parnassius smintheus behrii. Lineage (NCBI taxonomy): Eukaryota > Metazoa > Arthropoda > Insecta > Lepidoptera > Papilionidae > Parnassius > Parnassius smintheus. The sequence continues at coordinate 40,720,847 of JAUPFT010000004.1, forward strand.
GTTAGGCTTAAACTATCATAATTAGTCATAAGTTCATATGGATAAACGCCTTTCCGTTTTAAACGAAAGAAATCTTCATCATTAGGATAATTTCTACGTAATTCTTGAAATTGATCATTACTGAGATTTTTGGCCAATTCTTCTAATTTACATGATAAAAACTTAAATGAATCTATGAATCTTAATATAATTTCGTGGTTATTCATTTTTAATTTTTTGGAAAAGGATATATATTTTTCTTTATTTTGAGGGATAACTTCGACTTCACCATCACAAAAGTTTAACGCGTGAACAATAAAATGAGCATCATAGTGACTAAGGTTGTGTAAAAATATTGGTATATAACGAGGTTTTCTGAACTTCGAGCTACATGATTCGTGAGCAACACCTATAAAACTACCGGTGTACCAATCAAAATCATAAAAATGTTCTGCTAACTCTGTTTCACAAATATGACAAATGGTTGCATTTGAAATTTGGTTTTTGTCTTCATTTGTTAGCGGAAGTGGAGGATATTTTTGAAGTCTATTTATTTCTTTGAGATTGTTAGATAAACTTTCCATAAACACTTGTGCACAGTTGGGTCCGCAATACGTTACATATTTTGATAATTTATCATCATATGAACATTTAATATAATAACCAAAACTATGTACTTCATGTTTCTGAATATTGTGTGTGAAAGGTTTGGAAGGATCGTTAGAACATGATTCTATTGGTTTTAAAAATGCTTCAAAATCAGCATAAACTACGAATGGTATCTTCAACTTTTTTTCATAACTATCAAATTTAATTTTATCATTTGAAATAGGTTGACCAAACCAATTCTTTTTTTTAAAAGTTTCACTGTTTGGTAATTCTGTACAAATGTGGGCACAATCGTATTGTTCATGGTTATTTAAACTTTCCTTAGATGGAAAGTGAAGTAGACATGCTTCGCAAATGTACATGATGTGACCGTCTTTTGAAATTTGTTTACTAACTAACCGCGATAAATTTTTTATGCAACAATAATGATTTTTTGTATCCTTGGAAAAAAATAATAAATTGATATGTCTATCTTTACGACACTTTGTTAAAAATAATGGACCTACTATAGAATTACATCGTTTTTCTTTATTATATTCTAACCCAAAAACATTAATACTAATATCATTTAATTTCTCTACTTTTGCTATGTCAGAAATTTTAACTGGAAAGGAAATACCATCAAATTTAAGTTTATTTGCATGTTTAACGTACGATGATACACGATCCGCGTTTTTGTTTACGGGATATAACGCCGAGAGTAACGCCCATTTAAAACAAAAATAATCCTTGCTTTTTACATTTATAACAGCCTTTTTTAATTTTATGTCACGAGGAAGATCTATGTATGAAGTACCGCGTAGGGGGTTAAATTTATTAACATTCATGTCTATAGATTTTATGTTTTTTAGACTCCATCCACTATCTTTTTTTTCAAATGCACTAATTTTAGTAGTAATTGTATCATTTAAAGATGAAAAAAAAAATATTTAAGTCATCTCCTTGACAAATAATATAGTTAAGCGTTTGAAAATCGAACGTATCATGAATATCTTTAGTTTGTTGAACAAAATCAGCATGCAATATGAAGTTTACTTTAAAAATTATGTGTTGATGAATACACTCTTGTATTAAAAATAAAATATCATCTTTAATAGAATTTAAAAATAGTTCAGGAGTTTCAAAATTTACCAATGTCGAACTATCTACTCTACTCTTGATTTTATAAGTTAAAATCCTATTTCCAAAAGCAGATTCAATAACACTAACGTTTGATAAAGAATTATGTGAATTTAAAAGATTATTTTTGTGAACATTACTTTTAAAATGATTAGCTAAATACCGTTTCTTGATAAATATATGACACGTTAGACATTCCACTTGATCATCGTTACTGATACTGTTCCCTGCAGAGGTAGGCGCTTCTGCTTCCGTTGTTGGTTTTTTGATGATCTTGGGTTCTTTGCTGCTCGTTCGCTTCGTTCCTCTTCCAAGTTGTAGTGGTTGACTACTAAAATGTTTAAATTTATTAAAAACTGTACAAGACATTGTGTAAATTATGATCGAAATGAATGTTTATTTTACTTACTTAAACTGTGTTTCAACCATCGCACAGTGATTATACAACTCATCATCATACGATGAATCGAACAGTTGATCCTTCTCCATTTCATCACAAACTTTAGACAACTCCTGATTTAATTCGCTGTTGAATAGTTCCGTATTCTCTTCCATGGTTGTGGAGAAGAAAGCACTGGTGCACACTTCACTGAAGTTTGCCATCCTTATAGTAAAGAAGAAAATAGGTAGCAGAGTAAGTAACAGTTCAGTGTTGGTAGACCAACTGATACCCAAATTTCAAATAATGTCCGATATTTAAGTCTAACAAAGGATTAGAAATAGAATATAATGAGTAAACGGAAGTAATTTAAGTAAACAGAATCACATTCACTAATGATCAGCTAATGACTGTCATTGTTAAAAAAGTATTTTTTAACTTTTTCACTTTCTGCTATTGTCTTTGTAATATTGTATACGAGGGCGTTTGTGTTGTCGTAGATGCTATCCTTATTAGTCTTTACGTAATATTTAATCCTCGTGGAAGCATGTTTCCAATGATCAGTAGTTGGAATCTTGGATAGCTTCTTCATATCGTACATTTCAATTTTGATGAGATGCGTCGCTTGGTCTCCGTCGTCAGAATTAGTAGAAATGTATGATACACCATCTCTAGCGGCTCGTGCTACGGTTGATGATAACAGCTTCCTCTTTTTTATTTTTGATTCAGCTTCAAAAAAATGATCAATCGATTGCGATTTTCTTTTTCCACCATCGCATGTGTTATTATTAATGACGATGTCATCACTCTCTTCTTGAGGGGAGAGTGGCGAGTAGTAATACTGTTTATAGGTATTTTCATCGAAGCTCAATGATTTCTGCAACAACACAGTTATCATGTTAATATCAATTTGTTAACACTTAATCATAAAAGTTAAAAAAGCTAAAGTTACAACCTATTAAAGTCCACTGCTGAACATAGGGCTCCTCTCATTTCTGAGAGGGTTTTAGGACTACGCTGAGCACGTGGTAAATCAGCACTTAAAATTGTAATTAACAATTTAATTGGTGCCGGCGGGGATCGAACCCGGGTCGCGTACTGTGAATTTTACATTTTGCGCTAACCATCTGAGCTACCACGGCTTAACCATATACACACACATAATATTTAAATATAATTTGTTAACACTAAATCATACACACGTAAGAAAATAACAGAAAGAAAAGTAAGTTTGTCAATAGAATAAACACTTACATCCATGGCCTTTGATGCGTTGAAGTAACACAAACGTAGTATTGATAGATCCACTGCGGTCAAACGACCATACACTAACTCCATGACTGCAGTTGCTTGGTCTTATATAGTACCAGTGAGTAATAATTCTAATCTAAAGAATTTCTGCAGTAGAATTGATAGTATCTTTATGCGTCAACAAGCTTACCTTACATTCTGTTGCTTATCTCTACATTCCTACGTCCTTCCTGTCGTGTCTTGTTCAGTGTATTGGTGACTCAAATACGATTTGTATAACACAAAGAATGCAATTTAATATTTAGAAATCACTATAATTGATCACTCCTATATTAGTCATTGAGTAGATTGGTACTGTAATAATCTACTAATAGCAGTAATATTATGGATACACTAGATGTACAACAACATCTGAAAAAGATTCACCCCACTCTAGAAAATAATGTTTATGCTGCCAATAAACTACCCATGTACACCCACGTACCAACGTATATAATATGCAATTTGGATACAGATGATAAACCAGGGTCACATTGGGTAGCTTTATATATCGATACGAATGACGTCGGTCAATATTTTGATTCATTCGGACGGGCACCTGTACGATATCATCTAGAGTTTTTTAAAAGAAATTGTAAAAGATGGAACTGGAATGTTGATAGGATTCAGAATGAGTGGACTTCAGTTTGTGGCGAATATTGCTTAATGTATTTGCTATATAAGTTTCAGGGATGTTCAATGCATAGTTTTACGAGTATATTTACAGGGAACACATTGTACAACGATATTTTAGTGGATGAGATGTTTCGCTCCTATTTTATAGATAATAAGTAATAAGATTTTGTATTTTATAAATAAAACTTTTAACAAAATTGGGTAATGTGTTTTATTAATGAGTCAGATTAGTGTAGATAGGAACAAAGGAGTATAATACAATAGCATAAGCCGACCCACACGCCGACGAATAATAGATAATGACGGTAGTCAATCAACAATAGATAAGTAGATAAGGACAATGGAGCGCTAATGACGGTTGAGGCTCGAAGCGGATATCAATTAGATAAGAGTTAATTGATCTGCACATCTCCGGAACCGTACATCCTACGCAAAAATGGACCGCAGATTCGTGATCAGAGCATGCCAAAACCTTTTCTTTTTTTTTTTTAGGATCGTGAATCGACGAACGTCGTACTTGTACAACTTCTGACTCAGTGCGCCAGAACTGGTAGTACAACCTCTCTACAAGTGAGCCAGAACTGGTACATCGTAACTACTAACGCATCTGCATTTTGATTCTAAATCAAAGATACGATAAACATTATCGTATATATATTTAGGTAGCATATACATTGATGGATGTATATAGTTTCATTCACATTGCATTCACTTAGTATCAGGTGGTGTGTGCTCGTTTGCCATACTTCCTTTAGTTTTTTTTTATAGCTTTGGGTGACAAACGAGCACACAGTCCACCAGATGGTAAGTGGATGCTGTGGCCCATAGTCCACATTTATCCTCAATTAAGATGCGAATGCGTTGTCACCTCTGAAGACTAAGACAGAACATCTCGATAAAGGATCTCCGGTTCTTGACACTCACCATACGAAACACACTATCATTACGCTGCTATTTTACGCTGGTATTCTGTAAGAGCGTGGTCCCGTCGACCAATTCGTGCTACAACTATAATATTTAAACTATATTTGATTTTATGCTCTACCATGTAAAAAACTTCTATTAAAGATACCGTTTACGAAACATCTTTAATTTTTGTAGTTAGAAAGTGTAAAATTGTGTGTTAAATGTATATAGTTAGAAGTGATATACCTAATAAGACATTCACGAAAAATCTTGCCTATTAACTGTTTGCGAAATTAGGAAGACGTATTGTGTTTTATATTGCAAACATAAATGCTAAGCTATCAGCTCTGCTTCACAAATAAAAACAAAACCAGTGCCACGGACGGTTGGTAGTGTTGATCGCGGCTCGACGTCACCAGGGCCAAACATTGGTTTTATTTGCACAAAACAGCTCGTCGGAATGTACACGCGGCCTTTGTTTTCCAAGTGGCTGCTTCCACTTAGCCGGCGAGTACGGAGAAGTGAGCGAATTGTAAACAAACCCCTGTTCTTAACTACATGCTCGCCGCACATTGTTGGAAACGAATCGATCGGAAATTAATCCGCTTTTGATTCTCTACAATGTTAAATGTTTGAGTTAAAATTGCGTATTTGTAAGGCTATTTTGAACTAAACGTCCTTCAATACAATTTGGGGATCGAATGTAGCCATTCACGATTACTTTAAAGTGAGGTGGCAGAACTAATTCATTGTGTGATCAACACAATGGTTTTGTCTCTAACTACCCAAAAGTCATTTATCTACATGGATTTGAGGTCAAAAAATAATTGGAGTCAAACTTCACGAGGAATTTTATTAGTGGCAGCAAACTTATGCCGATTAGTGCAATTTATAAGACACTAGACGCACTTAAATACATACACAAAAGAGTTACACCTTACACCAATCAAGGTAGTAGAGATTTCCATTTTTCAATCGATGATCTCCAACCGAATCATTTGCTAAAATTATTGCACGAATGTTCAAAAAATAATATTAGACTAAAAGAGATAACATATTATGATATATATGAAGTATGTTACCATTATCGCAATTAATATATCTTATAAAAGTTGCGTCACAGATAAAAAAAGTCAATAAACTTTGAAGTGACAGTAGCGTTGAACGGTAAAAGGGCGTATGCGAAACCAAAAGATCGTGGGATCAAGTCTACCAAAGACACTTTCGTCAACCGTTAGAAAAACTAACTAATATTACTAATTAATATAACCGATAAAATTATATTAACGGTCTTTAACACATTAACTGTAACTGTAACTGTATTCCTTAACAAAAAGCTATGAAATCGATAGATATAAAAATCATAAAAATAGATCCAAGGCACAGATTATAAAAATACCTTGACCCAATATGCCAACACAATCTAACCATATACTTAGGTATAAGTTCGACGTTATATTCGTTACACGTAAGCAAATTTAACAGGAAAATGTGTAACTCTCAATGACGTAGATACATGTACGTCGCAACATTGAGAAACGGAGGTTCGAGTGTGACGCATTGACTGGGACGGGCCGAGTATGTACTGCATCCACTTTTCACTTGCTTTAATGGAAAACCGGTACAAATGATATCGTCTCCATTGACCGCAGTACAAAATTTCTATGCAGTCGACTTATGGAGTGTACTTCTCGGATTATGTACATCTAAGACTATAAGCAGCTGTGCTAGCACAATGCTTCAAACAAAGTGACAATGCACCTAGGTATACCTACATCACTGAGTTAAAATGTATGGACCACAATGACTATAAAAGGTGGATGTACACAATAAAAAAAATCTTAAGCGAGATCAAATCCACAAGAATATAGCGATGTTTTTTTATAGGATAGGGTGGCAAACGAGCACAATTTGAACGTGTCAGTAGTAGCACAGCCACACTGGAGCTATATTATGGTTGTAGCACGAATGGGTCGGCTTAACCGGGGAAGGACCACTCTCTTACATAATTGCCCTAAAATAGCAGTTTATGCTGCTGTATTTCGTATGGCGAGGGTAGACTCGGAAACTCTTTACTAGAAACATGGCATCAACATTCCATTCCATCCACCAAACTACCAAATATTCCATCTTGGTCCTCATAGAATGGCGGCATCTGAATTTCGATTCTTAATAGAAAATGATTTTTTATAGGACAAGGGTGACAAACAAGCAGAAGGTCCACCTGATGGTAAGTGGATGCTGCGGCCCATAGACATCTACATCCGTCCTCGATTACGAATCAAAATGCAGATGCGTTGTCACTTGCGAGGACTGAGATGGAATGCCTCGTTTCCAGTAAAAAGGGTCTCCGGTTCTCCACACTCACTATACGAAACACAGCGACATTAAGCTGCCATTTCACAATGGTATTCTGTGAGAGCGTGGTCCTTCTCCGATCGAGCCGACCCATTCGTGCTACAACCATGATAGTTGCAGCGTGGCTCTACCACGTATAAATAAGTAAATAATTAAAATACAAATAAAATTTATGAGTAATTACCGTTGTTTTAATTATTATTAGGAGGATGCTGCAATCCATCTTCTAGTTTATTTCTCTGTCGTCCTTTACGACACCCATACGATAAGGGGTACGACCATATAGGGTAGTGGATATCCTTACACCGCCATTAGTGCATGCAAGTTTCATTAAATATATTTTCATGTTCATACAAATAAAAGTGACGAGATCATACACAAAGCCGAATACGCTAAAACGAGACAAGACTACAAAAACGTCAATATGGTTCAGCGAACCGCGCGCGTGTAGCGTAGGCGAAGCACATTGCGTCGTGTTGATATAACAGCAAGATAAGACAAGGCCTAGACCTTAGAGCGGACTATCCAGCAACAAAGTACGTCGCATTAAGAATATAAAATATAGAATAGCAATAGAAGTACCTACCTAATGAAGATTCAGTCCCTCTATCCTTAAAAATATAGAATAAATAGAAATGCATTTTCATTTAATTACAAGTTACAATAATAATAGATGCCTTTTTATACGTTCTAGAGCCACGCTGCAGCTATATTATGGTTTTAGCACGAATGCATCAGATCAACCGGTAAAACCAGCGTAAAATCACAGCTCCGGAGACCCTTTTCACTGGAAACGAGGCTTTCCATCTTAGTCCTCAAGGGTGGCAACGCATCTGCATTCTGACTCTTATCGAGGATCATGTAGACGTTTATGGATCTCAACATCCACTTACCATCACGTGGACTGTGTGCTCGTTTGTCACCCTTATTCTATAAAAAAAAATATGAAAGATAAGTAACATACAAGCATACAGTCCACCTGATGCATTAGCATGTAGTGTAGAGGCCCCGATTCAGAATCAATATCCATATCCGTATTTTGCACGCATCTATGCGCTACTACGAGTATGATTTGATACAGTGTTTCATGATTTGATGTGACGCTATCGATTGACGCAATGAGACTTTAATTTCTTGCAAAATGTCGACTACTCGTTAAACAAATTTCAAGGTTTTGGATACAGATTACGTTCTCCCCAAAATCGTTGACGAGAGAAAAACTTACCGATTTACTGTGTAATTTACATTGCTTTAAAATATATGGTAGGAAATAATGGTAGACGCAGATTGTAATAACGGCTATTTTGTGACGGCTCCGTGGCGCAGTGGCTTAGCAATGAGTTACAGCGCCGGGGGTCGCGGGTTCTAATCCCGCACGGAAAAATATTATATTTGTACGGCCTACAAGTAATTGTTACGGTTAAAAGAATAAGAAACTTTCAATTCTAATTAATGATGGATAATAAATATTAATAATGTCCACTTTGTTTATGACTTGACTAATGGCAGGTAGTGCTTGTATGTTTTATATTAAAGCTTAATGCCTTTTATTCCCGGAGCGAGCACAACGTAATATTTTTAAACAAACTAAATTACATAATCAGTTCATAAACAGCCAGAATGGCCTCTACCAAGATAGGATTTTTACCTACATTAAACTTTAATATCCGTTACCTATCTAAATATTGATGTCGGCTACAAAAATATTCACTTATTTAGTGTATATATATAGTTATATTGGTATCAACAGACGTTTGAGTCGCAAGATAATTCAAAAAGATGAGGAAAAGATTTTTCTGTTTGTAATTCCATCGACGGGCTAAGCTAGAGTCAAATGGCCCATAACTCTGATCCGGACCGCGTGGATTTACATTTTTCGTCGAAACCGATTCTATTACGCCTCCCTTTTTGTGGACGCGCGGCTATGTTTTATAATTCATGTAATGCACCTCTATTACGACGCGAACGACAAAAAATTACAATATCCATGGATTCGAGATACGTGTCTGAGGAAAACCGCCTGACGGTCTTTTACTCTGAAGATGAAGCAGGAATATCAAGTGTAAACAGGCTATCGACACCACTCAGTTATTATATGAGGTTGTAGAATTTAATATATTCTGTCAGACTTTATGACACATACAAATATTTTTGTATAAACCAGTATTTAAATTAATTTTGATAAGCGGTCGATATTCTTTTTTTTTTTTAATTGAAGTGACAAACGGACTAACGTCACACGTGAGAGGCATCTGCAAGCCTACAACCAACTTCAAATGAAGAAAACTATACTAATGTCACCTCTGAGGACTAAGATAAGATGCTTTACAGCCTGTAATTACACTACTCAAACGGACCCCTAGGCTGATGAGAAGTCATACCGTCCTCAATGTATATCGTCCAATAACGTAATACCAATCGAACGAGCTGTTCACAATTTAGACATCAATTTCAATGTAAACCCATTACACCAATAGAGTTGTCGGAAATAAAAATACATTGTGAAGTCATAATTACATAAAACCGAGTTTTACCCATACAATCTCAAAGCGATGCGATCAAAATCAATAATTTGAACATTTATTATTCAGAATAACAACATTCATCGACTTTCACCTAATTCGGATTTGTCGCTTAAACTATCCAGTGGTTCACAACGTAGGTAATAAAAGAGTATTTTTTCTCATTTTTGCCCTTAGAAAGATCGATTACAAAGTCATTGAATGAAAGTTACATCTATTTTGCAAAACCGACCATTCAATATAATTATTGAAAGATATAAGTCGTGTTCATTTTTAAATACTGTTAAAATTTTAAGTTACTGTTTATTTGGTCTAGAATTGGTCGAAAAACTTGCCGTCCAGTGAGTTTAAGCCATCCCTTCCACATTTGTAAAGCTGATTAATATGATAAAAAGGCCACTACTTACGTTAAAAGGCCATTTAAATACATAATCTGAACTCTTAGACTTGATTCATAGAGGCTTATAATTTTTTTTTCTTTATTACGTTAAGTATTTAATAGAACAGAACCCTATTATATTTGACCACTGTTGTCGTAACCGTTTATTTTTTGTAATCAAAAAAAAAAACTTATGCGTCCATTTTAACCAACTTCAAAAAGGAGAAAGTTCTCAAGTCGATCGTATTTTGTTATTTGATTTTTTAAATATGTTACACGATATTTTCGATACTTAATTACTTTTTGCTCTTTCATAGGCTATACTTCAAGGGTGGTCTCATTTAAATTTGAAGTAAAAATTCCATCCCTACGGGTGGTAAAAATAGAGGTGAAGTTTTTAATCAATTTTTAATACAACTGTTTAGATAACATTTTCGCCGATAGCTTGAGCTTGTACTATTCTTTAGTCAGCGCAAAGTGTTAAAAAAATTAACTTAAAATAAAATGTGAAACAGAATTCAAAGAACTAATTAGTACGGTACGGTCGGTCTGTAGTTTAGATTTATTTTATTCTATTCTAGTCGGTGCTAGTGCATAGTTTATCGACGAATTAAAATCTCCGACTTCAGAGACCATTACGTGGAAATAATTTTATTCTCTTTAGTTTTTTTGTAGTTGTTTTTACTTTTAATTTTCAATAAAAAGCAATTCGTGCCATGCCTTTAGATTTTAAAAGTATAAACAAAGAACTCATCATCGGTGCTTTATAATTTAGAAATAGGTATGTAATATCTTAAATCACGCAAACATCAAATTATAATGATCTTTAATCAAAACATAATGATCAATTTATAATGATATTTTGTTTTGATTATTAAAATAAAGAAATTTAACTACTCGTTGTTACGAGTGCAGTTCAAAAATGATTATAGAGATAATATGGATTTTATCAAACAGTTCCGTTAGAGCTGATAATGTTGTGTTCTATTAGATAAACTAAACTAAAACGCCAAACGAAAATAACTGGGCATATCTAATACGAACTTGATACTGCGACCAAAGGTTAACCACCCCACATTGATTGTTTTGTAATTCGTTATGATGAAGCCCTAGATGGTAAAATAGATGTACAACCACTCATCAACAAAACATACGATATTTTTGTAAAACATTTACAATATCTGTTACAGCTTAAAACCGAAGTATGGTTATATCTGTTACGGCTTAAAACCAAAGTATGGACTCACCAGATAGGTGCAGCTAAATGCAGTTAATTAACCCGGCGCCAATGACGCTGGGTCATATTGACCCGAGGCAAATTTAAACAGACTTAGATTTTTTTGCTTCGGTCGTAAAGGTTGAAAGTTTGTGTAGCTGGAGATACAGCCTCCCTCTCCCTGGACCGTTGGTACACTCAGCGCGATACTTACTTTGCAGCGAGATATACGTTCGTCAAGTCAATATGGGTAAATATGACCCAGCGTCATCGCTGGCGTACTATTATTGTGACTTACTTTTATTCGTTAACTTAGTGTTTGATGTTAATTTACATTGCTCTAATTCAGTTTTTTGTCAAAGATATCATTAAGAAATAACGCTGAAAGACAAATACTAGAGAATTTAGCACCAATACGTGAAGCTTTTTGTATGGTAAAAAGTAAAATGTAAAAAAAAATGTATTCGCTGGGAGAAAACTGCACGATTCATGAGATGCTTGACGCATTCAGAGGACGATGCAAATTTAGGCAATATAAATCGTCTAAACCAGTAAAATACGGAATTTAAATATTTTTGCCCTTAGTATATTCAAAAACATTGTCCGCGAAAAGCAACCAAATGGCCCATACTCGATCAGTTACAAACCGTTTGATGTAGTAAATCGACTTGTGTTGCCAATCTCCAATACTCATCGTAGCGTTACCTTTGATAATTGGTTCACAAGCTACGAATAAGTACCTCATCTCCTAAGAAGCAAATCCTACTTCAATTTATCACAACACGTAGAAAGAGCTTCAACTTTTGGATATCAAAAAGACATAATTCTGATTTCTTATACATATTCCGAAGAAAAATAAAGTTGTCCTCTTGATGTCGAGCTTACACCATGATTCCAGCATTAATGATTTTACACTGGCGAAAATGAAATCCTGAAATAGTAACTTATTATAATGACACCAAGGGCGGAGTTGATGTAGCTGACAAACTTTGTGCTACTTACAATGTGAGCAGAAACTCAAATCAATGGCAATTTACAATTTGCTATGCAATGCTGAATATGTCAGGCATAAATGCTAATATAATATATCGGGCTAATAATAACGATACACCTTCGAAAAGTTGTCATTTTCTACAAAACTACTCATTGATTACTGTTATTAATTACGAAAAATTATCCAAAAATAAAAAAAATATTCATGTTATGTTTACAATGTTGATTTTGCATGTGTTATAAGAAAACCTAATTAAAAAAATGATTTAAAGGTTATATTAGTATTTCTATTTTAATTAATATGCAAGGAACCTTTATTTTATAAACATTTATATAAGTTCAGAAAATTATTTTAATATCGTTAAAAATTATCCAAAAAAAATCGGGTCATGATGACCCGGTGTCATCGCCCGTTATTTTTTTTATGTCATTGGCGCCGGGTTAAACTCAGGTGTATTTCATGGTGTGTACGGGTAAGGCAAGTATAAATAATAAGCCGAATTTTATCTAGGTTTTCTTGGAATTACCTATGCTTTTGGTTAAAGTACGGATATCTTATATATTAAATATGTTACGGGTAATGCTCGAAGAAGAAGTAGACCTATTTATAAATAATTACAGATCATAACTAATTCGAACTGATACACAATTAAAATACTTCATCTTAAAAGTTTGCATCAACAACTCTTTCTTTTTCGGTGCTGAGTGCAAAAATTTATGGGTTATATTAGAACGCGCCAGTGTCTGTGTGAGTGAATGTTTACATGCGGCGCAACACTAGGACAATAAATTATCGTGGTGAATCGATCATGACAACATTATAACGGCATGAAGTTAGCAATGGCGCAGTTTGCCTTGCAGAAGCTTTATCGTAGGTATGATACAACGACGTTTTCTGACAAGTCATAATTTACAAATTACATCTAATAAGTTTAAAACGCATATAAATACATAAAATATACGTCACCTTTGACACCAAAAGCATCGTTCAAAACCAAATTTCGAATACGAATAGCATAGTTTTTTTTGTAACCAAATGTAAAGGACCCTTGGCCGATAACAGCCCTAAACTGTTTAATCTGGGAACACATGGTGTTTGAAAAAAAATCAGGTAGAGAAAACAAGAGCGCTAATGTGTGAAGCTGGCAATAGAAAAAAAAGTTAACATGTGGCGTTTAAGGATTAAGAGGGCAGACGGGCTGCATTTTTTCGATACAAATGTATTCCCCCATTTTCTTCCTGAATAATACCTCTAGAGTAATCGTTTTTGTTTATAAACATCTAGATCTATTGAAGGAATGTCCCTGTCATTTTTTTTTTTTCAAAAAAATATTAGAAAAGTAAATATTACTTACCAAAAACCTAAAAAAATGCCTCATTTTTACCTCCGTAATCAGACGACTACCAAAGAAATTTGAAAAGATTTTAAGATAAAAGCAAATGATAGAAGCATAGATCTATTCTTTTTTTAAATTTTGATACAAAAAAATAATTTAATTGACTTAGTTTTCGAGGAGAAAACAGGGGAATACGAAACGTCGATCGGTCATGGTTTTTGTAGGTAAAATCGTTTTGAGCTGCAGTTGTCCCTATCGCACTCTTGGGGTGGAGACCAGAGGTGAGGGACAGCAATAGTTTCTTCAAATACCTATTTTTCAATTCACGCGCAGACCGTCTACCTTCTTAAGGACAGAGGCAACGATTATTTTACCGACTTCAAAAAGGAGAAGGTATTCAATTCGACTGTATGTTATTTTTATGTGTTACCTCGTAACTTTTCTCTGGGTGAACCGACTGATAACTCTTTTTATCTGAAAGCTAGTGCTTCTCGTATGGTCCCATATAAATTCCACAATAGTTTTCGAGTTATCTTTAATAATGAATGAATTTGACTTCAAATACATTGACAATGTTCACAAATTTTAATTATATCGAAGTCCCTTGTACAATTTTTTTTTAATTTTACCACTTGTTTTTTTAAACATCGTAACATGACCATTCCAATCTCTAGGTACACAGTAACTTTGAAATAACGTACCTAATTTTATAAAATTCTCTAAGGGTTTAGATTGACGCTGCTACTCGTCTTGGAATAAATAAAATTTATAAAATAAGTATGTAGTTATGTTAAAATATTTGGCAATATTAATATTTTGTCTTTTCACCTGGCTACTGAGTTTAAAGCCGGTATCAATGTTAGTACAAAAACATAAAGTAATTGTTTTCGTGTCTGGGCATATCTATAGTGATTTCATACCCCTAATGTCCTTTCAGTGTTTTGTTAAACGTTGCTTGGGATTTTTCTCGTTGAAGCTTTTTTACACAAAAACACCGACAAATATTTGTAAGCGATACATACTTGGTCCAGGATTCGGGATTCTTGAAGCCAAAGCCGACCAAGTTTTTAGACGCAAAGTAGTAAATTCTAATCATATGACGCAGTCATTTATTACTGTTGCCACAGGTGGACTGCGTGCTCGTTTGCCAGCCTTATTCCATGAAATAAATTCTAGTATCTATATCTAAAAATGTTTCATTCTTCATTACAAACCTGTCTACAATGTCACACGTGTAATAAATTATAATTAATCAAAAAATTGTTCTATAACTTTCTAACTATTTTGTGTTGTTATCAAAGAAGTTGTGTACAACTGTACAACTGAAACAGATCTGTTTCAGCTTCCCTTTGCCGCATCATACGGCATGGAGCTTAGTGAATATTCACACACCGCCACTGCACAGTTAAACTTATTTATTATCAAGGCGTTATAAGGAACCAAAAGAATTTGGTTTGCAATATTTAAAATTTTACAAGCAGTTCATATTATACAGCAGTGTATCATAACGAAGACTAAAATGTTTTTTGAATAAAGGAATTCGACAAAAGACGACACCAAACTTAGGCAGAAAGAAACAATCAATTAAAATTTAACAGAGAATAAACTTAGAAATGAGGATATCCGCAGTAGAACTACAGTAACCGACATAGCCCAACGGATTAGTAAGCTGAAGTGGCAATGGGTCGGCCATATAGCTCGAAGAACCGACCACCTAAGGGGAAGAAAGGATCCCGAGTGGCAGCCTCGTACCGGTAGGCGAAGTGTGGGGCGGCCCCCCGCTAGTTGGAGTGACGGCCTGGTGAGACTTGCAGGAAGTCGATGGATACAGGTGGCTTAGGATCATGCTTTGTGGCTTTTCTTGGGGTAGGCATATGTTAAACAGTGGACTTGTGAAGGGCTGCAATAATGATGATGATGATGATGATAACACAGAATAGTAGATCCAGTCCAACTCGTAACGGTTTAGTTGTAAATTACGATATACATACATACGTCACTGGTCTAATAAACACGTTTCAATCTGAGATAAAGCAATTTTTATCTAGTACTAGTAGTATTTTTATCTAGTTTGATAACGCTCAATGAGAGATACGGATTGTTAATTTGACCAATTACTTGACAGATGGACACTTCTAAAATATCACGGTAAATGGAAGAGATGAATTTATCTTTGGAAAATGTATTAATGATTTATATATATATATATATATATATATATATATATATATATATATATATATATATATATATATATATATATATATATATATATATATATATATACGGTTAGATTTTTAAAGTTCTTCCAAATAAAACAACATGGTAGTAACTGAAATCGTTAGCAAAATTTTAAAAGGGCAATTCATTTGCTTTTAGACCTATTGAAAAAAATGTTTAAGTAAAAAAAATAATTAATTGATAATACATCTTGAATAAAACTACATTTACGGGTTTTGTCGCGTTTAATTAACTATTTTAACTTATTACTTTATTTTAATTCCCGACGTTTCGGGTGCTTTAAAGCACCCATGGTCACAGGGGGGACTAAGATGTTTGAGGTCCCAATGTCATAGTTATCCCGGCTACCTCCAGTTTTTGAACATTAATTTTTTGGTCCCATCTACTCAGAATGAGCTTACATCTTGAAGTTTTGCAGTGGTATGCTTGGGTTTGATTTAATTTTGTTAATTATAGGCGAGGCTATTGAAATTAAAAAACATCCTAATTTCAATAGAGAAGATGGATGGGTGCTGCCATCTTCTTGGGATCCTCGCAAAATTTACGATTCGCGTAAATTTAAGAAATCATTAGATATTATCTTCTTCAGTTCTGCTTCCTTGTGTAACGATTACGAACATGATAGGCGTACTAAGAACATTTTTTATAGGAGAGGGGGCAAACGAGCATACAGCTCACCTGATGTTAAGAGGGAAGAGTAAGTCAGCTCAAATTCTAATTTCGCCCCCACTTCCCCGCGCGTCGTATGCTATGTACCGATATGTTTGTAATCACTAATACTGTAAGTAGAAAGGTCGTTAGACACTTATTTCATTAGGTTTATCATATTTATGCCTGTTTCTTAAAGCCAAGCCAGCCGCTTCTTATTTTTATCACGGTTATTTCCCATTTTAATTTTACGTCGTACTGTTGCGTAATGTATATTCTGATCGTAAGCGACACAACTTCTCCCTTCAAAAGCTTAAGCGATACTAACGGGGCGACAGAATTCAAGCTCAAGACGCCGATAGTTTAGGTAATTTCTTTTTACAGTGAAAATAATGGTATTTTAAAAAAAAGTAAATAACATAAGCACTGCTTTATAGTTAGTTCAGTTAGTATGCAAAGTTTCACGATCTTATTTAAAGTATTTTATGAATAACAGCGGTTTATTGTTTATTTTGGAGGTAACTTTGGATTTTTTTCTATCGAGAAAATTTTACGAAATCGTGTTTTCGTCTAACATAATCACTAACATTAATCCTCAACTTTACCATATATTTATTTCAAAATTAATGCTGCAATATTTTCGGCATAACGAAGGATCTTGTTAAGCCATTTGACATTATATTTCCCCTTAAGTGATTACCGCCGCCCATGAACAACTGCAACACCACGGGAATTGCAGATGCGTTACCGGCCTTTATACACATGTAATGCAAGCTTACATCGAAATATAAAATAAAATTAAAAAAAACTAACAACCAACTTCAAAGAACTAATTTGTTTAGAACTAATTTGTTAATGTGGTAAAGAATAATTTGCTCAAATGTCGCGCAAGATGCCTTAGCAAATTGTCGAGTTTGATGACTTTTGAATAAAACTATTATTTACGGATTTTATCGCGTTTAATTACATTAATTTATTTTTATTATTATCCCGACGTTTCGGGTGCTTTACAGCACCCATGGTCACGGGGGGGACTGAGATGTTTGACGTCCCAATGTCATAGTTAGTCCGGCTACCTTCAGTTTTTTAATATTAATTTTTGGTCCGATTTACGCAAAACGAGCTTATAGTATCATGAAGTCTTGCAGTGGTATGCTTGGGTTTGGGTTTAATTTTATTAATTATAGGATCCCAAGCAGATGGTAGCACCCAACCATCTTCTCTATTGAAATTTGGATGTTTTTTAATTTCAATAGCCTCACGTATCATCCTTGGTAGGAATCGGTGTTCTTTTGCGAGAATTTGTGGTTTATCAAATCTAATGTAATGGTGGGGACGATCTTGAACATGTTCGCAGACTGCAGACTTCCCGGAGCGTCGGTGCTTCACATCAGCTATATGTTCCTTCACGCGGGTTTTTATAGATCTCTTTGTTTGACCTATGTAAGAGAGACCACATTCACAATCTAGCTTGTACACACCTGCATCTTGTAGAGGAATATTACATTTGATGGATGGTAAAAATTGACTAATCTTCTTCAGCGGCTTGTAGTATGTCTTAATGGACGCTCGCTTCAAGATGTAGCCAATCTTGTCCGTGACTCCTCTAACATATGGTAGTAGAGCAGGCGCGCGCTCGACTGTGGCCGGCTTCACTCGTTCACTGTGACGTAGGCGCGGGACCCGAAGCTTGTTGTCTTGCAATACTTGCTTGACATGCTGAAGCTCCGCAGCCAAATGTTTTCTGTCACAGATCCCTCGTGCTCTCTGAAACAAAGATTTACCCACGGTAGCTAACTGTGAAGGATGATGGTGAGATTCACCATTTAGATATCGGTTGGTATGGGTCTTTTTCCTATACACAGTGTGACCAATAGTGTTATCAGGATTTCGGATGACTAAAACATCCAGGAAAGCTAAAGAATTATTTGCCTCTAACTCCATTGTGAATTGTATTTTAGAGTTTATGGAGTTAAGGTGGTCTAAAAATGCAGTTACTTTGTCAGATGGTAAAATTGTGAAAGTGTCGTCTACGTACCGCTTGTAGAACCTTGGATTTACAGGAGCAGTAAGAAGGGCTTTCTCCTCAAAGTCCTCCATGAATATGTCGGCGACTATGGGAGACACAGGTGAGCCCATCGCCACACCATCTACAGTAGGCGCGCGAGTTCATGTCCATCCTGAGGAATGCGGTAGTGCTGTGACCTAATCAATTATGGTAATGTCGATAATTACTACCGATTTAGTCAACAGCTGTCAATTTGGTTTATTGTAACTTAAGGTGATTTTGCAAATAATGAAATAAAATAAATGTGATAAGTACTTACTTGTTTATTGCTAATAGAGAAAAATATTTTTTAAAATGCAATTTAATCACTATCAGATGCAAAAACAACCGACAGAGCAGAGTCGGAATCAGTATCTTCGCCGTCGCTGACTTCAATTACGAATTTGTCGATCGTATTTTCCATTAGTCCGTCTTTTTGCCAGTAATGCTCTTCCAAAATTATAACGTGATCATCGAATCCACACCAATCTTTTTCTGTCACCTGGTTTATAGCCATTTCCGTTACTTCTTTCAATCTTGTTAGGGATAAATCTGAGTTAACGTTGTACTCCCTCACAACTCTCTTGACTTTTGCCCATGCTAACTCAATTGGGTTTAAGTCGCACATGTACGGTGGCAATCTTAAAACCTCATGTCCGTGACTACGGATGAGCTGGTCTATTTTAAAACTTTTCTCTTGGGGCGCATGCAATTTTATCAAATCAAAAAGCTCGCCTTTTCTCATGCTTAGTGAAGCCTCTACATTGTTTCTAATAAGCCATTCTAACATAACCGTTTTAGTGCTTGATTTTGTAGGAACTTTATTTTCCTGAACACTGTGATATGGTGCGTTGTCCATAACGACAACGCTGGATGGTGGCAAATTGGGAATGAACATGTCAGTCGCCCATTTCTCAAAGTTCGTACTGTTCATTTGCCCGTGGTAATCGCCTGTAGCAGTACCAGCTTTGAAAAGCAATTTTGCGCTATCCAAAAAACCACGTCTGGATCCGGCGTGAACGAGAATCAGCCTGTTCGTTGAGCTGGTGTCAGTCAGTATCGCGTCTATATAATCGTTTCTCCAACACTTTTTAAATGTGAGGTTATTGTCGATCCAAGTTTCGTCTAAAAAGAAAATATCGCGATTGTTTTCTCTGTATTGACGAATTTTTTGCAAATAATTTGACCGCGCAAATACAACAGCTGGTCTTTCTACCAAAATCCTTCGCTTGTTGTGACATTTTTGCCATTTATATCCCATTTTCTTTAGAAGTTTTCGTAAACTTGTAGTCCCCCAGGGAAAATTTATTTTTTCCCGGATTGCCGCCAGAAGTTTAGGACAAGTGGGAACGATATTTTTTGTCAAATAAAATTCTTCTATACATCTGTATATTACACTTCTATCGAAATCATCTACATTTAAATTCCCCATTTTATTACACGATTTCCCTTTTTTAGAAGGCGAATGAAGAGGTCCATTTTTTGCTTCTGTTTGAATTCTAGACAATGTTCTTTTAGTAAGTCCAGTGTAACGGGCCGCTCGATCTAAAGCATTGTTAACGGGAAAAGCGAATTTATTCTCTTTTTTCTCTTCAACACACATCTGTAGGACATTTCTCGCCATTTCACGTGCTTGCTTATGTATTATAAAAGGTTTTTTCCTACCCGAACTTGCTGGAAGCGAAGTAGTCATGGTTTATTCACGATAAAATAATACAATCTCGACTAATTTTCTGTATCGATAAGCGCGCGTCACAACCGTCAAGGACAACACTCGACTGCAGACAAATGCGGCGAGGTGGTTGAAAGCGGGGCGAGCTGCCCCCGCGCGCCGCCTCTGTCCCCGATGGACATGAACTCGCGCGCGTACTATACTTGCTTGTAGAACTCCTCTTTCCACAATAGATAGCCAGATGTGAGGCAATGTTCAAGTAGTATTGCATATTCTTGAGGCATGTTATTTTCTTCTAGCTTCCTAGTTACAATTGAGATGCAGTCCACAATAGGTAGGCATGTAAATAGTGACTGAACATCAAAACTGACCATAGTTTCATTGTTAGCGAGATGTAGGTCTTTTATCTCACTCACAAAATGGTATGAATCCTTTGTGTGTGCTCTGGTATGTCCTCTCAGTGGTGATAGTATTTTTGCTAAGTATTGTGCCAGCTTATAAGTTGGTGAATCGATCTGGCTCACTATGGGACGTAGTGGAGAGTTTGGTTTGTGTATCTTCGGTAACCCATACAACCTCGGTGGTTTGGCACATGATGGTATTAGCGAATTCACGTCGAGATTTAATTTTTCGGAGTATTTCTTTATTAAATCGCTAGTTGTTTTAAGCGTGTTAGTTGTAGGGTCTGTTTTGACCTTTTTATATGTACTTTCGTCCGATAAAAGTTGTTGTATTTTAAAATTATATTCCGACGCGTCCATTACCACCGTAGCATTTCCTTTATCCGCGCGGAGAATCGTGAGTTCTGGTCTGTTCCGTAAGTTATTTAGCGCTATAAATTCGTCTTTGGGAAGGTTTGGTTTCGGCACTGAACTACGACGTAACAAGGACGAAATATCTTGACGTATGGCCTCCAAATCTTCCTTACCGATATTATTCTTAAACAGACAATCCTCAACACTGCAGATAATTTCTTCGTACGGGATTTTTCGCGGAGTTAATGCGAAGTTCATTCCCTTCGCTAATACTTTCATTGTCGGTTCGTCCAGTGTATGTTTTGACAAATTATAGACAGTGCGTTGTTTATAGTTTGTGTCTATGGTCAACGGTTGTTTATTGTTCTGGCGTTGACTTGGATGTTTGGCATTTGATTTGATCATTAACTCCGCGAAAAATCCCGTACGAAGAAATTATCTGCAGTGTTGAGGATTGTCTGTTTAAGAATAATATCGGTAAGGAAGATTTGGAGGCCATACGTCAAGATATTTCGTCCTTGTTACGTCGTAGTTCAGTGCCGAAACCAAACCTTCCCAAAGACGAATTTATAGCGCTAAATAACTTACGGAACAGACCAGAACTCACGATTCTCCGCGCGGATAAAGGAAATGCTACGGTGGTAATGGACGCGTCGGAATATAATTTTAAAATACAACAACTTTTATCGGACGAAAGTACATATAAAAAGGTCAAAACAGACCCTACAACTAACACGCTTAAAACAACTAGCGATTTAATAAAGAAATACTCCGAAAAATTAAATCTCGACGTGAATTCGCTAATACCATCATGTGCCAAACCACCGAGGTTGTATGGGTTACCGAAGATACACAAACCAAACTCTCCACTACGTCCCATAGTGAGCCAGATCGATTCACCAACTTATAAGCTGGCACAATACTTAGCAAAAATACTATCACCACTGAGAGGACATACCAGAGCACACACAAAGGATTCATACCATTTTGTGAGTGAGATAAAAGACCTACATCTCGCTAACAATGAAACTATGGTCAGTTTTGATGTTCAGTCACTATTTACATGCCTACCTATTGTGGACTGCATCTCAATTGTAACTAGGAAGCTAGAAGAAAATAACATGCCTCAAGAATATGCAATACTACTTGAACATTGCCTCACATCTGGCTATCTATTGTGGAAAGAGGAGTTCTACAAGCAAGTAGATGGTGTGGCGATGGGCTCACCTGTGTCTCCCATAGTCGCCGACATATTCATGGAGGACTTTGAGGAGAAAGCCCTTCTTACTGCTCCTGTAAATCCAAGGTTCTACAAGCGGTACGTAGACGACACTTTCACAATTTTACCATCTGACAAAGTAACTGCATTTTTAGACCACCTTAACTCCATAAACTCTAAAATACAATTCACAATGGAGTTAGAGGCAAATAATTCTTTAGCTTTCCTGGATGTTTTAGTCATCCGAAATCCTGATAACACTATTGGTCACACTGTGTATAGGAAAAAGACCCATACCAACCGATATCTAAATGGTGAATCTCACCATCATCCTTCACAGTTAGCTACCGTGGGTAAATCTTTGTTTCAGAGAGCACGAGGGATCTGTGACAGAAAACATTTGGCTGCGGAGCTTCAGCATGTCAAGCAAGTATTGCAAGACAACAAGCTTCGGGTCCCGCGCCTACGTCACAGTGAACGAGTGAAGCCGGCCACAGTCGAGCGCGCGCCTGCTCTACTACCATATGTTAGAGGAGTCACGGACAAGATTGGCTACATCTTGAAGCGAGCGTCCATTAAGACATACTACAAGCCGCTGAAGAAGATTAGTCAATTTTTACCATCCATCAAATGTAATATTCCTCTACAAGATGCAGGTGTGTACAAGCTAGATTGTGAATGTGGTCTCTCTTACATAGGTCAAACAAAGAGATCTATAAAAACCCGCGTGAAGGAACATATAGCTGATGTGAAGCACCGACGCTCCGGGAAGTCTGCAGTCTGCGAACATGTTCAAGATCGTCCCCACCATTACATTAGATTTGATAAACCACAAATTCTCGCAAAAGAACACCGATTCCTACCAAGGATGATACGTGAGGCTATTGAAATTAAAAAACATCCAAATTTCAATAGAGAAGATGGTTGGGTGCTACCATCTGCTTGGGATCCTATAATTAATAAAATTAAACCCAAACCCAAGCATACCACTGCAAGACTTCATGATACTATAAGCTCGTTTTGCGTAAATCGGACCAAAAATTAATATTAAAAAACTGAAGGTAGCCGGACTAACTATGACATTGGGACGTCAAACATCTCAGTCCCCCCCGTGACCATGGGTGCTGTAAAGCACCCGAAACGTCGGGATAATAATAAAAATAAATTAATGTAATTAAACGCGATAAAATCCGTAAATAATAGTTTTATTCAATGTGTAGTGTTCGCGTAAATTTAAGAAATCATTGATGACTTTTTCATCAAATCAAACCAAATTTATATGTGTCTACTGAAATACTACTTTTTAACGTGTTAGAGAATAATCGCTCAAAAATTTATTTATTACGTCTAATTGAGAACAGCCCTTTTTAATTCAGTTGATAAATGTTAACTAAGCGGAATTCTACGAAAATCAATATTTAATTACTATGAAATTTCAATACATTGCCCAATTTATACAAAGATTGAAGAGGCAAAGCTAAATCAAAATCAATCAACAACCGAATTATTTTAATTAATTTTCGTTCATTTGAAGCAAATATTAGTCTAGACATATTTAATGAGTATTTAACACGCCAGTACAATTGAGGCGCTTTGACTTAAAAACGGCTATGTTCGGTTTGTAAATCTTTCGTATCAAAACGTAAGTAATAACGAATACATTATTTCAGAAAAAAAATTATTTCTGAAAACATAATAGATAACGATAATCAAAAATTTTATGTTTACTTGCATGTGAAACTTCACATGACATATATGGAAAACTTATTCACTTTTATAACGTTTTGAAATTATTCCAAATAAAGAAAATTTCCAACTATTTCATGACGTCGAAACTATCACAGTAAACGCGAATGTCGCGTCCGTCTTCCAGAACTAAAAGCCATTAAAATTATTAAATTTCTAATTAGTTTGCGAGCGTTCTCAGTTAAACTTAGAAATATTAATCCGTAGATCCAAAACACTCGAATTTAAGTAGAAAGTAATTACTTGAAATAATAATGTCATAAGCTCAGACGAAATAAAGTCATAAGTTTATATTGAAGAATTTAAACGAACCATTTATAAATTAAACGAAACTAATTACGTAAAAGTTTAAAATTTATCTTTAAATTAATAAAAAATGTCGTATCAATAGCATTGAATAAAGAAGCGTCATTTATAGTCGATTTGTATCAGACCCAGAATCATTTTTTTAACATGCTTTTATTGGCTTATATCTATCTATCTTTGTAACGGATGGCGCGATTCGAAAATTTGCACTCGTATTAAAGCACCGATGACAATACAAACATTTAATAACTTTATTCTAGTATCATCTCAGCTCATGACCAATGCGTGAGTTTTAAACTTATATTATTATTAATGTCACATACACTATAATGTAAGTGATACACATGATTTAAGATTTAAAGCTGCAGGATAACTAAATACTATTTTCGTTTTCAAACTGATTTTCATTCTAGTTATACAAATAAATATGATTGAAGTGTGTAATGTTAAAACAGCGTTTTACTTTAATATTTATGACAAAAAAAAACAAGTTTTAAAAAATTTATCTGTCTAACTGTCTGTTTGTTCCGGTTTATTTCCCAAATAGCTGCATCGATTTTGACGGGACTTACACAGGCGTATAGCTGATGTTATAACGAGTAACTTAGGTTACTTTTATTTCAGAAAAACAATTAGAGTTGCGCGCAAAAAAAATTAAAACCCTAAATTACACGCGGGCGAAGCCGTGGGGAACACCTAGTTTAGAATAAAACTTACGGCAATACCAGTGTATATCAATGGCACTTATGATTTAGAAACAAAACTAGAGTTTAGTTTTAGGAACCTAGAATATAAAACAGCATAGATAGATTGTTCACCGAGATTAGATACGAAAGCGGAAACATGCTCAGATGCCTAAATTTTAGCAGTACTTGATGTATAAATACATTTAATAACAACGCCTGTATGAAAACTTTTAAACTAGAGTTCTATACAAATAAAAACTTACCTTATATTTTCTGGTTTAGGGTCGTCCATCGGCGGCGGTGGTGGAGGCGGTGGTGGGGGCGGAGGTGGGGGCGGAGGTGGTGGTGGGGCGACCATAACGTTAGGCAATGAAGAAGGTGGCGCGGGTGGAATCGGAGGTGGCGCGTCCGGTATATCAGAAACGGACGGTGCGACCGGATCCTCAATGTCCGGTAGTTCTTTCAAATCCAAGTCCGGTAGTTCCGGTACGGCAACCGGAGCGACAGGCGATGTAACAGCTGACGGTGCGATGGAACCGTCGGTGGTTACGGAGAATTGGACATCTCCGGCTACGCCCGGCAGGTGGGGAAGGTCGAGGGGCATATCCAACTCTGGCACCTGATGGACACATGATAGTATTCTTAAAGATGATAACGTAAAACTGTATCAAACCTATTATTTTTTGATTGGGATTCGAAAATACGTTTTTTGTTTAGTTCTGCATCAAAAGGTCATCCTGAACCCCATATCACAATTTAACGAACGTATAACCACATCATTTTGTAAATGAAAAATAGCGGATGGACATTCTATGTATGTAATTGAGAAGGGGATAAATAATAACGCATTAATTAACGTAGTACGTGCATGCGCAATGTACTAGTTACAAATAATTTATTCCGGTAACTTAAAGTTAAAGTTACAGTTTTATGCGTCCCACGGCTAGGCACAGGCCTCCTCTCACTTTTGAGATGGTTTTAGGGTAAGGAACTGTCTGCCGCGCTGCCCTAATGCGTGTTGGCGTAAATATTTTATTTTAATTTCGCAGACATGCAGGTTTGCTGACGATGTTTTCCTTCACCGCTGAGCATGAGCATGTGGTAAATCAGCACTTAAAATTAAAATTAACAATTTAATTAGTGCCTGCGAGGACCAAAATCGGGTTGCTCGCGTTCTGTGAATAAGCTACCCATGGCTCACAATAAAGCAAGTGTACGCTTTTGTTAACTTAATACTATTTCAAGTAATTGAAACTTCCTTTTAAGCAAATGATCTTGCTTATGCTAGGAAGCAACGCTCTTTCAAAGCAAGGTTACACAGTGGATACTGCCATATAAATAGGTACTAAAATTTAAAATAAATAATCTAGCTACCTATAACAAACTAAGCTTACTATCTAAACTAAGATTATATGCATGTGTATGTATGTGTATGTATGTAGCGTGTATGTGTTGTGTGTGTTTGTATCATGTTTTCTTTCACTGTCAAGCATGTGTCTAATAAATCAAATCTGGATAAAATATATATCTTAAAGCTAAGGATATATGGTCTACCTACCAATCCCATGCCTGGCGCGTACATGTATTCGTCGGCCTCCCGCTTCAATACGTTTCTCTTCGCAATGGAAGGTGGTGCCTCTTCCAATGACACTTTATTTGCGACGTTAGTTGTAACCCGCGGCACATAGACTGGAGTTTTAGTGCTGCTTCGAATGTACGGGCACTCGTCAGTGTTGAATATCAAGAGGTCGCCAACTGCTGACACTTGAGTTATAACAGATTCTAAATAATTGTCCAATTTAGGTTTCGGTTCCTTAGGATCGGCGACTTTAACATGATAGAAATGCAATTTTTCCTACAACCAATAAACATTTAAGTTAACATCAATGAAAATAATGAACAAATAGTTCTCAACTTTTATAGAAAAGGATACTACCTGAATCTTTTTTTCATTTGGTTGCCTTTGAGATTCTCCAATTAGAGTAATCTTTTGGGGCTCATGTTGATAGCAATTTAGATCAAAGACAGATTTGTAATGATTATGAACAAGAGATGTTGGGTATTTGGCGCTTGAAAATACTTTAATAGCTTTCTGCATGCCACTGAGCTTTTCTACTTTTGCTTTTGATATTTCAATCCTTCTTTTGAGATTGTCAGTTTTTTCCATGTTCTGTTTGATTCTGAGCGTCACGCGTGTGAACACATCGTCGACTATCCCGTTGAGGTTGTCTAAGGTGTCGGCGATCTGAAGTATTGTCTCTTCCATGCTCAGATCGTTTGGTATCAAATTTACTTTATAGATACCTTCCATTGTTGACCGTTATGCGAGTGTTAATTATCTGAAACAAACAAAAATCTTATGCAATTACACAAAAAGGATTATCAAATATTTTTTAGCTGTCATGCAAAATATGTACATTTCATTACATAGGTACATACATTTACATACATACATTTGTATTGGATTAGCCTATCCTTTATGTATGCATTATGAGTCTTACAGCAAATTGTCACACTAATTGCAATAATAAAATGAAAACTTTTAAATCTTACCCACACGACTTCTTTAGAATCACCTAAAATAAATTAATAAGGCACAATGATTATCACTAGATGACACATCCACTTTCTTGTGTTAAATTATGCATGTCCAATATTTTATATAGCACTCAATAAAGCTAGTTTAGTCCAATATTTACAATTCAGTCACTAAGGAGTTTATTTATATCAGTACTGGGTCACTATACTATGCAATGATTGACTCAATTCTTATTAGAGTTTAACGACGGCGTATCGGCGAGTAATGAGTGGAGATTATCATTTGCGGGGTCAGTGCTCCATGAGAAGCGACAGTAGGCATCGGGCGACATCGTCGGGTCTAATATGGCGGACTCCTCGGCTAATTGGCCCGCAGACAGCATGTTATTTAAATGCTTATTTATTACTACATCTCCGGGACTCACATAACCGTTCGAAGCAGACGGCTTTAATGGCACTGTGTTTCGCACACTTGATTTAAGACTAGGGATGGCATCCAAAGACTGTAACTGGATGTAGCTACTGTCCGCACCGGTTTTCACGGGCGGTGGCAAGGTGGGCATCGTCGGCAAGCTCTCCGGCCCAAGCATCTTTGTAGGTGTCACTCCCAGCTTCGGGATATTCAACATGGATTTTGGCTGTGCATCTTCAGGTCGCACATACCCTGATGAAGGCGGTGGTTGACCCAGTGCACTCGGTGGCAATACACCAGATGTAAATATTGGTGGTGTTAGTCCAGCCATAACATAGCTTGAGCTTGCAGGTTTATCTGTAGTGTTTTGTGGTGGGTTTTTGAGAGGCGCTGGTGCTGATTGCACGTAACCAGTCGCTGGGTTCACTACTGGTTGTACATAACCACTTGCAGGATCTTTCTTGAAAGCTTTATCACTATAATATGGTGAATTTTCTTTGAAGCTTTCAATATCATCATTTGAATCTTCATCATGAATAGTGTTATTTTCGTCATCTTTTATTGTTTCAACTTCCATGTGTAAAGAGGTATTCGATCCATCATCTGATGTTGACGCTTGCCTGTCTACAGGTCCTCGGGATGAATCTGATAAAGCAGTACTGTCTGTGTGGTCACTTGCACCACAGTTGTCATTGCTTTTCTGTTTAGTATCTGTAGACGATACTGTTGTTTTACTGTTGGGAAGAAGTAACACCTCATCAGAGGATGGTTTATCATCTTTAGTAGTTGGATTCCAACCACCAAATGTGTATTTCGATATATCTTTTTCAGGGATACCTAAGCCATTGGGCAAAACAGGTTTAATATCCTCCATTTTTCTATATTTTTTATACAATTTGATTAAGCAGTATACAATGCCAATGAGTGCAAATACAGTCATCAAAATGAGTGTCATAGCCAAACCATCTCTGCTTCGACAAGCTACA
Source organism: Parnassius smintheus behrii (assembly GCA_036936625.1). Taxonomy (NCBI): domain Eukaryota; kingdom Metazoa; phylum Arthropoda; class Insecta; order Lepidoptera; family Papilionidae; genus Parnassius; species Parnassius smintheus. Next base: position 40,749,826 of record JAUPFT010000004.1, read on the forward strand.
GTACTCGGTTCACTCCATTCACCATAATACACATTGCTACTCTGATCCTTTTGGTTGGTTAGATTCACATTTTCTTTGTCTGCAAGTGCCCCATGATCAGGATCCTCATCGCAATTGACGGCTCTAACTTGATAGGTTTCACTTACAACTACTCCTTCACAATGCACTAAGGAAAATGACAAATCTGTAGCATTCATAATTTCAGGTTCCAAATCATCTTTGATTCTTCTAACTTGATAGTAGTCTACAGTACCGCCAGGAATTTCAGGAGGTTCCCACTTAAGAAGATCTGGGTTGTTTTTTACAGTTGGTGCTTTCAACCTACTAGGTGGACCAATTCTTGTCCTCACAAATATACCTTCATGTCTACCAATTTTAGAACATAGACCTATTGGTACATTGCAAGCCTGAACAGTCCAAGAGTAGTTAGTAAACCCCTGAAGCCCTGTAAGAGTAACTTGTCTTCGGGACGTGTCAGTTCCCGACACCTTATCAACATAGAACTCCTTTCCATAATTATAAATCACATATTTACCAATAATCCCATTCCTATGCAGAGGAGGATCCCAAGATATTACTAAAGAATCATTTTTTACTTCTGATATTGTTATGTTTCTGGGACTTGTCGGAGTATCCTCTGATGTTGTGATAACAGCTGTAGCATTTTCTATGGTCTTTAAGCCATATGTTGTATTCAAGGCAATAGTGAACTGATAGGTTCTGAATGGAAGCAGGTTTGTAATGTTAATTTCCATCTTGGTGGGATCAGAGATGTAAACGGATTGGTTCCCCACACTCGCATCACACAGACTGCTTGTTCTAATCACGGGACAGTATGTTATATTATAACCAGTGATAATTCCATCTTGCAATGCGCAATCCATTAGCCACCTTAGTTTGACAAATGATTTACCAGGAGCATCATATTTCAAATGTAATGGAAATCCATACATTGCAATCCCATCTTTGGAGATATCACATATGGCCCATATCATTCCGCTGGTTTTTGTACCATTATTAGCAGAAATAGCAAACTGGTATCTATAATCTCTTGGCAGATCTATGACATGATTGCTTTTGTTAGGTTCTAAAACTGTGAAATTTAAGCGACCATGACATATTTTTGTGCTGTTATGATGGCACCAGAACAATGTATAGTTATCTATTTTATCAATTCCAACCCATGATAATTCATAAGTACCATTTTCATATGCAAGCTTAGTAAATGAAGTAACATCTAATGAATGGGTGTCTCTTGCAGGTGGTATATACAGATGGCTACTGTTAACAGATGGTCCATTCATATTAAGGGACCAAACTGATACTTCCATCGCATCCAAAGATGCAACTTCAAGAAAAACATAACTTAAACTTTTATTTTTGTCAGCCAACAAAGTCTGTGTTTTGCTTCCTTGTTGAATAAGCACTTTATAAGTAAAATTTGCTCCAGCCTCTTCATATTCTTCCAACTGTTTCCAGTACACATAGATAACTCTTTTATTATTATATGTGGCTTGATTAAACCCCCCTGCTGTCATTTCCGGTGGCCGTCCAGGCCGTTCGCTAGCTGTATAAAAAACTATATAACTGAATTCTGACCAAAATTCATCATGAACAGCTTTTCTAGATTTGATATAGATGCGAACTTCATACTGCATATGAGCATATGGCAAGTTGGTTAACTGGAATCTATATGTTTTGTTATTAGGTGGCAGAAACGAAGCATCAACACTGTGGAAATAGGCAGTATTATCAATTTTAGCTATTTGATATTCAATTCTATGTTCCACTCCACATGGCAACAAATCCACAACATTATTGGGAATACTCCATTGTAATACAACACTATGTGTACCATTACTGAGTACTTTTAAGTCTGCTGGAGGATCCGGTTTCACAACTGAAAAGTGATCCACAGTGAAATTTTGTTCATTACAGCCAAATACATTACAGGACTTAAGATTAAAATAAAATTCTTCCTCTTGCTGTCTATAACGAGGCTGGCTACTGGTGTTCCAAGTACAGTATCTAGTATTTTCAATTTTCTTAGCAATACAAGGCTGCACAGAGTTTCCATTTATTAAAAATGTCAAAGAATAATTAATATTACTATAAGAATCTGGTGATGTCCATGAACAATTTAAAACCTCAAGGTTTTTAGAAAGACAACTAAAGTCAGTTATGTTTTCTGGAGGTGAATCGACTAGTACACGGTTGGTACAAATTTTTTTAGTTTTCTTGTTCTTACAATAGTAAGTATTTACTTGCTTTTCAGGCTTGTCAATATACAGTCTTCTTGTCGTGCTGTTAACGATTGTAGAAGGAAAAGGTTTTCCAGCTAATGTAAATTCGATGTCTTCAGACGAATAATTTTCAGCAACGCAAAATATTTCCAATGGTTCGCCATATAGAACACTGACGTCACCTTGAGGGTATACGGCAACTGTGATATCCACTCCTAGGCATTTCGAAAATATACATGGCAAACTTATAAAACACTTCACCAAAATGCACCAAATCCATGAACGAAACAGTGGTCCCTTCCTCGAACGGCATTTCGTTTTGTTGTAACGAGTATCTAAACAATTATTTGCCATAACTAATATCGTCCTAAATGTCTCTCGTTTTCCACAACATTACGAATTAGTGTGTTTGCCGTAGCTTTAAGTCAACTACGAGAAACGATAAGCACATTCCTTGTGTTTTTATATCACGAGCTAAATGGCGTACTGTATTCCCAACACGATGACACAAGACTGACTGACTGAACTAAACTCAAGCACTCCCCAACACATTTATCTATTGGCACTATTACCGTGGAGTGAAAACATGTTTGTAAAACACTAAATTACGCGACTGGAGTCCAGATGAACGTATATAAAATTAATACGCCTGTATTGGCGTAAGAGTACTTACATAAAATAGAAAGAAAAACTTTGGAATACGTATTTCTGAGTAGTACGAACTTCACTCCGTTGATCCATCGAAAACAAATCAATATGTTATAAAAAACTAATCACAATGTTGCCCTTATGTAAAAAATCATAAACAAAGTAGAGTCAAGTCAACCAAATGTAAGAAATACTTTTTGACAGCTGTCAGACTTATTGCACCAAGCATGCCAACAAAAAAAGTGGGAAGGTTTAATATTCGATTTTTTAATAATCGATTATTTAGAGTTGCTAATCATTTACAGTTTGGTTTGAATAATACGAGAATAAAGTAGAAACGGATAATCTAAAACACAAAATTTATCAGTTTCTTCGTATTTAGTGTTGCTGCTTATTTCTAGAGGCAAAGTTTTAAAAATTTAAGATTGAAACTAGATTAAAATAAATTTATTCAATCACTTTCGGTAGAACTAGTTGAGCTGTCGTTGTTTAGATTAATTATTATTTGATTTTCAATAATGCACTCAAAATTAATGTCTCTTTCAAAGTCATCCATCATCAATTTTTTTGTTTTTTCTACCACTTTTGCCCAATCATTCTATATTGGGCACATGCTTCGACGAATATTAGAAGAAACAGTTCAAAAAGTAAAAGCCGAGTCACAAAATAAGAAGACAAACACAAAATTACAAAATTACGGACAGTAAGCCCCCGAAATGGCGGGAGATTGAAATTACGTAGTGGTTTTTTCAGCGCGGCGTTGTATATGAGTTTTTTTGCCTACACTTTACGATGACAAAGTAAAAAATATATACATATTTTATTCATGATTCACGTAATTTAAGGAAATTTAAAAATAAATATTTAATTAAACAAATAATACTATTCATTGTAAAGCGAATAATGCCAATTATTCGCTTTACAATAAATTTTAATCATCCAAACACTACGGTAAGATACATAGCGACATATCACTGAAACGACGTCAAGTAAAAAAGTTGATACTGGTTATTTTTTTTATATTTTGCTTTGTTTGAAAGATTAGAATGTAAATTAGTGACAAAATAATGTATAAGTTGTAATGAAGTATTAAGGTGAGTACGCTTATGCAAAGCTATTGCGGAATGATTAATGTGAAACGTCAGAAGGTATTTCTTAGATTTGGTTGACTATAAACGCCTTAAGTATAGACTAATATAAGGCTAATGCCTACTTTAACCACCGATTTTGACGGGATTTTCACAGGTAGATAGCTGATATTGGCTGATATAATAAAGAGTAACTTAGGCTTCTTTTATTTTAGAAAAAATCAATTTGGGTTCTTAGGGAAAAATCAAAACCTTTGAAATACAACCGTAATAAATTTCACGCGGATGAAATCGCGGGCAGCAGCTAATTATATAATATACATTATGTTTTATTAATTATATTACAATGGATAAAACAAACCAAGTATGTTACTTAAGTTAATATCTCTATATACAAAAATCTATTACTCTCCGTTAGTCTCGAAAAAACTCGAAAATGGCTCAACCGATTTTGTTGAATTTTTTGTGTGTATTTGAGTGGGTTAAACTAAGCTTGAACTTGTTAAAATGTAGGTTTTTTGCGGGAACTTTACCGTTTATGGATCGTTACTCATGTTTTATCGTTTAAATAATTGTTTTAACTGGATGTTAATAATACGTAAAAGGGACGTGGCTTTGTATATTAAGTGTTTGTGCATGTGAACTACTAGCGGAAACGACGCATAAATGCTTCACTGTTGATACAGTCCTCAATTTATTTTCTTTGCGTAGGCGCCTTAAGAACTTGAATTACCGTCGTCATCGACTGTTCACTGGGTTGGGAACTTTGAGTATTAAACCAAAGGAGACGCCATCGCAAGGGATACCTCTCTGTGAAAGGTACAAGAGTCTGACTCATGCTCGTTATATAAAACTAGTGGCTCCGCGTCGTGTGCCATACCGCAAGTGATCGTGCCAGTAAATCGAGCTCCGACAAAATGCCGAATTGCAGTGTATTTACATGCAAAAAACAATCAAAAACGTCAAATCTACAAAAGGACAACGTGACTTTACATATGTGAGTATTTTTAACATAATATTATAGTAATATTATCATTAAAACCGGTACATTCTAAATATTTTCATCCAATACTGAGTGTTGCCATAATAGTTCATAAAGTGAAAAATAATCCATTTTTATATAAATATAATTTACTACACAAGTTAAATATATTAACGAAATTGTATTCCATAATAACAAAATAAGTTTGTGATGAATAATAATAATTACGTATATATTCACCTCCAGAAAACATAACTGACTTTAGTTGTCTTTCTAAAAACCTTGAGGTTTTAAATTATTCATGGACATCACCAGATTCTTATAGTAATATTAATTATTCTTTGACATTTTTAATAAATGGAAACTCTGTGCAGCCTTGTATTGCTAAGAAAATTGAAAATACTAGATACTGTACTTGGAACACCAGTAGCCAGCCTCGTTATAGACAGCAAGAGGAAGAATTTTATTTTAATCTTAAGTCCTGTAATGTATTTGGCTGTAATGAACAAAATTTCACTGTGGATCACTTTTCAGTTGTGAAACCGGATCCTCCAGCAGACTTAAAAGTACTCAGTAATGGTACACATAGTGTTGTATTACAATGGAGTATTCCCAATAATGTTGTGGATTTGTTGCCATGTGGAGTGGAACATAGAATTGAATATCAAATAGCTAAAATTGATAGTACTGCCTATTTCCACAGTGTTGATGCTTCGTTTCTGCCACCTAATAACAAAACATATAGATTCCAGTTAACCAACTTGCCATATCCTCATATGCAGTATGAAGTTCGCATCTATATCAAATCTAGAAAACCTGTTCATGATGAATTTTGGTCAGAATTTAGTTATATAGTTTTTTATACAGCTAGCGAACGTCCTGGACGGCCACCGGAAATGACAGCAGGGGGGTTTAATCAAGCCACATATAATAATAAAAGAGTTATCTATGTGTACTGGAAACACTATATATTACTTGGTTAACACCATCTAAGACGATAAACTGATACGACTTTTCTTTTTACAAATCTGATTTTTAAAATAAGTTAGCTAAACCTCCCATTACGATTTGTTACATGTTTTAAATTTTATCCTGCATAATTTAAAACAAACCTGTAGCAAAATAATAAACTTACTTTTAACAATTTCGAAGTTTTTTTTTCCGGAGATCATTTTTAAATATTAAAAAAAAGAATTTCCTTAATAACACCTTGGCATTATTTATCTGCGTATTACTTATAATCAAATAAAAACATTTGCAGACTATGGTGATTTGTTTATCGATCAAAAATATCGACAGCCTACGTTGCTTACGCATTTGAACAGCGTCACCAGTGTGTCGACACCTTTGACTAGAGAAAAAAGAAAGAACATGACATAAAGATCGTTAGTTGTAGGAATGTAACGAAATATCGGGGTCTCTTTTTAGCTCATCAGTATATTCGTATGTAAAAAGGACAACATTCCAGTCCTATTGTATGGCAGTGAAACATGGACCGTAACTCAAAAGAATGTGCATACCATGCAAGTTGCCGAGATGAAGATGCTGAGGTGGATGTGCGGCGTTACCAAGCTCGACAAAATCCGCAACGAGTACGTGCGAGGAAGCTTGGGCGTGCGCGACATCGCTGACAAGATGCAGGAAAGTAGGCTGCGATGGTATGGGCACGTGAAGAGGAGGCCACTAGACTACGTAGGGAACTTGGCACTACAACTTTCCATCCCGGGTCGAAGATCCAGGGGCAGACCCAAAACACGATGGAAAGATGTAGTGGTAAAGGACATGAGAGAGTGCGAAGTCTCCGAAAATGAAGTCGAGGATAGAGCGAAGTGGAGGCGTAAGATAAGAAAGCCTGACCCCACCAGCATGTGGGACACATAGCCAGGAAGAGAGAGAGAAAAAGGACAACATTACTTTTATCATTACCGAATATAACAACAATTTTTTCGCTGCGGCCGGTCGCCATGTTTTATCACAGTCAATGACAAGTATATTAGTTATCATAGCGACTTGTTTGTTTTCAAATTTTTAAGAAAATTTTATGATTTTATGCGTTTTATGCGAAAATTGTGCATTTCAAAACTAGTAGAGGACTACATTTATCATGGGCAGGTGCAGTGTAAAACGTCACACTACGCAATCACATACGCAACATTACGTCAAGCCGCCATCTTTTTGCCAGACACAATTTAGGTATACACGTTTTTTTCATAGGTATGTCATGTCCTTTCTTTTTTCTCTAGTCAAAGATCGACACGTGTACAATTTGGTGGTATGCGTAAATTCAATGAAAACAAACACAAATGTTGTAGTGTGCGTTTATATTGACGCGGTTTAATTTTGCATTTGTAGCTATGTATACAGTTGTGTGTTTATCTTGCGCCCCCCTGACGTTGACAGAATTTTTGTTTAGGAATTAACGAGCATGGCCTCTCCGGTTGGTTGAATACTCAAAGGTTGGGAAGTCATCGAAATTTCTCAAAACCTCTTAATGTGACACATCCACTAATTGTGAATAAAATGACAATGAAAACATCTACAGAAACCACGTATTAATTAAAACAACTTGTTTTTTATATTCCGTGATAACGGTGATTCCGAATAAAATGAAGACAGAGCTTAAAGAATAAGCATCCAAGTCAAAAACATTATATAAAAAAGTTCCTAAGATGTCAAAGTCAACTGTCAACTCAAGTGTCAACTGTCAACTTTTTATTTTTGTAATCTATTGTTTACATAATTTTACTTACTATGAATTAAAATAAAACTGTATTATTAATATTACCAAATATGTAAATTAAGTATAATATAATGGATTATGATAATAAGCAAGACATACTGGGGTTTTCAACGAAGGAAGCTTTAATTAAGTTACGAAATGATATTCGTACTGTTATTGATGAACATAAAAAGAAGAACCTTAAAGGGTATTAAAATAGCTCTTCAATTTTCCTTGGGCCTAATTTTCAATAATAAAAATTATAACGTGACTGAATGTAAAAGTGAAACAATTGAACTATTATACATTAACAATCGTAATTTTGCTTATGTTATGTCTTATCTTATGGATAACTTTTATTGATTAAAATCGGCCCTAAAATTGTAGAAATTTATTGTAACTTTTGGCTTATGTCACTGTTTCTTATGTTCGTTTTCAGATATGGATTTGTTCGAAATATTGTTTCGTTTTCATCAGAAAAAGTGCTTTTATCGGGCGTAGCATACACAATCATTCTTGTTTATATTGTTTGTTTAATTTTGACATATTTAATTGGAGGAACTTTACTTGCACAGTCTTATTTACTTTGGGAAGCTCTTTTTCTTTTTGTAGTCTTGGTTATAAACTTCCTAGTTGCATTTAATGAAGAATGCATTCATAGAAATGAAATTACACTACGGGTTAAAAAGGTTCTTAGTAAGTATTAAATTTTAATTTTTTTTAATTCAGATTTGGTTGTCATATAGATATATTTAAATTATTTTTTTAGAAACCTTAAATGAAGCTATAGACAAGGCAGTATGGAGGGAGAATCACTACCCACATTTGTGTGCCCCATTTTCACCATGTGTAATATTACAGTGGACTTACAGAGATGGTAAGAAAGAAGTTCCTCATCATTCATTTTAAAATATGATTTCATTCTCTCTATTTTTATGCAGTACTGCATGCATATATTGTTGAAATTTATAATACATGTGATTGTAATTAGAAAGAACTAATTTTCAGTATACTCTACATGAATTTAAACTTGTAACTGTATGCACCTGAATGTGGAAAAGAATTTTTTTTGTATGTTACAATAAAATGTGCCTAATGTTTGTTAAATAATATTTTACTTGAGGTGTATTAATAATTTACTTTAAATTAATATTTTACTTTACGAGAGGTGTATTGTGTAATTTCTTAACCCAATGGCTCTAGAAAAAGGTTAACATTTTTCAAGATTATGTATATGTGTCTATTTCTTTAGCTCGCTCTGTAGCCTAAAGCCTGTGTCGTTAGACTCATCTTAATTGTGTGTCTATGTAATATTTATATGTAGCATCTGCAATATATACAAAACAAGGAATAGGTAGGTTTCTTTTTACGCAGTTGGGTTTTTTAATTACTGTTTTAACCATTTGATTGTTTTCTTGTAGCAACAATAGTCAATTTGCCATGGGCGCTTCTTGTTGAAGGTGATATTATAGTCTTGAGACCAGGACAGGAAGTACCAGGTCATTGCAAAGGTCTTCAACCAGAGGATCCAGAACTCTTTTTTGGACAGATTTTTCAACCTGGCGCTCAGGTAAATCAATGTTGACATTAAATAAATTTAACTAGAACCAGTCATCAGCCAATTATACTTGCATAATTAAGTGTTCTGTCACCTGAGGCATTAAAAAAAGCCTCGTGTTTCTTACCTTTTCTCTGAGATCTTGTTTTGCTATGAGGTGGAGATTTTAATATTCATAAGAGCTTTAAAAAAGCCTACATTTAATAAAACATTTTCGACTTTATGTGGTATATATATTTATGTTCTGCAATGAATGTCATATATTATATAATGAGTGTAATAGGCCACATTTGGTCATAACACTAATGACAAACTTAGAAAAAAGTGAATGTAAAATGCAGATGCTGATATACCATGTCATTTGTGATCCCTGCAGTCAGTTTTTTTTTATTAGCAATCTGCCTCGGCTTCATATGGGGTAACCACCTACCGGGTCCAACTATGCCTATAACTAATATGTGCAAGGAATATGTTGACAAAGTTTTACTGCAATCTTATGAACGGTATGGCAGCGCATAAAATACGACAAACAAATATTATATTTTATATATATTAGATATATTCACAATTTTTGCTAAACAACCCTCTTTGTGGAGGTACTCTATCAGTCTTGGGATTCCTAATATTTGAAAAACATGCATAAAAATTATTATAATTTCTATAATTTTACTTTGATCTTTATCTTAATATTATTCATGACGTTATCAGACTATAACCCTTTTGCTGTCATATAATAGCGAAAGTGTTAAGACCGCACTAGGCGGAACTGTACCGCAGCGGAACTGAGCGACACGACGCGTCAAAATATTCTCATGACTTTATATGTGACAACACGCACTAAGCGGCAATGGAACTACACTGCAGCAGAACTGCGTGGCAAAGTTGATCAACTGACCAAACTTGTGTCGCTCAGTTCCGCTGCGGTGCAGTTCCGCCTAGTGTAGTGCTACATTGATTGAAAATATTACATATAAGTCACTACATATAGGTCATTGCCTTACTATTGTGTCTGAAAACCTGACATCGAAAGTGTTAATACTTTAGAGATTTACAAGAAGACAGAAATTTTGAAGTATTAATTCAGAAAAATGTGAAATAAAGCAATGTTAAACATGTTAAACACAAACAACAAATTTAACATTTTAGAAAAGGTGCTTCAAATAACTCATGAATTTCGCACAATGATTTCGAAATTTTTTATTTGCTGCTTACTTTACTTCCGAAAAGTGACCACTTATTCAATTATTCTTATCTTAAACCTTGCATCTGTATTTGAGGATCCGCATATTATTACTATCCCATATTTATGTTTAAAATAGTACACGATATTTTTTTTAACCAACGTTAATTACGTTATCCTACACTAGGATTTTCTCCTGTATTGTGACAAACATCCAGACCCGGAACAATTATTTGTAGGCCATACAAATACTTGTTCCGTGCGGGATTCGAACCCGCAACCCCCAGCGCAGCCACTCATTGCTAAGCCACTACGCCACGGAGTCGTCCTATATATCTGTAACAGTCAGACAGATAGATAGATTGAAGTAATTACAGATGAGTTTCATTTTACATCTTTTGACATAGAATTAATAAATTTGGAGAGATTAAGAAATTGCGTTTTTGACATAAAAATGTTTTAATTTCAGAATAAAGAAAATTTTAGCACACCAAGGATACGCACACCACATCAAAACAAAGCTCACAAAATGTTAGAAACTCCATACTTAAAGAACTTAAAGTTAGCCTTGGAACAAGCTACAAACCGGCCAGTAACAGTATTTGAAAAACAAAGATATTTGGTAAGTTGTAGGGGTACTTACAGTAGGTAATTTATATTTTAACCAAAATTATGTAGAAAATTGTAATATTTAGAAATAAGTTGGAAATTTTGATATTTTTAAATGGACTTCAAAAACTAAAAGGAATACAATAATTTCCACATAATAGCTTCTGAAATCGGAGCATTATTTCTTCAATACACTATTTCTGAGTACTGACTTCAGGTAGAAGCTATTATTTTCTAATTATTTTATTCTTTTTAGTTATGTATTGAAGTCGTATTTACCTATGTTTTTAAAATTAAATTTTTGCAATCTTTATTCAACATGGTTATTACATCATTACCAAAAGGACATACCATCGGTATTCCTAAGTGTAAGCAAAACGCTTGCGTCGCCGTCGTTTGATTGTACCCTCCAATGATTGAATAACAAGACTCATACACTCCTTGACATCTATATAATGTTGTACATTGAAATAAAGATAAGAAATATAATTTATTGAGGTTCCTCAATAAATTATATTTCTTATCTTTATTTCAATGTCCCACATAAATGGTGGGAGACAATTCAATGTAGCTATAGTGCATATGATTTTATGGGGAAGGAGTGGTCCTTTTAAACCTAATAAAACAAACAAACCATTTTCTCTTCGAATGCACATTGAAATAAATTATATTATATTTAATAAATTATATCATATCAAGCAATTTATTTCAAGTTATTATAACTATATTGGTATATTGTGCGATGCAGGTTTCCTCATATACATATAAGCAACTGCTAGCCAGCCGTGCTAGATAGCCGTGGTAGCTAAGATGGTTAGCGCTCACTGTAAATTTCACAGAACGCGTGTTCGATCCCCGCCGGCACCAATGAAATTGTTAATTACAATTTTAAGTGCTGATTTACCACGTGCTCTGCGGTAAAGGAAAATATCACGAGGATATCTGCATATCTGGAAATAAGACAGCGCGACGGACACTTCCTTGCCCTCAAACCTTCCCGGAAATTAGTGGAGGTCTGTGTCCAGCCGTGGAGCGTGTGTAGGCCCCAAAACAAAAACTTAAGCATTATTAAATTTATTTATATTTTTGTCGACAGTGTACAGTTAAAATAATGGAGGGTATTGTATTGCCCCTTGTGATATCCTTAGTGGTTGTGGCTAGTTTTATACGCCATATGTATCATTTACCTGGCGTTACACACTGGACTGAGATCTATTTCCTACAAACAATTGCTGCATCTTTGCCTCTACTGCAAATAATCTTCCCAATAGCATGGATCACTCTCAATTGCTATGGACTAGCGAGGTAATTATTAATCTTTTTCTTATTGCTTGTGTAATTTTTTTATTTTTTATTTTAATTGCTTATTGTAAATGTTAATTACTTATGTTTTGATGCATAAATTGTTAGCGTAGAGGTTTTCGATTGCATGCTTAAAATGGCAAGTGTACATATTTACGAAATATACCGGAAAGATTTTTCTTTTTATCAGCGTATTAAAGTCCACTACTGAACGCGAGCGTTTCCGTATGTGGGGAGGGTTTACCTTTATCGCCACGCCACGCTTGGCATGTGAATTGACGTTCAAGGTATTAGCTTTATTATCTATATTGTCTAGAATGTTGCACTATTTCGATAATATCCCGGACGTCAATCTGAGCGAGATTAGAATGGCTCTCAAGCACCTTAAAAACGGCAGCGTCCTGGGTGAAGATGGAATTACAGCGGAACTTCTGAAAGCGAGTGGAAAACCGATACTTACAAGTCTTTCAGAAGCTCTTTAAATCCGTCTTCCGTAGTGACACAACTCCAGGGGCGTGGGGCAGAAGTGTGATGGTCTTGATCTTCAAGAAAAGCGACGACGCTCTATTAAATAACTACAGACCAGTTTCCTTTTTGAGCTGCGTCTACGTGATGTTTTTGAGAGTCATTACGTGTCGTCTCGCACACATACTCGACGACTCTCAGCCTCTAAGGGAGCCTTAGTACAATAGGCGACCATATACATGCCCTTTGATAAATTGTATATAAAACTGAAGAGTGCAATATGCCACTTTGCCTTGCGTATGTTGACTATGAGAAAGCCTTTGATTCCGTCGAAATTTGGGCAGTGCTACAGTCATTTCAGCGATGCCAAGTTGACTATCGGTATATAGAACTGCTAAAGTGCTTGTACAATAGGGCTATAATGGCTGTCTCAGTACAGAACCAGATTACGAAACCTTCACCGCTACACGAAATTCTTCACCGCTGCATTGAGAGATGTTTTGAAGATACTGGACTGGAAATGATACGGTAATAACACCAATTGCGACTATTGCACTCACGTAAGATTTGCCGATGATATAGTTCTTATGGCAGAATCGCTGGACGACCTCAGCACTATGACGTCAATGACGTCAATAGTGTCTCCTTACGGTAGGTCTTAAAATGAACATTACAAAGATCATATCTAACGGTTATGTAACATGCCGGTAGTTGTTGAGAGCACTACGTTCGAAGTTGTCGAAGATGTTTACCTAGAACAAATAGTCCAATTTAAACCGAGAGGTCAATCGAAGGGTACAACTCGGCTTGGCAGCGTTCGGGAGGTTACGACACATCTTATCGTCACGTTTACCTTAAAACTTGAGAACAGGATTGTACAACTAGTGCGTGTTGTCAGTGATTACATATGCATCTGAGACGTGGTCCTTCACTGCTGGCCGTATGAGGACTTTCAAGGTCGCTCAGCGAACTATGGAGAGGGCTATGCTCGGAGTTTTTTCGCGTGATAGTCTTATAAATGAAAATATTCGCAGTAGAACCAGAGTAATCGATATAACCAAACGAATCAGTAAACTGAAGTTTCAACGGGCCGTTCATATAGCTCGAATAACCGACAACCGACGGGGATAAAAGGTTCTCGAGTGGCAGCTTAGTACCGGTAAGCTAAGTGTAGGGCGGCCACTAGCTGGAATGACAACCTGGTAAGAGATGCAGGAAGTTGATGGATGCAGGTGGCTCCAGACCGTGCTTTGTGGCATTTCTTGGGAGAGGCCTATGTTCAGCGGTGGACTTGTGAATGGCTGTAATAATAATCTAGAACGTTTGTAACTGACATCGATCTGAGTAATTTGATTGCAGCATTTATAAGGCTTTTATGTTGCAATTGAAAGAATCGATATTAGGTTAAATATTTTTGTATACCCGCAGTACACAAATACAGTCAATATTATCAATTTTTTAGGTTTAAATTACTATCGAAAACTCGCCAAAAGTACGTCCGACCGAAATCGTGTTCGATATCCGAAGACGCCAGCGACCCACTTATACAGGCTCTCAGTGAATCTAACCTAAAGCCCGATAGTCTGCGGTCATTAAGCAAGACATTTCAGAACATACTTTTGGGTAGAGAGGATATGGTCACCAGAACTGCTAACATTGTCCATGTACTAGGATCTTTGTCGGTAAGTTTTTTCTTCCTAAAACATAGTCAAAGAGGAGCACGGGGAAAAAACCTCTAACTAGAGATTGGAAAAAATATACAATAGTTATATGCTATGAATTCCTCTACATTTGTTTATAAAAACCATTCCACGCTCTCACAGAATACCAGCTTAAAATAGCAGCTTAATACTGGTGTGTTTCGTACGGTGAGAGTAGAGATCCGGAGACCCTTTTTTACTGGAAACGAGGCATTCCATCTTAGTCCTCAATGGTGACAATGCATCTGCGTTTTGATTCTTAATCGAAGATAAATGTTGATGTCCATGGGCCACAGCATCCACTTACCATCAGGTGGACGTGCTCGTTTGTCACCCTTATTCTATAAACAAAAACTTTTATTTATCGAATAAGGGAATTTCTTCTATAACGTAGGGGTGTTCTACATTAGTACGTAAATTGACCTATAAATGATAGTTTCGTTAAAAAAATTGTACCTTTGTATTTCTAATCTAATACAAACAAGTGTTATAAAGGCTACCTATTTTCAGGCTTTATGCTGCATAGACAAAAAAGGTATCCTATCATGGCCAAATCCAACAGCAGAAAAGGTGTTCTTCCTTCGCAACTCCAGCCCCACATCGCCAAACTCAAGTAAGACCAGTCTCGTGGGTTCTATGGGCCACAACAGTCAAACAACAATGGAGGCGGGCGACAACAAACCTAAGCCAGACTCTTCAACTATTGTTGAGGTATTTACATACTATATGTATACATTTAATTTTTTACGTAAAAGAGCCACGCTGTAGCTATATTATAGTTGTAGCATGAATGGGTCGGCTCGTCCGGGGCAGGACCACGCTCTCACAGAACACCAGCGTAAAATAGCAGCGTAATGCTGCTATGTTTCATATGGTGAGTGTAGAAAACCGGAGACCATTTTTACTGCAATCGAGGCATTCCATCTTAGTCCTCAGGGGTGACAATGCATTTGCATTTTGATCCTTAGTGGAGGATAAATGTGGATGTCTATGAGCCACAGCATCCACTTACCATCAGGTGGACTGTGTGCTCGTTTGTCACCCAATGCTATAAGAAAACATAAACTCTATTTTTTTATAAATTTGAAGTGACAATTGAACAGTCCACGTGGTGGTAAGTTGCTACTGTAGTCTCCTGCAGCTAACTTCAAACAAAATGGGCTATAGATGCGTTGTTACCCAGAGGACTAAAATGGAATGCCTGACAACTTGCAATTATACTGGTCCTCTATACTCTTCAGATCGGAAACCAGCAGTGCAAGCACTGCTATTTGGCGGCAGAAGGAGTTAACAGGGTTGTAACTATACAGACCGACTCCTAGGCAATTGCAACTGTTCTACATTATATATAAATACTTTAACAAAAGCAAAAGAAAGAAAAGATTGATTTTGTATGTTGATGTATAAAATCTATACAAAAAAATAAATTTGAAGTGTATGTAATATCAAAACAACATATTTTTACTAAATGCATATGAAAGTATGTACGTTACTTATAACAATGAAAACTATTTTTAAATTTTTTGTCTGTCTATCCGTCTCCGCAATTGCTAGACCGATTTTGAAGGAAGGAGTGACTTGGGCTACTTTTATTATAAATTAAAATATATGAGTTTAGGCAATTATATGAGAATTAAAAAATATGAGTGTTCCGTTCAAATACCTAAATTAAAACCCATGAAATCCAATTGTAATAAATTAAGCTAGTCTGTAATTATCAATATTGGCAATTCATGCTTGAAATATTATAAATAGAATCAATGTGATTATTTAATAGCAAAACCCAGGTTATTCGATCTCTGAAAAACACTTGAGCTACCACGGCTCTGTAACCAAACCAACAATTAAAGGGAAATGTATGATGTTGCTGAAGGTACTGGACCTGACCCACGACCAGAATGCGCCGTTCCGCGTGGAGTTCGACGAGCAGCGCTGGCGGCTCCACATAGCGCGCCTCAAGCCGCTCGGCCTGGCGGCGCTGCTCAACACGTGCGCGCCCGCGCCCCGCCACACGTACGCGCACTTCTGCGCGCACCTCACCTGCGAGGCGCAGTACAGGTATGAGGCGGCCCTTACTCTGCCGCATAGAAAAGGACCGTTACCGTTACACCCTGTTAAAGGTCCACTGCTCTACAGAACTCACCCACTAAGACATCCAAGGATGAGGTAGTGGATATTCTTATATCACCACTACACTGTCACGGTCGTAGAATACTATAATACACAATAGAATGGCTGTCAACTTTATTTTGTACGAGGCTTGGCGTCGCCAAACCCGATTCGCTGTGTTGACCGACTGTATAATATTACACATTTTAGACTTTTGAATAATGTTCAAGATCATCATTAAAAAAATCGTACATTTTAATATATATTCATTTGTAAATAGGGTACAGTTTGGCATTTTCTAAATATTTTGCATGCGAAATTCGGAAACGATTGCAACGTCAAAACACATCTCGTGTTGACATTCATACGTGTGAATTGATGTATTAGTGACATTTTAGTGGCAAACGGGCTCCGCACAGTCCCCCGTTCTATTATGTATTATAGAAGTCTATGGTCACGGTCGTAGCAAGGAACGCATTAACTATTTTCTTACTCGGCTTCATAGTAAATGACAAATTAATAATAATTATTTTCGTACATCACTGCAATCAACTTTCCTCCGTTTACTTTTTACGATACTAGATAATAATTTTAATGTCGAGCTTACGCATAGTAAAACAGTATGCATATGCACCTACTAAGGAAGACTGATCCATTAATTGAAGCATTTTATCGTCCAATCAAAAACTCAATCGATTTAAAAAAAATTTAACATACAAACGACATTGTAAGGACTATTATTAAGGATTTAAAGATGTGTGATGAGTGATGACCTACGGCAAATAAAAATACTTTATATTTAATTTCAGTCTTTTTTTTATTTAAATAACTATTGCAGCAGTCTCTGGGATGCACCACCTGCCACTTCATTCAAAGAATTTCAAATATATGTTGTGGTTTCACTTCTAAGAACTAAGATGAAATGATCCATATACTGGTTCTTTTATCGCTTAAACCGAAACACATGTTTGCTGCTTGGCGATAAGAATAGGTACACATACACAGATAGGGACACATTCCTATGGCAAAAGAAACCATTAATTGTAGAAAGAGAATTTATCGTTTATCTTTTACTATAAGAAGACTTAACACCTACAGACGCAATAACCTATACGAGTACGCTGCAACTATCTCTGTTAAAGTTATATAAATATCTACGTACGTTCTTCCAAGAGATCAGTCCAAAGGAGTTTCTTGCTGGACATTGACCTCTTCTAATGTCTTGTGTTAGGTGGTGGTTCCCATAACCGTCATGTAGGCAGGCTGATTGGCGATCGCACTATCAGACACCTCGCGCCTTTGACACAAGTCCCTGTCGCTGGTCTGGTTATTTTACATCTGAGGCATGTTTCTGAGGCCAAGAGATCTTTTTAGGATTTTCCCATTATCGCTTTTCACGTCTTTATAGAATAAAACAGGGTGACGGTTGTCTTATGCCACTGCTACAAATAATATTTAAGTTGCTAATTCAGTAATGTTTTTCATGTTCAACGTTCAGTGAGGACTTAGTGCCGGTAACAAACAGACGCTGCCTATGCGAGCTGGCCAAACAAATTGGCTTCACGGACTCTGTTGCTGAAACTTATACCATTCAGGATTGTCTTGCTGTCTTCAGACACCTGGTAAGTTTTTGTCCGACTCGAAGGACCAAGGAATTTTATATGTTAATAATGTTTTTAAGAAAGTTCAGTATTGTTATCAATGACTGGAGTTTTGGCGGGAACTTGGCCGTAGACGGATTGTCGCTCCCTGTTTTGTCGCTTGAATAATGGTTTGAAGTGGATTTTGATTCGTAAAAGTGATTCGATTTTGTGAATTAAATATCCGCGCGTGCGAACTATTAAAGAAAACGACGAAACAAGTGCTTTGATGATAAACCTCAAGTTATTTTGATCGCTTGGGTGACTTATGAGCTTGAGTGGCTGTCGTCATCAACTGTCCGCTGGGTTGAGCTATCGTCAAATTCTCCCAAAGGCTTCGCAATGTGACGCATCAGCATATTGTGAAGATAAAATATAAAAATGAAGATTCCGAAAGAAATGATAGGCTCAGAAGGCTCTAGCCCCCGGAGCCGTAAAGCCAGTTAACAAAAAAATATCAATGACCGAAAGTCAACAATAAGCTTTATTTTTTAATTGCATGTACTATTTATATTAGCAAATTCATAACGAAAGTTTTTCATATTCTTCACAACAGCAAGCTGACACGATAAGGCGTGAAACTCGGTTTGCTAGATCACTGCACCTCAGTACGAGAGTGAAGGTTCCCCTTCCGCATATGTTGGCTGTCATCGTGAAGGATCAAGCCAACCAACTCCAGATGTTAACACAGGTGGGGATGAATTGATTGTATAACTTTAATTTATAAGCAGTGTGATATGTATTTAGGTTTATGTTACATCCTCTCTCAAAACCAAGGCATTGGTGCGACGTCACGAATAACGCCAATGTCACCACTACAACACTACAAGTAAACTAAAAAACTAAAAAAAATTATAAAGATACTAATAGTTACTTTGCAACCATCCGCTCAATTAAATGATGGGTCTCTAAGTGTACTTAGCGGTCAGCCGCCGTAGAGTCTACATTACCTGAAGATGCCCCCGTTTAGAGGCGAAACACGTGTCTCATTATCGTCAATGGTGTGTCTTTCCTAGAGTAGTGGTGTTGGGAGTAGTGGTGCTGGGATTAGTGGTGACGGGATTAGTGCACGCAATTGAGGGAGGGCGGGAGGTGCTCTTCAAGCTAGGTAAGACACATCATTTAATTGAGCGGATGGTTGCAAAATAACTATTAATATCTTTATTATAATGGATTTCGGTAAAGTAACGTCTGATTCTATCAATTAAAAAAAACGACAAAAATAAAAAATCGCTCAGTCATTTTGTTGTTTGTCTAAATGATTTTCAGTAAAATCTTGGTTTTTCCTTTCCAATCGATCCATTTAATGCCTAATAGGTAGCTTATCTTCGCATGTCGTCTCTTTGTCATATGATACACTATCGCCACCCTTATAAAGAAAAAGATACAGAACAATTGATTTCTTAATATAAGTTTTTTAATAAATAAACTAGCTTTGTTAATAAATGGACTGGTAATGGGCCAAGCTTTCTATGATTTCTTGCCTGAATTGGGAGCATAACGGAATCTGATATATGTATATAACATATGTTATAAGTCTTTAGGCGTGTTCAAATCATTATTGGATGAATTGAATCATGAATTTAGAGTTTTGTATTTATGCTCAATTTCAACGCACCTTGATTAAAACTATACGAGTTTTGTCGCGTATAATTAACTATTTTTAAATACCGACGTTTCAGGTGCTTTATAGCACCTATGGTCACAGGGAGACTGAGAGGTTTGACGTCCCAATGTCATAATTAGCCCGGCTACCTTCAGTTTTTTAATATTAATTTTTTGGTCCGATCTACGCAGAACGAGCTTACAGTTCAACCTCAAACATACCACTGCGAGACTACAAGATACTGTATGCTCGTTCTGTTATGGTTCTATATTCAGTATAGGTCACTGTTTTATACTTGGTAGAGCCACGCTGCAACTATCATGGTTGTAGCATGAATGGTTCGGCTCGACCGGGGAAGGACCACGCTCTCACAGAATACCAGCGTAAAATAGCAACTTATTGCTATTGTGTTTTATATGGTGAGTGTAGAGAACCGGAGATACTTTTTACTGGAAACGAGGCATTCTATCTTAGTCCTCACGGGTGACAACGCATCTGCATTTTGATTCGTAATCGAGAATAAATGTAGATGTCTACGGGCCAAAGCAACCACTTACCATCAGGTGGACTGTGTGCTCGTTTGTCACCCTATCCTATAAAATAAAAATACGTGCGCTTGAAAATTAAAATGAAATTCCGTGTTTTGAGTAATTGAGCCTTCTGTTTTCGTTATTAATTAGATAAAACCGCAAATGTAAGAACGTTGTCTTCCTTTGGTCATGTCAATCTATTTACGTCTCAACGAACCTTATTGCGAGTTGGCGCCTATTATTATATGCAGGGTACAGCGGACATAATACTCGATTCATGCGTTGACTATTGGAATGGGCGGGACCTCACACCGATATCGGCGTCAGATCGCAAGAAAATAATTGACTTCTACCAAAGAAACTCCCTCACGGCCTACTGCACAGCTTTTGCTTACAAGTTAGTATATGTTTTAATGTATTTTGTTTATTCTTATGTTTATATATTTATAATCATTAATAATATAGAACTTGTTACAAAAAAAGGGTCTACGCTCTATTGAGGACAATTATATGTGGAAATAATCATTAATCTGTACTTAAAAATGCCTAGTGTATATAAGAGACTAGTGATATATTGTTAAAATTTAAAATTAAAAAAAAAACTCTTAGTAATCAAAGTTATAATACATTCATTACAGCCTTTCAAAGTATATTGCAAGACCTCGTCATAAATTGCCGAATTATAGGTTATGCCATCGTTGCCACGCTTGGTATTATTAGCAAAGGTACTATTAGCAAAGCGCTGCTACTATTTTACCCTCTGATGCTTTTATGACACACGAAATTGTATTACTAATATCCCCAAGTTTCTTGTTAGTTTTTTTTTGAAGTCTTGTTTTTCCAACCGGTGTAAATTTTTACATTCATACGAGTTTTAAAAAAACCGGCCAAGTGCAAGTGTAAAATACTTTTGTAAAGAAAAAAATACGTCTCCTGCATAGAGCTATGCTGTAGCTATATTAATAGTATAGTTGCAGCATGAATGGATTGGCTCGACCGGGGTAGGACCACACTCTCACAGAATACCAGCGCAAAATAGCAGTTTAATGCTGCTGTGTTTCGTATGGTGAGTGTAGAGAACCGGAGACTCGTTTTACTGGAATCGAGGCATTCCATCTTAGTCCTCAGGGGTGACAACGCATCTGCATTTTGATTCTTAATCGAGGTTAAATGTCGATGTAAGTAGTTAGGTTGTACCAGTTCTGGCGCACTTGTAGTTAGGTTGTACCAGTTCTGGCGCACTGAGTCAGAAGTGGTACAAGTACGACGTTCGTCGACTCACGATCCTAAAAAAAAGAAAAAAAAGGTTTTGGCATGCTCTGATCACGAATCTGCGGTCCATTTTTGCGTAGGATGCACGGTTCCGGAGATGTGCAGATCAATTAACTCTTATCTAATTGATATCCGCAACGGGCCTCCACCGTCATTAGTGCTCCATTGTTCTTATCTACTTATCTATTGTTGATTGAATACAGTCATTATCTATTATTCGTCAGCGTGTGGGTCGGCTTATGCTATTGTATTATACTCCTTTGTTCCTATCTACACTAATCTGACTCATTAATAAAACACATTACCCAATTTTGTTAAAATTTTTATTTATAAAATACAAAATCTTATTACTTATTATCTATAAAATAGGAGCGAAACATCTCATCCACTAAAATATCGTTGTACAATGTGTTCCCTGTAAATATACTCGTAAAACTATGCATTGAACATCCCTGAAACTTATATAGCAAATACATTAAGCAATATTCGCCACAAACTGAAGTCCACTCATTCTGAATCCTATCAACATTCCAGTTCCATCTTTTACAATTCTTTTTTAAAAACTCTAGATGATATCGTACAGGTGCTCGTCTGTATGAATCAAAATATTGACCGACGTCATTCGTATCGATATACAAAGCTACCCAATGTGACCCTTTTTTTTTTTTAGCATGGGTAAATGCCTACGCATACCCGCCTCGCGGGGGCAAGGACGGGTTATGTCGGACTCGCACCGACTAAAACCCCATGGTGTTCCACCTTTGTCGCTAATTGGCAGGGCCACGGGAACGCTTTCGCACACATCCGCAGCCCCACCAGCGCCTGCCGCCCCACGGCAGCACCTCCTCGGGAGAGGAATATTCCTCCCCGTTCGCCTTCACAGGTAAGGCGCACCAGAACACATGGCGCGTCTTCCTCCACGGCCTCCAATTAAACATGCGCATCAGATGCCCCCGCGTTCGATGCGCGAAGGCCATGGGGCCAGGAAAAACGAGCACTTAGAAGTACTAGCCTTCCCGACCCCAGCGGCGGATCTGGTCTATGGCTCCGCCGCCAACCAAGATTCGGCTGCGGAGGGTAGGGAGAGCGGCGCCTCGCAATACCGACAATCCTCTCCCCCCGCAGCCCCACCACCACCGCATCAACGGTGCGGCCCCGTTTGAGTCGCGGAGGATAGGGCGAGTGGCGCATCGCCATACCAACACTCCTCTTCCTCCGCGACTCCACCTCGGCTGCAGCGGTAGGTGGGGAGGACACACCTCTCACCGCAGTCCACCAACACACATCCGAAGCGGGCTTCCCAAGCCCACTCGGAGTGGCCACCTCGGGCCGGCCCTCCACCTCGGACCAGCCATTTGGGTTCCTCTTTGTTCACCGCGGGAGACCAAGCCACGGCTACTAAGCCCCCCCGCCACGACAAGGCGGGAACCCGATCGGGGGGGACCCAATGTGACCTTGGTTTATCATCTGTACCCTAATTGCATATTACCTAGTCAGGTCATAAATTCTATTACATGTTGAATATAAAATAATTGAAACCAGTTTATTCATTATGTAACCATTTATATACCAAAATGAACTAAACAAAACATAGATTCTTATGACACTATAGTTTATTCAAAATGACCTCCGTGATTTTGAATACAGGCCTTCAATCTGCGCGGCCAGTCGTCTATCGCACCACGAACGAGGTCCATGTCAATATCGGCAGCTGCCTTAATTAAGGATGTCTTGAGTGTCTCGAAATTGGGATGAGGCTTTGAGCTCGCCTTTTCCTCCAAGTGTTGCCATATCTTGTAATCTAACGGATTCGAATCTGGACTGGAGGAGGGCCAGTCTTTGTGTCGGATGAATTTGATTTCACGCGCCGCCAGCCAGTCTTGTGTGCTCTTCGCTCTATGAGCTGACGCCGAATCTTGTTGGAATACTCAGTGCCTGTTATTGAACATGGTATGAGAAACAGGTTACACAAGGTTCATCAGGAATGTATTTTGATACACAACTGCATTCGTTTTTAACCTTTCTCACAAAAATGTACCTCTGTTAAGCCCCAATAAGAAACTCCCAACCGTACCATGAGCGAGGATGGAAAATGACCCCGTTGGACACGCGGAATACGGTTGCTCGCTTCTTCACTACTGTGTGCGTACACCTTATCATTTTGTTTGTTGTAGCTCTCTTCTACGGTAAAAATTTTTTCATCCGAAAAAAAGAATTTCCCGATATTTTTTCCCGCGTACCGCTTCAACAAAGCGCGGCATCTCTTCAGTCTCAGATCCATTAGACGAGCATTCAAACGATGTCCTGTTTTTCTTCGATATGCCCGAAGCCCTAAGTCTTCATTTAACGCCGTGGTTCTGCTTAACCCCATCTGAAGGGCCAACAGTTTCTGCTTACGTTTGGGATTTCTTAGAATTCGCACCTTTACAGCTTTTATCACTGCTGGAGTCCTAACAAATCGAGGGCGACCACTTCTTGACCTGTCATCTACACTAGAGTCTTCATTGTATCGTTTGATGGTACGATAAACGAATCTTTTGGTTATATTCAAATTTTTCAGTATATCAAAAAATTTAATTGGCGCGTAATCGCAACTGCAACACGGTCTTTTTTAAGCGTCCACTCCATATGAAAAAATGAGTAAAATTCTAAAAAGTATACAGTTTTATTTTCATGAACAATTCGAATTCAATAAACTTTTTTGTGGCCAGCATTCTAAAAGAAAAGTTTTTACTGTGTGACAATACTTATGACCTGACTAGGTATATACGTTGGTACGTGGGTGTACATGGGCAGTCTGTTAGCAGCATAAACATTATTTTCTAGACTGGGGTGAATCTTTTTTTCAGATGTTGTTGTACATCTAGTGTATCCATGATATTACTGCTATTAGTAGATTATTACAGTACAATCTACTCAATGACTAACATAGGAATGATCAATTATGTGATTTCTAAATATTAAATTGCATTTTTTCTGTTATACAAAACGTATTTGAGTCATCAATACACTGAATAAGACGCAACACGAAGAATGTGAGATAAGGTTGTTGACGCATAAAGTTATTATCAATTCTACTGTAGAAATTCTTTAGATTAGAATTATTACTTACTGGTACTATATAAGACCAAGCAACTGCAGTCATGGGGTTAGTGTATAGTCGTTTGACCGCAGTGTATCTATCAATACTACATTTGTGTTACTTCAACGCATCAAAGGCCATAGATGTGTTTAATCTATTGACAAACTTACTTTTCTTTCTGTTATTTTCTTACGTGTGTATGATTTTGAACGACAGGCCTGTTGGTCTAGTGGTTAGTGACCCTGACTGCTATGCCGGAGGTCGTGAGTTCGATTCCCACCCAGGACAAATGTTTGTGTGATGAGCACTATCATTTGTTCTGTGTCTGGGTGTAATTTATCTATAATATTTATGTATTTAGAAATATATAAGTATGTTTATCAGTTGTCTAGTACCCATAACACAAGCTCTGCTTAGCTTGGGACTAGATGGCGTTGTGTGATAGTTGTGGAATATTATTATTATTTAGTGTTAACAAATTATATTTAAATATTTTGTGTGTGTATATGATTAAGCCGTGGTAGCTCAGATGGTTAGCGCAAGCTGTAAATTTTACAGTACGTAACGCGGGTTCGATCCCCGCCGACACCAATTAAATTGTTAATTGCAATTTTAAGTGTTTATTCTATTGACACACTTACTTTTCTTTCTGTTATTTTCTTACGTGTGTATGATTTATTGTTAACAAATTATATTTAAATATTGTGTGTGTATATGATTAAGCCGTGGTAGCTCAGATGGTTAGCGCAAGCTGTAAATTTCACAGTACGCGACCTAGGATCGACTCCCGCCGACACCACTTAAATTGTTAATTGCAATTTTAAGTGCTGATTTACGACGTGCTCGGCGGTGAAGGAAAACATCGTGAGGAAACCTGCATGTCTGAGAAAATTTCGAAGGCATGTGAAGTTCGCCAACACGCATTGAGACCGCGTCGCGGACATTTCCTAG
Organism: Parnassius smintheus behrii; assembly: GCA_036936625.1. Taxonomy (NCBI): domain Eukaryota; kingdom Metazoa; phylum Arthropoda; class Insecta; order Lepidoptera; family Papilionidae; genus Parnassius; species Parnassius smintheus. The sequence continues at coordinate 40,775,510 of JAUPFT010000004.1, forward strand.
CCATAAATACAAAGACAATAGCAGAAAGTAAAAAGTTAAAAAATACTTTTTTAACAATGACAGTCATTAGTTGATCATTAGTGAATGTGATTCTATTTTCTTAAATTACAGGAAGAAAAGAGCAGAAGGAAGAAATGGGATGATGGGAAGTAATGAAGAATGAATTGTTATGTGAAGTTTGTTGGAACAAACATATTTTAGTCACGTGTAAATACTTTTAACATTTTGGTTCAAAATGACACAAAATCTAAAAAATATTAGATACATCATCGACATGGACGGATTTTACATTACATATCCTCATAAACATTTTCAATGTAGAGAAATGGCTATTCTAGACGTAAAACTATCTAATAAAAACGATTCGTTTATCGATCATTATTTGTTTCGGCCAAGTTATCCTTTCAATTATTTTTCGCCAAAAGACAAAAAAACTGTTCGTTATTGTGAAATACACGTGCACGGCATTCCATATTTTGATGTGACCGAAGAATTAAAATGTGCCTACAAACAAGAGAACATCATTCCCATATTAAATTGGTATATTAGAAATTTGTGCAAAGACGAAGTGATCGCATACAAAGGTGGTTCAACAGAAAAACAATTTTTAAAAATGTTGACGACGAATGATAGAATTTTTAATATTGAAGAATACAAATGTCCAAAATACAATGATTTGGTAAATGTCATAAATTTAAACAAACGTTATGTGTGTAATAATCATATATTTGCAAAAAATAAACACAAAATTTTACATTGTTCTTGTGACGAAGTGTGGGTTTCTTACAAGTGTTTATTGCTTGAAAATAAAATTTTAAATTAATCATAAATTTTGTTTGCCAGTCCAGATTTGAATCCGTTAGATTTCTGTATTTTGATACACAACTGCATTCGTTTTTAAACCTTTCTCACAAAAATGTACCTCTGTTAAGCCCCAATAAGAAACTCCCAACCATGCCATGAGCGAGGATGGAAAATGGCCTCGTTGGACACGCGGAATACGATTGCTCGCTTCTTCACTACTGTGTGCGTACACCTTATCATTTTGTTTATTGTAGCTCTCTTCTACGGTAAAAGATTTAATCCAAGTGTATTACTCGCACATCAAAAAGTTTTAGCTTCTACCACTGCTAAATATCCTATTACTCGAGCTGAAGTAAAAATTTTAACAATTCAATCGGGTGTTCAAGGAAAAACTCTTGATAATATATTTTTAGGGCAGGTACCCAAAAGATGTATAATTGGATTTGTGAACAATTCTGCATTTAATGGTTCCCTTACTAAAAATCCATTTAACTTTGAAAACTATGGTATTAATTCTTTCAGCTTATATATTGATGGTCAACAAATACCTTCAAAAGCTTTGCAACCATCTTTTAATAATAGCATATTTACATCAGCATATCATACTCTATTCTCGGGAACTGGTATTCACTTTCTTAATGAAGGAAATGGAATCTCTTGTGAACAGTATGCCAAAGGTTACTGTCTATTAGCATTTGACTTAACTCCTGATTTACCAGCCAACTCATCAGCTCATTGGAATCTCATAAAGCATGGTAGTGTAAGATTAGAAGTACGATTTGAATCCTCACTAATACAAACAATTAACTGTATAGTTTATGCTGAGTTTGATAATATTATTGAGATAGATAAAAACAGAAATGTTACTGTAGACTATAGTAGTTAAGGTTATAATATGTGTTGTGTGTTAGATTTTATGAGTTTTGTGTAATGCATTTTGTGTGTATGTAACTATGTGAAACATTATAAAATTAAATAAAACAAATTGTATGCAATATATTAGAGGAAGAATAGATAATGACGGTATTGAACGAACAATAGATAAGTAGATAAGAACAATGGAGCGCTAATGACGGTGGAGGCTCGCAGCCGATATCAATTAGATAAGAGTTAATTGATCTGCACATCTCCGGAACCGTGCATCCTACGCAAAAATGGACCGCAGATTCGTGATCAGAGCATGCCGAAACCTTTTTTTTTCTTTTTTTTAGGATCGTGAGTCGACGAACGTCGTACTTGTACCACTTCTGACTCAGTGCGCCAGAACTGGTACAACCTAACTACTAGTATAGTAGTACTGACTCAGTGCGCCAGAACTGGTACAACCTAACTACTGATGTATATGGGTATCCACTTACCATCAGGTGGACTGTGTGCTCGTTTGTCACCCTTATTTTATTAGAATGAGGGTATAAATAAGAAATAATACTATTAACTCCACAGATTTTTTATTGTGTACAAAAATCAATGAAATATATTCACATGTTTAGCTTCAAAAATTTTATTTGTGATGTGAATATAAATAAAAAAATGAGTTAACAAAATAAGGAAAGCAATGTTAAGGTTTCTAATATTAGAGATGTACTGAATATTCGACAATTTCAGTCTATTCGGTATTCGGCATATTAGGCAGCTTTACCGAATATTCGGCAAAATCACCGAACATTCGTTAAAGTGGTACTCAAAGCACTGTATTGAAATTACGAATTGAGTATCTTTCATAATTTTACTGTTGAAAGTATATTTCATTTATGGGTTAAATCTACTGGTATAGCATTATGGTTTTGAGGCACTGTAGATTTTTTTCCAATTATAGCAAATAGAAAGCTTGATAAAATATTTTTGGAATTAAAAAAAGAAACATTATATTAGTACATTTCACTTTACTTTGGTCGTCAGTTTCTCTAAAATAAGTCTCCTGCCACTCATTTTTATCATATAATTATCAATTTTCACTAAGAACAACACAACGAAATACTTTTTTCTCACTAAGATGGTCGAAACATAAGCATGTGCCGGTAATTTTCTTAGTACTAGATGTGGCGGAGATGCGAGAGACAGGGTCCGGCGCTGATCGCGCGCGCTTTACAGTAACAAGTTTCGATATAAATCGGTTAGGTACCGAGGTGATCCTACCGAACAATGTTCGGCCGAATATTCGATTCGGTAAAAGTTTTACCGAACTTTCGGCCAAATATTCGTATTCGGTGAAATCCATATTCCATCTCTGTCTACGTCTAATATACATGATGTAATAATTTGTTTGAAAATAATGTGATATATTTTTTTGTAAATCAATTTTCTATGTTCTTTGTACAGTCACATATAAAATCTGAGATAGTCAGCAATTTATTTTGGTTGACAGGCCTTTAACCCGCGGCATAGCCGCGTCCCTCTCACGCATGTACTTAGAACTGCCGGCCGATAGCCGACGGTTGTACGTGCCGAACTCCCAACTGTGGGCTGATGCGCCCGCGCTGCATTTTCACTCTACGGGTAAGTATGAATAAGCTAACGACAAAAGAAGATGTTGTCATAATATGTTCGTGTTAAATTTATTTAACACTAACATATTATAACAAACTATATAAATTTCTTTAACTTGCGATACAAAAGAAATTTAAAACTATAAATAACAGAAAACTTTAGACTTAAAGAATAAAATATTTATGGTACATACTGAAATAATGACCAACAAATAGCAACAATGCTTATTTTCAGCTTATAATATAAGTTTATGAGTTAATATGGAGATTTATGTCAATTACTTGGATTTTTTTGGATTAAATATAATATAACCAGTGATAAAAAATCATAAGTCCTTAAATGGCACTGTATAGCATAAACAGAAAACTACTTAAATACATTAAAAAACAAACATAAGTGACCCAAATCAAAAATAAAACTGCTAAACATATAATATCTGCAGCGGAACATTTTCGATTTGAAGATACATACCTTGTCTTGTATTCCAATTTTAAATGACAAATAAAAATTCGCATGGTAATGCATTTTTTTAAAATAGTATAGGAAAGTAAAAACAAAGTTGATTGTTACAGATTCACTATTGTTCAATGAAGTAACGGATGACGACGTCAACGACGCTGACGGATATTTTGACATGCAATGCAATCAGGTATTTTCTTCAATAGGTCTTCGGAAACGATTGTTAGTGCGTATTCTATTCTCACTTATCACTGTCTGTTCACACGTAATAAGCACTTGACATTTTTTCAGTTGAACTTGCTACTCGCATTTGTCACTTCTCAAAATGTAAACCGGGCCTTAAATGTCCCGTAATAAAATCGTATCGAGGCATTCTATCTTGGTTCTCAGGGTTGATTGCATCTACATTTCGATTCTTAATCGAAGATAGATGAACTTATCTATATGGACCACAGCATCCTCCAGACAGAATTTCGATCACGGTGGTCAGTTTTATAGGAGATTAGCCATCTGCCTAGGACAAGGTTATAGTGCCCGAATATACGCGCAAGAACAGCTGCACTCTCTATTACCTTACTTTACCATAGTCCGATGGGACGGTAATCCGACACGACTGGAGAACGACCTGGTGCAGGATCAACGGCTTTGTTTTCCGAGGCACGTGAGTGTAACATCGCTAACTCTGTGACTCCGGCCTGCTACTGGGAATTTCTTGACAGAAAAACCCAATAACTGATTTCGGCCTGACCCGAGATTATAACCGGGACCTCTCATGATCAGCATTCGGGGTTACGATCATAGAATACTTTAATACACAATAGAATGGCTGTCAACCTTATTTTGTACGAGGGTCGGCGTCGCCGGGAGCACACATACAAGCAATTACGTCGTATTGTCAGTTAATCACTACTAAAAATCCGATTCGCTGTGTTGACAGACGGATTTTAATACATATTTATTTGTAAATAGCGTGCAATTCGGCATTTTCTAAATAATTTGCATGCGAAATTTGGAAACGATTGTAACGTCAAAACACATCTCGTGTTGACATTTATACGTGTGAATTCATGTATTGGTGACATTTTAATGGCTACACGGGCTCCGCCCATTCCCCCGTTCTATTATGTATGTATTATAGTATTCTATAGTTACGACCACTAAACCAGCGAAGTAGTCGGACCAATTGATTGTGTACTCGGTATATAAAAATATACCATGTTTACACGATACCCACGGAATAAGATAGGAATAACGGGCTACCTCACGTGATATCAACTTGCAGGTGTTCATCGGTATGGTGACGATGCAGTACCAGGCGCAGAGCGACATGGTGGAGCTGATCGAGCGCTTGGAGCGCGCCTGCATCCGCTTCGTGCACTTCAGCAAGGAGAACGAACTGCGCTCGCGCGTCTTCAGCGAAAAGATGGGCCTCGAGTCCGGCTGGAACTGCCACATCTCGCTCATGAGCGACGTCGCCGCCAGGTAGGCATTGAAAGAAAGAAACATCTTTATTTAAAACTATGTAATAAATAATTATACATTAATCCAGCAACAAATAGGCGTACGAATTAGCATTGTGCTGAAGTGTTACAACCACAGCGCTAATACTATGTCGATGACCTTTTCAAAAACTCAAGAGTAGTCGGTTTTATCAACGCAACTAACTAAACAATAGTTTTCTGTCTCTTTCTCTCAAAATAACAGCATATTCAAGAGGTTTTAAATGGACAGCCGCATGGTTGATGCGGGGGTTACTCTAGCTTGATGCTTAGGAAAAGAGGACTTAGGGAGGAAGGGGCTGCCAGTAAACACGATTGTTATAATAATTATATCACAAAGATATTTTTTCTTTATTCGCCAGCATTTGTTGAAGTCTAATTTTTTGGAACTTTAGACGTGGGTGACGTAAGAGTCGATTATGGGAAATAACAGTAATAATTTATAATCTTCGATAGATGGCGATATTACCATCTTGTTTACGCTAAATAAAATATTTAAACCGGTGACGGGAAGCTGCGTTAAAGGGTAGGAGACGTAAGATATTTCTGTTAAGAATGGTGACTATACCATTTCCAGCCGTGGACTTTTTGAGGACGATCTATGAGAAAACTTCAAGACACCATAATTTCCAAATAACTTTCCATTGTACTGTGAAGTTTCTTAAATCCACCTGATGACGGTTGTCAAGAATTATCAGGAGATATTATAGTGCATCATCATGAGCTTGCCTTATCTATACCGTGCGATAACCACAGAGGTACGAAAGAATACAATGGAATCAGGAAAATCCCAATACAACTAAACCTTAAAACTTTCAGTTTGTGTTACTCACAAATTAATGTTGGGTCCGCTTAATTTGCAACCTTTGAATTTACGATTCAATCGAGTGCGCGAATGACTGTTCATGCATACACGCAGTTGTGAACTACCAGGTATCAGGTACCGGGAATGCATAGCTCCTGCTCAAACAGTTATTTTCTTATAATGTAGAAATTGATGAGTTATCATTGTTTGTGAATCACACATCCATATCCATCCGTTGATATTTAAATGGGGTACATTTTGTTTTGCTTTTATTGTTTCATTTGAGTGATATCATTCAAGCCTCAAGCATTTGTTTACTTTAAAGACCAAAATCTTTCAATCATCTGAAATTAAACAAAACTCTTAATCCACGCTTATCAGGGCTCATATGGGAATTTGTTAATATAAGTAAACAGATCCACGGGACGAGAAGGATGATCTGCCACCATCACACATGTATATTTTATCATTTTACTTGTTTGGCTTAAAACATCGTCGCTCGAATTAGTAATGTCTGTTCGCTTAGATACGGTTGCCTTTGTGTCGCGCCGCTTTGGCACGTTCCGCATCTTGTCAATGGCGCCGCTGTGACATCAAAGGACGTCGCGCGTGGCGTAAACCCGTAGGAATATTTGGCATTTTAAAACGAAACGCCGTAGTGAAAGGTTTTTGCTACCTAACTTGTGTTTATTATTTATATTCGTATTTTCTTACAATAAACATAAGAATAAAATAGTATTCTATTTTATTCTTAAAATAGAAAAACATTAATTTAACAAACATAATAAAAATAATAAAATAAAATAATAATTGCGTCTTCGCGTGTACCGACACTGTCTTAGTGAACAGACTTTAACATTCGTCAGTAATGATCATTTGTGAATTTTCGTTTCATTTCGGTTGTATGGCTTAAGAAACCATTCATATATTAAGATCGGTACAAGACTTGTTAACATTGGATACACAAATACAAAACGAAATTATGAATACACTAAAACTGAACTGTACATTTGTAAACTGTGTTCCTGAACTATTTCTTATTTTATCAATATTTTTCTTTTCATAGATAACCCTGTTCCATTGAAAACGACTTAGCGTTTTATCGATGTTGTAAAGCTTTTATATCTTTCTATTTACCCTAATACTTTGCCTTTAAAAACTTGAAATTTGAATAAATTTTAATATTTTGTAAGTCTCCTTAAAATTACTTTAAAATAATATCGTGAATAAGACTTTTGAAGTTGTTCATGAATATGCTTCCCTTAATGTCATCGTAATGCTTGTCACTTGAAATAGCGCTTTTCGCCAATATTAACTTATATTTAAACTATTGGGTTTATTTATTCACTACTCGTATTATTATAATGTACTTACTATCTGTAAGGTTAAAACGTCAGTTACATCAATACATTGAGTCTGTGGTGGAGGCTGTGGTAGTGTTATCATGTTAAGGCAATTGCACTGTCCTCGTGCATTGACATAAGAAGTTTTTGACAGCAAGGGGTTCTCGCCGCTGTCGTCGCAAACCTTGCCAGCGGGCAAGGAGCGCTCTAACACCGCCTCGCAACTCGCTAGGGCCATCGACACTTGCGATGCCACGCTCGGCTTCTATAGGTTTGTCTCTTTAACGCTCTGTCCCGCTGTTATTCTACGTCACACTTTCACGTGTAACAGTTATTATTTATAACCAGAACTTTTATGGAATAACAAACGACTTAGTAATTAAACTGACACAGTTAATAAAATAAATAAATAACGTGATCTTGTCCCGTCGACAGTAAAGTCCAACCTCTCGCGCTTCACGTTCTAGGTGTGCAATTAAAAAATCTAAAATTCCTTAAACAGAATCAAAGATTTGTTCTCATTGATATTTAAATTAAACAAGAAAACGTGTGCCATTCACACGCGATAGAAGTGAAACCTTCAGAAAACTGAACTTCGAGAGAATGAAACGAATGCAGAGTATAAAGAGCTGAATAATTGTAGGCTTTATTTCTAGGCTTAGAATATATACTGGCATTCAGACGGACCTGACAGCCAAATTTTGATCTGATATTGTGTGCGTTAGTGCGGTAGTGCGATAGTATATTTTATCTATAAAGACTATCGATAAATCATTGCAATGTGACCACAACACTACAACTGGAAGTACTAAGGGAAAAAGATTAAACAAAATTAGTTTAATACACAAAACTGAATAACTTTAAAAATTAACTGATTTTTAACGTCTTAGTTCTATAATAAATAATAATAATAATATACAGGGTGTTAGTGTAAACACCGTTATCCTTGAAAACAGTGGTTTGGTTACACTTATAGAACGCAAATTCAATGAATTAAAAAAACGCTATTTTCTTTCATAAAATTTAAAAAGTTTCTGTCCGACACCGTCCGTCAATTCATGGATACCCTATGCGCCCGAGTGACGTAATCACTGTAAAGGTCACCGCCCGCGCTAGCTACCTACACTACATTCCAATAAAAACACAATAGGTACACATAACATGTGATGTAACTTTTCATCCTGGCTTAGGACAGGCAAAAATTGAGGAATTGAGGAAAAATTGATATTTACTAAAAAAAAATGTTTTTATTTTTCATTGAATTTACGTTCTGTAAGTGAAACCAAACCACTGGTTTCAAGGATAACGGCGTTTACACTAACATCCAGTATAATAGTAATAATAATAATTATTATTATTATTTATACAAAAACATGTTACCGGGAATAAGCTAAACCTGTTTGGCTTTTAATACAACATGTACAAAATTCCAATAATCGCTGATGAGGTGAGTCTACCCATAAAATTAAACAATTTTCCCCAAGAAACAGATCAAAAAGTTGTTTGAGCGATGAACCTTTGAGAAATATGTTTACTTTTATTCCTGGGAATTTCTTATCATCGAATAACCTGTCATCGAAAATTAGTCACAGAGTCATGAGATTTGCTATCCTTTTCTGTCTTGCCATATTTCCGTAAGGAATTTCTTCTCCCTTGCACGCTATGAACGTCTACCAGTATTATCCTAAGTTTATGGGTTTATTTATTGTAATATTGTTAACAAGTTGAAAAATTATTTTACATTTTATTCTACATGTTATATACTAGAAACTAGAAAACTTGGATTTTCTAGTATATTATACACAATCCAAGTTTTCAATTTTATCATCGTAAGTGTATAAATATTTTCTAATCAACAAATTTTGTCCTTAATCCTTACTATTCAATATTCATATATCACTTGCATAATCTCCAAAAACACTGTATACTGTAATATACATATCTCATTCTCTCGCAGGCTAAATCCTATAGATGTATATGTTTGTCTCTTTTTCAGTGTTTCTTTTTTGTTTCATCGAATTTGAAATCACAACGATTCTAAAGAAGTTTTCACTTCCTTGACCATAATATATGTGAAAATTGACATATAGAATACAGGTATCGACTGTACTGAAATTACTATTATAAAGTATTAATGTTGTATACAGAAATGCATTGATAATGGCTTTATATTGTGATTACCTCAACGTTTTTTTGTTTTTCTTCTATTTGGCAATCCTTAGTGCAATAGCGGTATTATTGCACTTATAACTTCGTATTCTTCACTCTTATTAACACAAGTGTAAAGTGTGACGTAGGATTTTTACTTTTTATAAGCTTTAAACCTAAGTATGTTTGGTCATTAACCTTTATTTTTTCTCAACAGTGTAACAAACGGGGCTTAATGATCAAATTTATGTTACCATATATTTTATTTTAAATACATATTTCTAGTATTTTAGTGTTATTTTTTGGCTGTGAAGTATTATTTTCGGCTTCTATCTATCCTTGTAGATATTTAAGCACTACACAATACAATGAAACAAACACATTCAAATTTTACATTTTAAACGTAAAGTGCACTGTATTGCTTTATTTATTATGTCAATTACTAATTCACATTGAAGTTCACATGAGGCTAGATTTGCACGTTTATGTTAACACAAATCACGCAATAATTTCACGTATGACTAACATCAACACTTACAATATTTATACCTAGCTATATGAGGTTACTTTGTGGCATTACTTGGGGGAGGCCTATGTTCAGCAGTGGACTTCTAAAGGGCTGTAATGATAATCATGATGATGATATGACCTTGAGCGATTGATGATGGATTAACTTTGTACGTCGTTATTATTTTTTATATTTTTTTAAATATTAATAATTACTACTGATATTCCCGTTAACCACTCCTAATAAGCTTCAATTAGCTTAATGCTTGTTGCTTGTTAGGTGTGGTTATCGACAGGAGGCGGATTCGAACCCAAGATCCTTACCCTTATACTGTATATATACCCATTACCGTATTTATACCTTTTATTGGAATTTTTTTAATCGCTCGTTGTCTCATCTTTTCCCATTTATGTAGCGTTACCGTTGATTGGATTTTGTTCTAAATGATGATTACGTCAATTTGACTCAATGATCTAGGCACACGAGAGTGTGTCAGCCAAGTTCGGTAAAGAAAAGGGTGACGCGCCGGTTGTGTATTCACACAAACCATTTCGATTTTTTAAATATAGAATATTGGTGACAAACGAGCACACAGTCCACCTGATGGTAAGTGGATGCTGTGGCCCCTAAACATCTGCATCTATCCTCGATTAAGAATCAAAATGCAGATGGGTTTTTACCCCTAAATAATACGATGGAACGCCAAAATTTTCTTTCTAGAGCGTTTCAAATACAGTACTGCTGTAAACTAACCTTACATTATTGACATATAATTCTTATGGTTTTAATAAAAGAGAATTTATGTAGTGAATGGTATTTATTTACTTCATTAAATAGTAAAATATTTCTCTTTTTTACAAAATTATTGACATGCTGTCAAAAACCTAAATTTTAAATAGTAGGTACTCCAACTTCAATATAATCGACGTCCGGGGTTGTCGGATTCTCCGATAAACGGTTGAGATCTGAACGGGTGAAAACTTAAGCGTGACAATTCCTTTAACGGTAGAGGTCCATGTTCAACAGTGGGAAAACTAATATAATATAGACATGGAGATCTGAAATCGATTAATCAAAGAATCGATTTCTTGTTCCGAAATGATCGGTTTTTTAAATCGATCTATAGTTCTCAATCGATCCAGTAAATCGATATTTACCCTAGAAAATCGAGATTCGATTATTTCTATTTTGATAAAAACCATAAAATTATTAAGTTAGTTGATTGTACCGAAACACGTAAAAAACAGTTTTCACTTAATTATTCAAAAACTAGCGAGATGGCCGTGGGCTCAATTTCTTTCGCTTCTTCTTAATAGATTAAAGAAGTAAAAAAAACGTTACGTGTGTTAAATGTATTTTGTGTTTGTTCATTGTTGTTAAGAGATCGAATTTTGAGAAATCAGATTCTTTTCAATTCTTTCCGGAAAAGATTAATTTCAAAAATCGATATTTTCCGGAACGAATTGCCATCCCTAATATAGTTGTGTAACCTTATGAAAATAGTTACGCATTAAATTAAATTTTACTCGTAAATATTTAACCAAGTATAGCTTACTATATTAAAAACACCTCATATCAGCCATTAATCACTAGATACGAATTTCACAATATAATATCGTAACTAATTGCTTACTTCACCGACTATCGTATTATATTTTAATGTATGTATAGCAGTTTAAATTATACTAGCATATTAAGGTTGTATTTACTTTGTGTTAGTAAGTTATTAGACGATTCCTTACACTGCAGCAACAACATGACGTCATCAAAGTCGCTGTCCATGTCCGCCCCTGGCGCTATTAACGTAGAACACACCACTGTTAAGTTTGACAACGAGATAAAGAAAGCTCGGAATTCAATCACTACACACAGCGGATTGAAGGTAAGAAAAACTTATTGGTCCTTTAGGAAGTCCTTTAGGACTTTGTATGTAATATATTATTGCCCAAAATTGATTTTATAAATCTCTGCAATAAAAAATAATTCATTGATTGCTCTTTACGATTAAAATATATATTTTTTTATCTTCAACAACATAAATGAAATAATTACAATTGTTCTATTTTCAAATGATTTTAAAGTACAAAAAGTAGTGTTGCTCGTAAAAATTTAAATTTTATTGCGGTTTTTACACTGCTATACTGAACCTGAACTACCAATAATATACTAATAAACAATTTTGACTGTATACTCTTATTTCATAAAAATCAGAACAAACTATTAGTTTTAATTATGAAAATATGTATATAATTTGTATATATGTATATAATACTAATTTGGTTCGAATTTAGAACCTGGTATAGTATATCAGGCTCACTGATAAGTAAACGCGATATCTATTACCCTTTCAAAAGTGTATACATGTATACACGGGCTTATAAATATACAAATGACTATGGATCGTCGTAGCTAAGGGTCAATTCACATTAACGCAGAACGGAAGCGCGTTGAAATTTCAATTTAAAAAAAAATACATAGCATTTTGTCCTCTACATCCTCAACTTAATGCACAAATTCCTATTGATATAAACAAAAGACGCGTGCGTCTACGAGTGGTCAGCGTTAACTAGTGCGCGAGCATTTCACGCATCAAATGCAACACAAACTATACGCATTCAAATGGTTACTGTTATTTAATATTACTGATAATATCATTACGCTTAAGAAATACGCTTCAATACATGCACTCTAAAATTGATGACAGTGAGCTGTTGAGCAGATTTAATATTAATGTACCTCGGAGACCTCCTCGCAACCCATGTTCTTTCTTTAAGACTGAAAGCACTCGAACAAAACTTGGACAGAATTCTCCAATAACACGTATATCACGCGTATACAATGTAGGTATGTGTAAAAACATAGCAACACTGGACACTGGTTGTGACGGGCTCACACTTTTTATGAAAAAATGTAACGACTGTTTAGAAAATTAATTATTCACAAACTTTATGCTAAACTTAACATTTATTTATGTTACAAAAACTATTAACTATCTTTTGTTCGTAAAACTTATTTTTGTTCCTACTACCATTATAATAGGCAAATTATAAACACTGCTATTGCTTTAGAATGTTGTGTTCTCCTATAATAGGTAGTACATAGTAATTTATAGATGTAAAGCATGTGTTAGAAGTAATTTAATATGTACAACTGTTGGAGATCCATACAAATAAATAAAAAAATTGTTAAGAGTTTGACGGTTCGCTTTGACGTGATGCGTAAATGTGAACACCAACAATGAATGCAGCGCTGCAGTATAGCAGCGTCGCAGCGGTCCACCGACTCATTACTTGGCGACGAGTGCGATGGCGGCGCGGACGGCGAGGGGGCGGAGTCTCCAGCGGACGCGTGCCGCTCGCTCTCCTGCCTCACCGACTCCACAGACCACTCCGCGCCCGTCAACTTCGACATGAGCAATCGCGTGAGTGCGATTTTTGATGCGCATATAATATTTCTAATAAATAGACTGGTTTTATGCTGGTCACTTACATATGTTCAAACATTTGTACAAATGTATGCGAAATCTTCGACATAGTAATCGCTGTAGATCATAGACTCCATAGACACGAATACCACGTTACCAATAAAAAGGATCCCTTTCCCTATACTTATCATACGAAACACAGCAGCATTAAGGTGCTAATTTACGCCAGTATTTTGTGACTACATCCTTTAATCTGCCTTAGTTTGGCACACTTGCAATTGGCAACTCCGTGGCGCAGTGGCTTAGCAATGAGTAGCAGCGCTGGGTCGCGGGTTCGAATCCCGCACGGAACAAGTATTTGTATGGCCTACAAATAGTTGTTTCGGGTCTGGATGTTTGTCTTTGTGCAATTTGTGTTTGTAAACTGCCCCCACGATACAGGAGAAAATGCTATTGTAGGGGTAACGTTTATTTAAAAAAGAAGAAAACTTCTAAGCGGCTTTTCGCCGCTTGCGCCCTCCTTTCTTCCAAGGAGGGTCGCGTCCGTCTACGGCTTAAAGATCTCTCGTCAGATCGGTAAGCCAATCCCTTAAGGCAGTGTTTAGTGGGTGAAAGTCTCCACATAACCACGCAGCCGGCTGCGTGGTATGCTATGAGCATTCACTGCCTCCCTCCCCCGCTTTCCGGAGGGAAAAAAATATTTTGTGACATCGTGGTCCTTACCTGATCAAGCTGACCCAATCGTCTTGTAATAATAATATAGCTGCCAGCGTCGCTCTACCACGTTTGACAAAAACAATTGCTCCATTGCATGGCGGCTGCGGCATTGACTGAGCGATGTATACGCTTTTACAACAAAGTCCCAGAAAATATACAAAATTGATCGCCACCAAGCTATTTCTAATTTGTCTTGTATAGTTAATTGTAAACATTATTATAAGCTGTTATTTGAAAAAAAAAATAGTCCCGCTGGGTTTCTTGCTGGTTCTTCCCAGGACAGAGATTTTTTTTGCGAACCAGTGGTAAATGAAAAAAGTGACTTTCAATTAGTATTGTTTATAATTTACATTGAATAAAAAAGTTTCTGTATTGCAAGTTGGCGAACCTTACATGCTCTTGAAAATATTTTATTCCTCAGATGTGTGGATGTCGTCACAATATTTTCCTTCACAGCCGAACTCGACATCAGTACTAAAAATTGTAACTAACAATTTCATTGTTAACGCTGAGAATCGAACCCAGGTTGCTCGTGTACTTCGAAATATACAACGAGCGTAGTATAGAGCTACCACGGCTCTTCTATAATATATCTCTAAAATACAAAGGAACAACTTTCAAATTCTAAATGTCACTGTAACATGCTTTAATATGTGAATTCATAGAATACTATAATACATACATAAAAGAACGGGGAGTGGGCGGAATCCTTGTAGCCACTAAAATGCCACTAACACGTCAATTCACACGTAGAACACAAGATGTGTTTTGATGTTACAATCGTTTCCAAATTTCGCATGAAAATTATTTAGAAAACGCCAAATTGCACGCTATTTACAAATAAATATGTATTAAAATCCTTCTATCAACACAGCGAATCAGGTTTGTTGTAGTGATTAACTAAACTACTAGTTAGCGGAAGGTTGCGAAGTAATTTATATTTTTATTATAATGGATTTCCGCAAAGTAACGCCTGATTCTATCAATTGTAGTGATTAACTGATAATACGACGTAATTGCTTGTATATGTGTGCTACCGGCGACGCCTGTCTTCGTACAAAATAAGGTTGACACCCATTCTATTGTGTATTATAGTATTCTATGTGTGAATTATAATGGTATATATAAATGTAGCTGTGTAACGGTTACAAAAAAAAATATTTTGTAGTAAAACAATAACTTTTGAAACATTTTTGAACACCAAATTAAAAAATAATACAGCTAATCGTTACTTCAGGCGAAGCTGCCCCGCGGCATCGAAAACATCCGGCCGCACATCGAACAGGTGGACAACGTGCCGCTGCTGGTTTCGCTGTTCACCGACTGCACGCCCAGCTCCGTGCGCCACATGATACAGATCATGCAGGTCACCGTCCGCTTATAATGTTTTAAATACTTTCTGCGTTAATATAATATCAAAGTACTTTCATTTTTCACTTCTATTTATTTCTAATTTCACAGCTATTCACCATAGCTTAAAAAACCGACAACCGATAGGAAAGAAAGATTCTCGAGTGGCAACCTTATACCGATAAGCGAAGTGTAGGGCGATCCCCATAGAATACTATAATACATACATAATAGAATGGGGGTGTGGGCGGAGCAAGTGTAGACACTAAAATGTCACAAGACGTCAATTCACACGTATAAATGTCAACACGAAATGTGTTTTGACGTTACAATCGTTTCCAAATTTCGCATGCAACTTATTTGGAAAATGCCAAATTGCACGCTATTTACAAATAAATATGTATTTTAATCCGTCTGTCAACATAGCGAATCGGGTTTGTAGTAGTGATTAACTGATAATACAACGTAATTGCTTGTATGAGTGCTCCCGGTGACGCCGAACCTCGGTACAAAATAAGGTCGACAGCCATTCTATGTATTCTATGGTGATCCCCCACTAGATGGAGTGACGACTTGTGAAAAGATGCAGGTGGTTGACTATTATTTTATTTTTTATTTTCCGACGTTTAAATATCGAAGAAGAAAAAAAAAACTTTCTAAAACTTAGCCAACAGTGTTATTGAAATATGACTTATTTATGTCAGCTTACAGTGCATTATCGTGAAATTTATTATGTTAATTTAGCGGACTAGCCATATCGAATTATTTACATAAACTTGAATTATTCGCAAACTACAAAATATACTCCTAAATTTTAGTAACTAAAAGATCTTCTCATTTAAACTCAGTTTAATTAAAGGCTTATGTTTGGTGTGAAAAACGAAATCATAAGAATTGTAAAAGAAAACATCTTAACTTTCCATTTTATGCCAAATCCTGAATTTTATTTCATCGCCATCATAATTCACCTTTTACAAATTCATTGCCGAACATAGAAATGCAATAATGCAAGTATTGGAATAAATTAAAAATATTATTTTATTATTACAAGTTCTCCCAGGAAGACACTAGCATAAAATTATTACAGTTTATTGTACTTAATATCGGTTATGTAAACTTTCAAACTTGTTGGATAAGTGATACGCACTGGAGTGGACTGTTTTAATATATTAGAAAGTTTAAACTAGGTTCTCGTGAAATTACGGACCAAAAGGCTGAATTTTTAGATGCGCGACGATCCGAATCGACCGGTCGATAAGTATTGAGAGTTGAGGTTAACCTACCTCACTGTATAATGCTTGCTCAGTGAACTCTATATATTACTAAATTCATTCTTTTATTCTATAGGACTACGGGGAAGTGGTGTGCGTTATGGGCTCTGCAGCTAACTGCCTCAACATGGAGATATTTATGCAGGCTGATGCCAGGTTCGTACATTTTATTTACTGTGGACGCATTGTGCCATTTTCCAGTTTATCATAATATATACAGGTGACTTTTTTACCGTCTTTAAAAAAATAGAGTGTAACAGGTGAACGGGATAGAAGCCTATTGCACTGATATTTTACATTTTTTTATTTTACATTAACATATTATGAAATTGATTTATCAATAAATACTAATTGGGTACTTATTATTTTAGTTTCGATAATTTTTTACTGATTTATTTATTTAGTTAAAAAATTTTGTTGGTATTTATTAGTACCGAAAGTTTGTTTCGGTACTAAAAAATTAGTAGTATTTATTTATAGATCAACTTCACAATATTTTAAAATAAAATTAAAATTGTAAAATATCACTTTCATAGGCTTCTATTCCGATCACCTCTTACACCCTGATGGTAAAAAAACAGCCAGTATATCTGCCATATTTAAAAAAATGTTACCGAATTGAAACTCACAAAATAATAATCAACAATTATATATAAATCGATGTCAGTCAGCTAAAAAATACTGAAATAAAGCTTTTTAAAACGAAATAAATTTCATCAAGATTAACCGAAAGCGACAGTACTCCTAATCATAACAGAGTACAGACTGTAAAATCCATCTTACGACTACTGTATTGACGTACGTGCGTCGTACGTGTCGTGTCAGCACAAGCATTTTAAGCTTATTTAGATTAGCTAGCATGAATTAATAGTGTTGCTAGTATGTTATAACTCCACTACTGATTGGGATACACTTAATACTAAATCCTTCTTTTTTATAGGATAGGGTGACAAACGAGCACACAGTTAACCTGATGGTAAGTGGTTGCTGCGGCCCATAGACATCAACGTCTATCCTCCATTGCGAATCAAAATGCAGATGCGTTCTCACCCGTGAGGACTAAGATGGAATGCCTCGTTTCCGGTAAAAGGGTATCCGGTTCCATACACTTACCATACGAAACACAGCAGTATTAAGCTACTATTTTACGTCAAATAGCAGCTTAATGCTGCTGTGTTTCGTATGGTGAGTGTAGAGAACCGGAGACCCTTTTTACTGGAAAAGAGGCATTCCATCTTAGTCCTCAAGGCTGACATCGCATCTGCATTTTGATTCGCAAACGAGGATAGATGTAGATGTCTATGGGCCACAGCAACCACTTACCATCAGGTGGACTGTGTGCTCGCTTGTCACCCTTTTCCCAATAAAAAAAAATTTTATACCGTAAAAATACTCGAATAAAGCGAACTATTTTCATATTATATAAAATACAATTGTACATATTTTATTTCATTTATTTTTTTATTATTATTTACTTTTGTTTTATGGTACTTTTGGCAGCATAGCGGTGGAGCCACTGTACCCGGTGCTGTGTCAGAAAATGCCTCCTTACGAAATTCCTCAGAGCGGCATCGGACCCATACAACTGGCTAGGGCACTCAATTCTGTGCCTTGTTCCCTCTCTGTAAGATATATTTTTATAAATAATTGTTAAATATCTAATTTACTTATTTGTCACCACAATACCTTAATATTAGTGAAATTTACTATATAATAACCTATATAAATAACTATATAATAATAAACTATACGTACTAGTCAGTTTGGGGGGGGGGGGGATATGAACCTCGACATAATATATGATTTGTGATTTAAGCCACGTGAATTTCGCTAGTATAAAACGTTTATCCACTTGCTAAAGTGAATCTATTTAAAACTTTTCCAGCCATTTTGTCGCAATAAATTGCCGCCTATTGCCACTTCTACTTGATGGTCCTTCGAGCTACGTTATTTAGTCCACAAGTTTTAAAAAAAAACATGATGATGTTGGGGTCAGCGAATCCGATATCTTATTTTACAGGTCTTATAAGAGACATTATGTTTAGCCTCCCTGAAAAATGGATTTAAACCCGTTTTTATGTTTGGTTCGGAAACTTACGGCGACTTTAGATTTGATAACTACGCCGTGAAAAATTTTAGGACTTGTTTTTTATTTTAATCAACTCTAAAACATAAAATGCTACTTCGATCATTAATTGGAGAGGAGAGTCTTCTTCACTTTGGAATACATAAGTCCAGGACTGTGCTGCTTTCAGCTGATGTAAATGATAAGGCATCAGTTGCATTAGTCGTGAGTCAATTGTGAACGGATCGGCTGTCTGAACTGGGTCGAGTAAAAGTATCGACACTTTCAATCGTTTGCTTTAAACTACCCCGTTTGACCAATCAAAAACGGTTCGTTTAACGAAGCAAAACTTGATCGATTGGGTCACTACAAATGAGTGGTTGAAACACTGCTACCTTGAATCACATTTCAACGTTTGATTATGTTACATGCTGCTTGGTATAAAGCTGTTGAACAAGTGGCAAAATCAGCCACTGAACAATCATAGCATTACTGAGGTATGTATAATACATAACGTGTTAACTTTTGTTACAAACGCATTTGTAAGAAATCAGTATGACCATTCAACGAGGAATCATTATACATACACACTTACAAGAACAAAATAAAATTTAATGTTCACGTTGTTGAAGTCAACGACTGAATAAAAACAACAAACGCCATTAGTACAACATAACATTGATAAAACGTTCCTCCCATTTTAGAAATATCTCCTATTTCTAGGAGGAATTTTACATTCATAAATTGTAGGTACATATACAACCAGAACTGAAACTATTATATCTAGGCCATACAAAATAGTTGTTCTTATTTTGGTTTATGGCAGTCTCGTAGTAACGAATTTTGACAATTTCAAGTCTTCTTTCTTTCTTTGGTAATGGACTCGTACGATTGTATCTTTACTAGTCAAGTCATAAGAAATTATCCTTTATACGTGATAGAGCCATGCTCCAGTTATATTAGTAGTATAGTTGTAGCACGAATGGGTCGGCTAGACCGGGGAAGGACCACGCTCTCACGGAATACCAGCGTGAAATGGTAGCTTAATGCTGCTGTGTTTCGTATGGTGAATATAGAGAACCGGAGACTCTTTTCACTGGAAACGAGGCATTCCATCTTAGTCCTCACGGTTGATAACGCATTTGCATTTTGATTTGTAATCGAGGACAGATGTAGATGTCTATGGGCCACAGCATCCACTTACCATCAGGTGGACTGTGTGCTCGTTTGTCACCCTATCCTATAAAAAAAATATTTGTCACAAGTTGTTGATTTGTCAAATTGCGAAGTTCTTGGGAGATACTGACGACAGCTTGAGCCAGTAGACAGTTGATGGCGATAGTATCGCAAAGCTAAGCAGACACACACAGGACACACAGGTCCACGTCACTATCGGTGCACTTGTTTCACCGTTTCTACAAATCGTTCATATGCGCAGACATTTAATACACAACATTACACCACTTTTAAAATCAACTTCAAACCATTATTTAAACAATAATAGAGGAATAGTAATCTGTTCTATTTTAAGTTTTGGCGGTCAAGTTCCCGCCAAAACTCAAAATATTTATTGCAAAACGATTTAAAAGATCGGAATATCGGATTAATTGTGACTATTGTTATTAACATGGATCGGTAGTTCCGGAGTTCCTGAATATTTTTCCGCTGGTTAAATTGTATGCAATATTATTTATATTTTCTAGAATTCAAAAATTGATTCTATGAATATTTTTATTTTATATAGACATGTACTTTCATATTGTGATTGATGAAAAATCAGATTGTGTTTAAGTAATAAGTTAATAAGCTATGTGTAATATAAAAATAATATGATATCTAAACGGAGCATGCATTAGGATTACCAAACACGGCTCTCAGAGGAATTTTTAAATAGGTAAAGTTTAATAGGTAAAAAAGACGTCCGTTACGGGTACAGCCTAACAGAAGTACACTGGTGCACCTCATAATTACCACGCTCTTGGAAAAATAAGGGTCGGAAAATGAAGTCCATATCAAACGTGAAAAAAGAACGTGAAATAAATAAAATGTTAGCAATGAAGTGTGAAAGTCCGGATTCATAAGAGTCAACCTGCTTACAAAGATTTTTATTTAATGAAAGATTATACAAAATCTTCTCTTGTAGTATTTCAGATGATCAGTATGCGCCTGTTGAACCCATCGTGGTTTTCAGACAAGGCTGCATTATTTTAAAGGGCTACGCTCCTCAAAGAATTTTGCTTGCTTACAAATCTCCAATAATTGAGCAAGAAACGCGCATCGGACATATTGTTATAAAAATGTTGAAATCAATTTTATTATATGAAATTAAAGTATTATCGATCAGTGCAAATACCCTGTTTACATTTTTTGCCGTAATTCCGGAATTCATTGGGCGTATCCATACTTTTGATAGCCTCCGCCTCTGTGATTCCGATATAATAGGCAAATTAATGTTTCAGCCTAAACTATAAACTATTAAATAATATGTTTTAAAAGCAACTTAATATAAAACTTCGTGATGTACACGCCGGCGCAGATGACACGGGACGCGGACGTGTCGCTGTTCGCGCTGATCACGATGTCGCGCCACTTCATGATGTGCTTGTGGAACACCACGCAGTTCTGGATGTGCAGCGTATGCTTCTTATCGCTGCTGCAGGTATGATCTTACTTATCTCATGTTCTTTTTTCAGTTATTTTTTATGCCTCCTAGAGGAGCTCAATATAGTGACGATACTACTCGCGAAGTTACCTCGATGAAGCTACTCACAACAAACTTATGCAACTTCGCTAAAAGCTCAGTCGCCTTAATCCATTAGTGCATAAAGTTATTTTATGGATTTTTTAATAATGTTTATTGAAAATTATTATTATTTAGACATTTAGATTAAAGACAAAAAATAATTGAATTTTCCGACGGCTTAGATATTATAGCCCGTTCGATAAATCGGACGCTATGCATAGCGGATATTTATTCATACTGCATGGGATTAAATTATAATATAAAATAAAACTAAGAAAATTGGGAAAAAGAAATGTATTCAAAAGTAAACAAATTATTTTAAGTTGTAGTGACATGGTATTCCATGTGGCACTTAGGGTTAAGACCTACATTGCACTTCAAGTATTGAAATTTGCTTCTTCTTCCATACTGTTTAGCACACCGGGCACTCGGTACTTATGGCGACAAGAGAGTAATCTCTGCTATTATACCACATTGAGCACAATGGTTTCACTGGTTTACGTTCTTGATGTGATGGTGTCCCGTGTTTACGAAGAGCGCCTAAGTGCAAAGCAATGATTCAGTGACTTTTGTAATCAGTTTTTTCCAGCTAGATACCAGGCATAGACAATTGAGACATCTACAAAATAAGAAAATATTGACCACCACCATTTTTTTATACGCATTCGCGTTCGCAAATTAACGACACCCATATTTTTATTGTAATTCGATATGAGTGTTGGCTGAGGCACTAAAACTTTCGCCTTTATTACGTTGGACCACCGAGTTGCTCTTGTCATTTCAAAATTTTCGAAATACGTTTGTCATTCCATCTGCAACGAAAATGTCGTTACCTAGACGGAAGGCGTAATGACCTCTCTCCTCCTTTACGAATTCGTCGAAGAAGAACGGGGCTCGTCATCTTTACTATCAGAATTACTCAATAAACAATCCTGTAATAAAACTGTAATATTTGAACCATTGCCCACAGATATAGAAGGATGACCATCATCAGAAGCGAGGTTACACGAAGCGAATCGAAATACCTCTGTACATTCTGCTCGTCTAACTTCGATCAACTTCGCGAGTAATGTAGAGGGACCATTATATGTTGAATATTATGATGATTAACGATTTAGCAAAAATATCCATCAAACCATTACCGCCTATATTAGTCCACTTCAGTAGTGTAGTAAAGAAATTTCGATTTGATCTTTGTTTCTGAATAATCAAATGTTGACTTTCAAAATAAAATTGAATAACTTGTTCTGTCCTGTCTTTCCATCATAAATTTCCCAAGATTTTTGGGAAGATATTCTTAACCGCCACTACATGGACACTTCCTTGCCCCAAAACCCTCTCAGGAATGGGGGAAGGCCTAGCAGTGGAACGTATATAGACGGAAACTTTAACTTTTTATTAGCTATAAGGCAGAGGATCTAAGCATTTGGTACTTCTGAACAAGAGAATCTATAAAATAAATTTCGTTAGGGACGATAAAACCTTTTTACCGAGTGATGTTATAAAATAATTTATGAAGGCTTAAAAGAGTGACACTGCAGGAGTGGAGTGATCATGTCTAATAAAAGAAGATAGTAAAACGTGTTAGCTCGACGATCAGTTAAAACAGTTAACAAGTGTAACTGATTCTGACTATTCATCATCAAGTTCGTCAGAACCCAAATCACAGAGTGATTAAATTACATGTAAATTTTTAGGGAACACAAAATAAATTTTCATAAAATTTTGGAATTAATGAAAATAAGTAATTAGACCATCTAGGAAACTGTGGACTACCCCTAAATTGTCAATTTGAAAGCGACATTTCTCTGTTCACATTTTTGAACTTAAATTCCATTTCAAAGTTTAATGACAATGAATAGTTCGTGGTGGTGGCTATGCGAATTCAACGCCCCTTTCCTTACCAGTGTATCGTAATAATGAACTCGGGAATGTGTCTGAAGATCTTATGACTCCCCGCTAAACAATCCTTCTATCTGCTTCCGCCAATAAGGGTAACTCCTTCGTTAAACGAAAGAGGTGTGATTTGATACAGGTGGGATCACTATGGTTAATGCTGCCACTGGCGCTGAGTGCGGGCGGTGCGGCGTGGGGCAGCGCGGCCACGGCAGCGCTGGCGGCCGCGCTCGCCTTCGCGCCCGCGCGCGCCGCCGTCATGCAGCGTGCCGCTACGCGCCCGCAGGCGCACCTGGACCGCGCCGTATGTATGCACGCACACAAATACACACACATGCACACTCACCTGCACCGCACAATGCATACACATGACGTCATGAAGCGTGCCGCTACGCGCCCGCATGCGCACCTGAACCGCGCCGTACCTATGCACGCACACACATACACACATGCACACTCACCTGCACCGCACAATACATACGCATGACTTCATCCAGCGCGCCGTTACGTGCCCGCACGCTTACTTGAACCGCGCTGTACCTATGCACGCACACACATGCACCAAGCCGTATGAACGCACCTACGTACATATACATACACACACACTCCCGTACCGTGCTGGACGTACGTACGCACGCACGCACATAAACAAACAACTGCACATACACGCTGCACACGTTCGCGCGCATTCACACACACATGCAAAACTGCCACTGGCGCTGAGCCTATATCCTCTGTGTCCGGTGAATCCTGTTTTGTGTTCCACACAACTTCAGTGCGAACCAAATTAAAAATGGCTTGTGATACAACGTCCCACTGGCCATATATTAACAAGCATTCATTTACTTAAAATGAATGCTTGTCAATTCAACACTATTCACTCTTTTGACTATCATATTCGTGACATGCGTTAATTTATTGGATAATTTGCTCATTAGTGACTGCAGAATCGCATCTATTAAGCCGCTCTTCGTTTTCGTTCTAAAATTTAAATTAAAACTTAAAATCTTACATTAAAAGTGGACATTGAAGTTTTATTGTATGGTATTTGTGTTTTATTGCGTTCTATTGACTTCGAGATAGGAAAAAGGGGGTGGGATAAAAGAAAAATAAGATCGTCTGTTTCTGTTCTGTCTACTTTCTATTGAACAAGAGCAAACAACATGTGGCAATTTCAACAACTTCAACAGGAAGAACTCCTCCTTGCCCTGGGGATCAACACGACCTGCGCTCTTCTCCAGAGCCCTTCGCCAAACTTCTTGCCGGACAGGAGACTAGAATAGATGGTTAATCTATTCCTACTGATAATGTCAAAATGTGAGAATTAAGAGTATATTAATTCACGCCCTTGAATGAGCTTACTGTGTCTTAAAGTCTTGCAGTGGTATGCTTGGGTTTAAAATCCCAAGTAGTTGGTGGTATCCAGTCTCCTTCTCTATTGAAATTAGGATGTTTTGTAATTTCAATAGCCTTAAGTACCATCCTTCCTAGGAATCGATGTACTTTCACGAGGATTTGTGGTCTTTCAAATATGAGGTTATAGCGGGTGCAGTCTAGGATATGATCACAAACTGCAGACTTTCCGGAGCGCTGGTATTTCACGTCAGCTATATGTTCGTGTACGCTGATTTTTATTGATATTTTTGTTTGGCCTATATAAGAGAGACCAGATACACAATCAAGCTTGTATACTGCATAGTTTGATGCAACCTTAATGTCGGAAATTAAAAATAAGTTAAATAATCCTCAATAGAACGACGCTTCAGTAACGAGCGCTCGATTCGAACTAAGTTCGCGCGATTATGTGGCCGGCATCTCGCGCTCGTATTGCCAGTCCTTTGGCACGCGCCCAAAAAACCGAAAAAACAAGGAGCAGTGGATGTGACGAGGAGCGTATTGACGAAAGGACGAAGGACGAGTATTGTGGCCAAACTACATCTTTGCCTCCTTCCCTCGCTAACTGACATGCCACTCGACGTGTGTGGCAGGAGGGTAAAAAATCAATTTGGACATTAAACAAAATATTTGTATGTGTGTATAGATGGCGCTTTTCGTCTTTTGGTGCTACGCTTGCAAGTTCCTGCCCTCAGCCATATTTATACTCGCCTTATACGGATTCACTCTACGCAGCTTCTGTGAACAAATAGCACAGGTATGGATAAAACATTTAACCAATTTACAACGTAATTAGGTATTTATTTCTTATTATTTAGCTCGTAACAGTCCATCGCTGGGCATAGATCTCTCCTACGTAAGCACATATATAATTTAACGTTATTTGCCAAAATAATATCATCATCAGTACAGTCTTTTACATAGGCCATGTTTAGCAGTGGACAAAATAATATGCTTATGTGATATAAATATATTTAAAACTTTACCAAATATACATTATAATACTTAAAAAATAAAAAGTAGGTGCGACCCGTGAGGACCACACTACAAACTTCTCAGTACGAAGTGAAAAAAATATAAAATCCGGAATAGGAATACCATAAATTTAAGATATTAAAAATATAGCTCTAACCATTTGCAGAACCATCGGAAAATAGTACAGGCAATATTCTCGATATACGAGACGTAACTTCCAACGTTTTTACGTCCACACTCACATCCACCTAAAAACCGTAGCGTCCGACCCTAAGCACCTTAAAACACAAAAATCTATCAAAATTTGAACTTTGGATATTCGATATATATATACCTACGATCGTAATAAATTTTCTATGTACGTATGACGTAGGAGATACAATAATTTTCTAATAATATTTTTTAGTATTATACTAATATATTATGTATACATATATACTAAATAGTAATTATGTATACATCACCTCTCTCTCTTTTTTTATCATACCGTAATATCATAGTTAAACATGGGCCTCTGCCATGGTAGAGAGAGTTAATGATAGGCGGACCGGCTGACAGTCGCACTACCAAATATCTCTAATCTTTGACGTCGCTTCTCGTTGCCAGTTTAACATCTGGTATTGATGTCTTCTACCCTAGATATTTTTTCCCGTCGCCAATTTAATATCGAGTATTATACTATTCGAGATGGTGGTATTGCCATTTTTATGTTACAAACAAACTAGGACGCAGACCAATTGATAGTGGATTCTGTGGCCCATAGACGTTTTAACGTGGGAGAGCCATGCTACAGCTATATTAGTTGTATAAATGTAGCACGAATGGGACGACTCGACCAAAGAAGAACCACGCTCTCGCAGAATATCAGCGTAAAATAGCAGCTTAACGCTGATGTGCTTTGTGTGGTGAGCCACGTGGTAGAGCCACGCTGCAACTATTATGGTTGTAGCATGAATAGGCCGGCTCAACCGGGAAGGTCCACGCTCTCACAGAATACCAGCGTAAAATAGCAACTATGAGTTTTGTGTGGTGAGTGTAGAGAACCGGAGCCCTTTTTTACTGGAAGCAAGACATTCCATCTTAGTCCTCACGGGTGACAACGCATCTGCATTTTGATTCGTAATCGAGGATAGACGTAAATGTCTGTGGGCAACAGCAACCACTTACCATCAGGTGGACCTTCCGCTTGTTTGTCATCCTTGTCCTATAAAAAAAATCATTCTCTATTAAGAATCGAAAGTCAGATGCCGCCATTCTATGAGGACTAAGATGGAATGCCACGTTTCCAGTGAATAGTTTCCGAGTCTACACTCACCATACGAAATACAGCAGCATAAACTGATATTTTAGGGCAATTATGTAAAAGAGTGCTCCTTCCCCGGTCGAGCCGATCCATTCATGCTACAACCATAATATAGCTTCAGTGTGGCTGTACTACTACTGACCACGTTCAAATTGCACATTTCTCTTTACTTAACGTACGAAAAACGGCGGCATTTCAACTTTACGCATACTTCAGGCAACGGGTACAACGTCGTGCTGGCTGGTGTACCCGATAAACGTGGGCAACTTCTCCGCCTCGCACGACCTCTCTCTACGCAGTTGGCACGGCTGGGGCGACGACTTCTACGACGGCTTCTACCTCGCGCAGCACATCACACTCGCACTTGTCACACTGCATTTAAGTGAGTGACCTGTATTTTTAATTGTTTTATAATCCAATACAGCTTTCAAGATAGTGCCGTGTGGTGACGGCGTAAGAAAATCCACTGCCTCGTTTTGTCCTGTGGGTGTCGTATGAGGCGCTGGGCGGGGGGGGGGGGGGGGGGGTAACAAGCAAGGAGCTGGACAGCAGCTTCTCTTTAATAACAACCGAAATATAGAAAATCTATGCAACTATGGCTAATATCTCCCCTATGAAGCAATCTTTAGGGAGATCTTGTCGTGAAGCGACAATTAAAAACAAAAAAAACCTAACCTAACAACAACGAAACAACAAAAATAGAACAAAAACAAATAATTTATTTAAAATTTTAAAAGATATTTACAGTTTTATATAAAAAAAAGTATGAAGATGATGATGGGTGACGTGAATTACAATTATTAAAAAAAAATAAAGATAAATGAGTACTGAAACGGAGCCCGAAGACCAAAGTGGCACACCGCCCTTGGTAGTGGTGCTCACCGCTCACGGAGTATGCACAGGCTGTGCCTGTGGTAGGTGCGCAGCGCCTGATCTAGGCACACGCAGCGTCTGGAGTAGGCACACGCAGCGCCTTGGTAGATGCTCTCAGTGCCTGAAGTAGGCGCTCGCAGCGCCTAGAGCAAGCACGCAAAGCGGCTAAAGATAGCGCGGGCACTAGTAGGTGGAGGCGTAGGCGTGGCTAGACGACGACTTCAGGTGAAGGCAGAGGCTTGCAGGATCCCGGGGCAGTGCGGCCCCGGGATAAGGCCTTTAGGAGATACTTCTAGTTTGAAAGCTGAAGCAAGACTGCCTTTATTGGTTTTTTTTTGCGCCCGAAGCAAATATGGGCAACCCTCCGGAAAGCGGGGGAGGGAGGTTGAGAATGCTCATAGCATACCACGCAGCCGGCTGCGTGGTTATGTGGCGACTTTTACCCACTAAACTCAACCTTTTAGGAATTGGCTTAACGATCTGACTAGAGATCTCTAAGCCGTATACGAGCGCGACCCTCCTTGGCAGAAAGGAGGGCGCAAGGCAGAAAGGAGGGCGCAAGGCAGAAAGGAGGGCGCAAGTTTTTTTTTTTTTTTTTTGCGCCCGAAGCAATTAAAGGGCTACCCTGTACGTAGGGAGGCGGAAAATGCATTACGCATACCACGATAGCCGGTCTATCGTGGTTATGAGGGACTCACTGTCCTACCGGGGACCCTAAGTGATACCCTCTAAAAACCGCCTTTGGGGACAGGCAGCCGGCTGATTAAGCTCTATTGTGCCTTATCATGAGCGACCCTCTTTTGGGAAAAGAGGGCGCAGGCGGCTAAGTGCCGCTGAGGGAGTGCCTAGGAAGGCAAATTAATGTTGGTTAATATAATAATAATTAATTTAATTAGAACTGGCCTGAGCCGCCAGGAGGCAGTTCAGGTCGTTTGAAAGTTTATTAGGCGGGTCCGAGAGAGAGTTTCTCGGCCTGCGGACACGATAGCGAGAGGGGGGTGGGGCTGCATAAGAAGCCGCCTCACGAATTAAATAGTTTGGGTGCGACTCTGAGGCTTTGAAGAAGTTCTCAGAGAGTTTTTTGAGGAATTGTTGAATTGTTGGGAGCTCTAAGTCCCGATGAAGGTCGGCATTACGGACGTACCAAGGTGCGTTCGCAGCTCGACGACAGAAGAGGTTCTGAACTATTTGGAGTTCATTTAAGATGTTAGGGTTTGCGTGGGCAAAGACGGGGCCCGCGTAGGACATGACGGGTCGTATACAGACCTTATAAAGGGTTCGCTTGTTTCGAAGGGACATTTTACTGTGTCTGCCCAACATACTGTTGAGCCTACTCAGGTAAAACCGTGCGTGACGGGTGACTCGTTTGACGTGGGGCCTAAAAGTGAGCCCTGTGTCTAGAGTGACACCTAAATATTTGGCGGTCGTATGCCAGGGGACAGGGGTCCCTAGCATACGTATTGGAGGGGTGTTTTTAAGACGGCGTCGTTTATAATCGAAGTGAACGGCGGAGCTCTTCTCCGGGTTCACATCGATGCGCCATTTTTTGAACCAATCTCCTAGGTCATCAACAGACTTTTGGATCTTGTTCCGTATTAAGGGTAGTGAGACACCTTTGCAGTAGATGGCAGTGTCGTCTGCAAAGAGGGAGAGTTGAACACCTTTCGACGGAATGGGAATGTCGTTGGTGAACAGGATGTACAGCAAAGGAGCAAGTACTGAGCCCTGAGGGACACCAGCCTTGATAGTTCGCTGTGAAGATAGCGTGCCTTCGTGTCTGAAACGAAAGGTACGATGTTTCAAATAGGAGGCCACGAGACGAACTAGACGATCGGGGAGACCTATTTTGTAGAGCTTGTAGATGAGGCCTGTGTGCCAGACTCTATCGAAAGCTTTGGCTATATCGAAGAAGACCGCGATGGTTTTATGGCGTCGAGGATAGAAACCGCTGAGGATGTATTCCACAATGCGGTGAACTTGTTGGGGACATGAGTGTTTGGCTCGGAAGCCGAAATGGTGGGGAATAATGAGAGGGTACCGTCTGTGGGAAACAGATAGCGCCTCATCCGTGTTTGGATGACTCTTTCGAAGAGCTTGCCCATTGCCTTGAGGAGGCTAATGGGGCGATGGCTGGAGGGGAGGTTGAGAGGCTTGCCTGGCTTGGGGATTCTAATCACAGTTGCCTCTTTCCACGAAGTGGGAAAATAACTAAGGTTGAAGCAGGCGTTGAAGATAATAGATAGAAAGGTTAACACCTGCTCGGGAAAGTGTTTAAGGGCTTGGTTGGAGATGCCATCCGCGCCCGGGGCCTTTTTAGGCTTAAGTCCTTTGATGAGGGATGAAATCTCATCATTTTACACAGAGATAGGTTCGGAGGCCGTAGGGGGTGAGTTCCGGCGGCGGACCTCATCCTCCACTGCCTGGACGTGTGAGGGGTCGACAGGTTGAGAACTAGGGGAGCATTGAGCGGCAATGCTATCCGCAAAGCACTCAGCCTTTTCCTCGTCCTCGAAGGCAACCGTGCCGTCGGGACGGGAGAGAGGGGGAGTGTGGGTGATAGCGTCTATGCGGAGGGCTCTAGCCATCTGATAGTACGCTGTGTGAGATGGAGAGATATTCTCCATGAGCTTACTCTTTTCGAGATCTTGAAATTCAGAGAGGCGGAAGCGGAGTTTTCGTTGAAGACGATTGGCCGCGCGCCTATATTCGGGGGTGGGATATTTTGCTGCTCTCCGGAAAGCAGCTTTTTTGGCTTTTAATAGGTTGCTAATATGTAGGGGAAGCCCACTATTGTTAGCAACCGGGACGACCCTTTCGTTCTCCTTAAGGGAGGATTTAATAAGGGTGGAGAGTGAATCGACCGCGGTGTCGATTTTTTCGGGACTGTCTAATTCCGACGGTATGGAGATGGTAGAGTCCTGTGAGTCCAGAGCTTTAGCTAGGGACTCCTTGAATCCCTTCCAGTTAGTGAAGGTTTTTGTGTGTGTTGGGGGAGGTGGCTGATGGCCAAGAATGAGGGAGACCGGTCGGTGGTCTGATCCTAGATCGTCTAGTGTCTCGATTGCTCTGAGGTTGAGAGAAACTCCTTGGAGTAACGCAAAATCTAACACATCGGGTTAGTGATCGGTGTTATCGGGAAAGTGAGTAACACCGAGAGGACTGCCTTTATTGGCCGATTGTTCGGCTTTTATACTTTTTTAGAGAGCTCCGAGCTCGACGGCGGATCTGTGATAAGAACGGGAAATTATTTAAATTAAAAGCAAATTTTTGTAAATGACCAAGAGGAAAAGAGTATTTTTGTGGAAGTATTGAAATAAAAACATCAGACCGGTAACGAATTTGAATAAAAATTGCCGTGACAACCAGATAAACTACGATGTCAAAACATGTCAAATTTTGGTTTCAGGCTCGTAATAGAGAAACGGCAAGATTTAAGTGAAAAATGAGATATTATTGATATAGAAAAAAAAAGTAGCGCAACAGCGCGCACGAAACCCGAAATTGCAGAGTTACGGAGAACTAAATAAAAGATCGAAAAAGGTAGACTCCATCGATACCGATTTAAAAAGTGCTGATAGCGTGAAAATACGAAGTGAAAATGATTTGTTATTGTGTTCTTATGGTTTAAAAACGTTACAGGATCCTATAGAAATAAAGGTGATACAAAATATCCAGTTTTGAGGTGAATGCAGAAAATCAAAAACAGAATGGAAAAATAAATTTAATATAGTGTAAAATGATATGTAAGTAGCATAACACTACAGTCTATACTCAGCAGTGGACTTTTGAGAGGCTGTAAGCCAATAGAACAGCCTATGATTTAGTCGTGACACAACACATATTAATTTGAAAGAAATGGTCTCGGTGGGTTTCTTTTAAGTTTTGCCTGGACAGAGTTTTTTTTCACGTGGCAACTAAAAATAACCTTCATTAAGTAGTATTTTATAATCAATACAAAAAGTTGAGTAACAATATTCTAATCTTTTGTAAAATAAGGCCATTCAATCATTCATTCATCATCGAGTGTAGATGAAGATATCTATGGGCCACATTAAGCACTTGGCTGTGTTTGTCACCCATACCCATGTAAAGAAATAAAAGTTAGTTATTTTTATGAAAGTAACAGTGATAAATGAACGCTGTAGCCCATAGACACCTAAAAATATCCACGATTAAGATTCAAAATGCAGATGTGTTGTCCCCTGAGGACCAAAGTCGAACACAACAGCATTAAGCTACTATTTAACGCTTGTATTCTGTGCGAGTGTGCTCCTTACCCGGTCGAGCCAGCTCATTAGTGCTTGGCTCTACTACGAATAAATAATGTCAGGAGCGGCGGCCATAGTCTTAAATAATATACAATCGGGAGTGAACTAGTCAAAAAAGAGTAAAAGTTTTGTTTTTACAGCACCTAAACAGCAGCCGCGCCGCATCTTTTCTCAATGGCGTAGCCTTAAATATTGTTAACACTTTAAATATCGCGGTCATATTATGGGTATGTTCCGAAACGTTTCCAGTATACTGCCGAATACAAATGACGTCATCAATTGACGCTATGTTGTACTGGCGCGACGCCGTCATATTGTGTCGGATATCCGGCCATATTAAAACAATTTTAACTGTACGAATACCAGAATTTGTTTTTATTTATTCAAATATAAAAAATTATAGAATAATTGCTGGTATCTCCATTAGGAGGATATAGTGATTTTTTGGAGCATAAAATGACAAAATAATCACCTACTCTTTTCCAATATGGCGCAAATGTATGACGTCATATACTGCCCTATTTTTTGGAACGAATCACCAGTATGGCGTCGATTCATGACGTCATTTGCATTGGACAGTACACTGGGTTCTATTTTGGAAATTGGAACATACCATATATCGAGCGATTTAAGCAATGATTGAGATATAGGGCGGGACCATGGGACGCGTGTGGTAAAGAGCTACATGTTTATCCGCCGATTTGCGTGATGTATAATTGACGTAAAATTTAATCTTTTAAAGTATTCTGGTAACATTTTTACTTGTGCGGTCTGTGGATATCATACATGTGATGAGCTTACAGCGCCATTCACGTTCAATATAACAACGCTTTTAGGATGCTGTTGGGACTGCCATGACGCTACAGTGCATCGAAAATGTTCGCGATTGCTTAGGCTGATGGATTTCGAGCTGTTATGTGAAGAAATTAGCTTCAAAGTTACTGCGAAACAGTAACAACAGCATTCTGAAACTGATTACGGCCAGACCAGATGGCCATTTTCATCGACACTTTGTAGAGCTGTCAATAGGCTTGAAATAAAAATAAAAGTTAAATTATGTTTAAATACTGACAATGCGATGTACTGACGATACGATGGGAAAGATCTCGAGTGACAGTTTCGTACCGATAGGCGAAGTGTAGGGCTACCACCCCCCACTAGATGGAGTGACGACCTGTTAAGACCTGCAGAAAGTCTATAGATACAAGTGGCTTGGGACCGTGCTTTGTGGTATTCCTTGGGGGAGGCCTATGTTGAGCAGTGGACTTGTGGCTGTAATGATGATGATGACTGACAACACTATACAGATTCAAGAAAACTGAACATTTACGAAATCAACACCGAGTTTGTTTAACACGCTTTCGGAGAACTTACTATGAAACTAAGTACACGTAGGCGATACATTAACCATCCCCTTATTTTACCACTCGTAGGGGTAGAATATTTTCTCCGAATTTATATGGGACCACCCCTGTACCATAACCTATTTAATTAAAAATAAATATCAATATTTTATTTTTAACATTAAGCCTGTATTTTGATACCTCCATTTTATTACAATACCAGACTTCAATCGTTTACGCTACTTAGTAAATTCTACAAAAGTGTGTAAACCAAACTCATAGTTGAGTTCGTAAGTGTTCAGTTTTTCTTGAATCTGCTGAACATAGGCCTCCCAAAGGAATGCCACAAAGCACGGTCCTGAGCCACCAACATGTAGGCGATGGAAGTTTGTATATTGTAATAAAATGGAAGTATTAAAATACAGGCATAATGTTCAAAATCAAATATTGACTAAGAGTGGGCAAAATAAGGGGACCAAATTTTTAATGTAGGTAACTATTTAGACAACCTTGAGATTGCAATTATTATTATTACTTAGTCCACTAAAACTAAAATAATCTACGATAATGGTGTACAAGGCAACATATCTACATAATTAAAAATCAATTGCCGCGTGCATAAAAAATCATCACTTGAGAATGGCTCGACCAATTTAGATCTTTTTTGAGTTTCACAATTCGACCCGGCGGGTGGCCCTGTTGTCGAGATCCAGAAATAACTCGTGCATAGCCGGGGCTGTTTGCTAGTATATAATATAATATTCCACTGTCGTTGCTTCTTTGCAGTTGTGATTTCGTTGTCTTTCGTGCAGCGACACTCCTCTATCTGGCAGGACAGGTTCTGGACGAACAAGGTGTGGCTGGCTACAGTCGTCGTTCTGTAAGTCTTTAAGCAAATTTACTAACATTTATACCAAAAAACATAAGGAAGTAGTTATGTCAACTGAAATACTTTATTTAATTTGTCAAAATGTTGTTTTCTTTACCGAAAATTGTATGAAATAACTATTGATAGTAGGTAAATAATATTAAACGTTTTAATTTCGAATAAACAATTTTTGAAGCAAATAAGACTGTCAAATAGGCACATAAGAAAAGGTTCCCGGTGCTCACCATCAACACTAACCGTACGGAACACAGCAGCATTAAACTGCTATTAAACGATGGTATGCTGTGAGAAAGTTGCGATCCGACCATTCGTGCTGCAACCATAATCTAGTTTCTTCGTGTCTCTAGACTGTATTTCAATCACGGCGACCATTCTCAATGTAGACTAGCCATATACGCAGGGCAAGTATAGTGCACCAGTGTGCAAACACAGCTACTTAGCTTACTTAATAGCTTTAACGATTGCATGCGTGAACTTTGCGAACCCCTCCCTTGTTGGTACGGAGTTGTTCACGTGTGCAATACCAGTCTAAAAGCGACTGTGGCCTAATGGCAGGTCGCGGACCTCGAACTCAAAAAGTTCGTGGGTTTGAATCCGCCATTCGACTACTGGCGTGAACCACTCGTAACACAAGCAATTTAAGCTTACCACGAGTGGTTAAGGAGGAATATTATTAATGTTTACATTATAGCATTGTTAATATTCTTTAAAAAAAAAGTTACTCGGAAGAGAAGAGAAAAAAGTTCTGAGGTAACACACAAAAAATACATACATTCGAATTGAGTCACTCCTCCTTTTTTTGAAGTCGTTTTATACGAGGTAGAGCCACGCTACAGCTATATTATGGTTGCAGCACGAATGGGTCGGCACCACCGGGGAAGGACCACGCTCTCACAGAATACCAGCGTGAAATAGCAGCTTAATGCTGCTGTGTTTCGTATGGTGACTGTAGAGATCCGAAGACCCATTTTTATTGGAAACGACGCATTCTATCTTAATCCTGTGACATTGCATCTGCGTTTTGATTCTTAATCGAAGATAAATAGAGATTTCTATAGGCCACAGCATCCACTTGCCATCAGGTGGACTGTGTGCTCGTTTGTCATCCTTATGTTATAAAAAAAAAAGATTTTCTCCTGTATTTTGCAGGCAGTTTACATACATAAATTCAACAAGGACGTACGAATACTTGTTTCGTGCGGTATTTGAATCCGCTGCCCACAGCCACTGGGCAACGAAGCCGTCAATGATGTTCGCGTGTTCCAGGATAGTGTTGCAGGGCAGCGTGAGCGGTATACTGGCCCGCTCGTCGTACGGCTCGTGCGCTCGTTGGGACGTTTGTTCGCTGCGCTTCGAAGTCGGCTGGCCCCTCTTGTGCACGTACGTTCTGTCCCTACTCGTAGTCTTCGCGACCAACGAGCTCATCAAGTGGCAAGAGATCAAGTCAGTGCATTTTTAAATGTTTTTTTAAGTATAATGATCATGAAGGTTAGAGAACAGGAGAACGATCGCCGTATAAAATAGTGTCCTAGAAATATGGACACCATAAGTGAGGCGCTGCGATCGCTAAGTTCGGTCAATAAAAGTAATTTTCAGTCTATTTTTCCGATCAGATGCTAAACCACTTACACACCCACGCACAATAAAATATTTCTCCATTTTTTAATATTTCTTTTTGTCAAAAATTTGTACATTATTCAACTAAATTCACCTACTTGTACTCATAAACAGTTAACTTCGCAGTCACTACTCACCGACGTCAGCGCCGCTATGTATTCTACAATTTTCAAGGACAGGCGGGCTATGCTTTAGTACGTAGTGATCGTTCTCCTGTTCTCTAACCTTCATGATAATGATTTTAGGTTATACCTTGTAGAGACAGTGAAATAGCCACTATCATATATCATCCCGTGGGTGTCGTAAGAGGTCACAGATGGAGAGTAAAACAGAAGATGGGCAGCAGCATCTTTCAGATAATATCAAAATATTTACCAACTGCGGTTGCCAAGCGGATTGCCAAGCGTGACAAATATGGCACATCCCCTCTATGAGATAATTCATGGGGGAGCTTATTTAATTTAGTTTGAGGTAGAGCGACACTGCAACTATATTATGGTTGTAGTACTAATGGGTCGACTCGACCGTGCAAGGACCACGCTCTCACAGAATACCAGCGCAATATAGCAGCTTAATGCTGCTGTGATATTTAAGTCAACATATAAAATAATATTAAATTTATATGTTGCCTTAAATATTTCAATTAATTTGCGTATTCTCGCCGTTAGAAGGTTAACGCCTAGGTGTTTAGTTGATTCTGTGTTTACAGGCTTTGGGCATAAACAGGTTGTCATTGGGATTATCACACAAGTGGGAAACAATTCGATCGATCGGTGTGGCTTATCAGTGGTTTTAATGGAAAAGGTGATGTAATTTGTCTTTGCGACATTGAAGGTTAGAATATTCTGGTATAACCGATTAGTTACAGTTCTGGTAAAAGGAAAGACGTACAGTTCCGTGGTCACTTAGAAGGGAAGGCTAAATTGGCCTCTAAAAAGCTTGGCGTGCTCAATAGAGCGGGACCGTATTTCATGCCGGCTCACCGCTTGCAATATTACAAGGCGCATGTCCTCACATGGAATACTGTTCTAATCTCTGGACCGGGACACCACATTCCTTCACTTGATCGCATCCAACGAAGAGTGGCTAGAATCGTACGATCGAGCTCTTTCTGATTGGCTCGATTCCCTGGCGCTGCGAAGATATATTGCATTCTATTGCATTTTCTATCGCAACTTCCACGGGGAATACTTAGAGAAATTATGGTGATTAATTTCAGCCGCCAAATTCCATGAACTCGTATCGAGACAAAACTCACAGTACCATCCACGCCATCTGGATGCTTGGCGATACACCCAGACTGTTCGATTTTTCCGAACTGATACGACTCAGAGATCTTCAAGAAACTAACCTATTTCTTCTAAAAAGGCCGGAAACCCACCTGTAATTTCCCTGGTGTTGCAGTTGTTCATGGGCGATGGTCGACACTTATATCAGGAAAATTTCATTTAATGTAGTTGAAATCGAGGGTTGGAAAGCTAGTAAAATATAAAAATCTAATAAATATATTCGTGGGCTGGGAAATCACAGACGGAACAGCCCGGTTGGGGGGGGGGCATGTTCATAGTTAACCTAAAGCTGTCGCAACTCTAAATCAGGCACTGGTACCAACCCAGAGAGACTAGGCCCAAAACTAGACTGAAATATCAAAATTTGAGTCTAAACTCAAATTTTGAGATTTTGAGTTTGAGTAAGAACTAGCGATCTCTTTGAATACCGGACGTAAGAAGAAAATGAGCTCTATCACCCAATGAATCTTGCGTGATAATCGAAACACATAGCTCCAAAAAAAAAAAAAATAACTGCTAAGCAAAATATTTGTCATAAACAATGGATAACCTAGCTCAAATGTTTTTCTTTTTCTTTTCAGAGCTGATGTCCGCAATCAACGTCGAGCAAGACTAGACTTTGGCACAAAACTTGGGATGAACTCGCCGTTTTAACGGAAATATCTAGTCAATTATATTAGTTGCAATTCACGGTACTTCATATTATGAAACGAGACGAGAGAAACATTGTTGAGTGATATAAATTAGTTTTAAGCGAAAATAGAGCATTGTACTTGATATAATGTACCTAGCCAATATTTTGTACTTAATTTATTTTGTGCAGTTTTTTTTGATAATATCAAGATTTACAATAAATGCCAATGAAACAAGATGTAGCATTTTTTATTAAACTCGCGCAAGATGTAATTTATAGACCTATTTATTAGTATAAGGACGTATTTATCGGTGTACGTGGGAGAGCCACACTTCAGCTATGTTATGGTTGTGGTATGAATGGGTCAGCTCGACCGAGGTAGGACCATGCTCTCACAGAATACCTGCATGAAATATCAGCTTGATGCTGCTGTTTCGTAAAGATTCAGAGACCCTTTTTGTTGGATACCAGGCATTCCATATTAGTCCTCAGGGGTCTGCATCTGTATTTTGAATCTCAATCGAGGATAAATGTAGATGTCTATGGCCATAGTAGAAACTGGTTTTATTTTTAAACTAAACATATTAAATTATGAACTCTACATTGAATATACTTATTATACAGCACTATTGTCACGCTTGTAAATAAATGTGACCTTACGTAGTGATTTTAATTTAAATCGTTTGAGTTATTTATGATCACCTTAAAAACAAATTGTCTGGGAACGTAAAAATAATTTATAAAAAAACTACAGTTACAAAATTTGAGAAAATAGTGTATATGATAATATAATGAGTAGGATAACTCTGACCTAAATACCTACAGTTGCAGGGTTGTCACAGTCGTCTTTGTTTAACAGCTAAGTCGCATTTAGTTTTGTAAGTACGGTAGTTATAATATTAACTAACATAATACATACGGAAACGTACCTATGCATCATATTTGTTAATCATTTCTTTAGCTTCCTCTCAAATAAACAATGACTGTCTAAAAAAATTCCAGCTTTACATTACAACAAATGCCAAATAACTAAAACACGAGTAAATTAACATTGATTATATGGTGTCAGTTCAGATTTAATGTTTAAAATTAATTTGATTTGATGTGATATGATACCTAATTAATGCACTTATGAGGAATGTATCAATGTGTAGATATAATAATATTAGCTATTAAAAAGGCTAATTTACTTAAACAAACGCATATATTAATTTATTTTACAAAAAGAGAAATAACGAAATAAAACCGGCCAAGAGCGTGTCGGGCCACGCTCAGTGTAAGGTTCCGTAGTTTCTCCGTAGTTTCCCGTCCGTCACAATAAGTGTTCCCACTTATGAGTTTAAAGGTGGGTATCCATTATGTTCGCGCTCCGCGCTCCTGCAACTGCTCCCGGTAGTGGGTACTGTTGTTTCCATCAAAGTTCAAAAAGATTTTCCTAGAAAGTCCTTATAAAGTTCTACTTTTCAGAATTTTTCATATTTTCTATACTTATGGTTCAAAAGTTAGAGGGGACACATTGTTTTTTTACTTTTGGAGCGATTATTTCCGAAATTATTGACATTATCAAAAAATGATTCTAGTAAACCCCTATTCATTTTTAAATACCTTTCCAATAATATATCACACGTTAGGGTTGAAATTAAAAAAAAAAATCACTTCCCACTTTACATATAGGGGGGGCTACCCTAATAAAACATTTTTTCCAATTTTTATTTTTATTTCCACTTTGTCGGCGTGATTGATACACATATTGGTACCAAATTTCAGCTTTCTAGTGCTAACGGTCACAGAGATTAAGCGAGGACGGACAGACGGACAGACAGACATGGCGAAACTATAAGGGTTCCTAGTTGACTACGGAACCCTAAAAAGACTGCTAGCAAAATTTTATTAAAAGTCAACAAAGTCTCAAGCAAAGGTGATTGCGGAGCGCGGCGATGGGTGTTCCCGACTCGGCCCGACTCTGCAGGTATCGTTGTGTGCGTGCTGTGGCTCGTACATACGAGTCCGTACTGTCACGTGCCCGGCACGCACACATATTAGCGGCGTTCGGTACATTTCTTAGAAGATAGCTTACTATTCTGTTTTTCTGCGCCCTCCTTTCTGCCAAGGAGGGTTGCGTTCGTATACGGCTTAGAGATCTCTAGTCAGTTCGTTAAGCCAATTCCTAAAAGGTTGGGTTTAGTGGGTAAAAGTCACCACATAAACACGCAGCCGGCTGCGTGGTATGCTATGAGCATTCCCAACCTCCCTCCCCCGCTTTACGGAGGGTTGCCCATATTTGCTTCGGGCGCAAAAAAAAATTCTGTTTTTCTATGCTATGGGCCACAGCATTCACACACAACATCAGGTGGACTGTGTGCTCATTTGTCACCCTTATTCTATAAAAAAGCATTTCATTAGCTCTAAAAGCATGTTCGCCCACATGTAGGTATATTTTAATTGCACAAAAGTTTAAAGTAAATAATTTAAAATTACATTTATTTTGTACGGAAGTTGATAAGTTACAGCCTATGTACGTCCCACTGCTAGGCACAGGCCTCTTCTCACTTCTGAGAAGGTTTAGGGCAAGGAAGTGCCAGCCGTGCTGCTCCAATGCGTGTTGGC
Organism: Parnassius smintheus behrii; assembly: GCA_036936625.1. NCBI lineage: Eukaryota > Metazoa > Arthropoda > Insecta > Lepidoptera > Papilionidae > Parnassius > Parnassius smintheus. The sequence continues at coordinate 40,816,222 of JAUPFT010000004.1, forward strand.
GAACTTCACATGCTTTCGAAATATTTTTTTGCGTTTCTCAGACATGCAGGTTTCCTCACGATGTTTTCCTTCACCGCCTACAAGGAAAAAATTGAAATAAAAATATTGTTAGTAAGCAAATTTTAAGTGCTGTTTTACCACGGTACTGAAGGTAAGCATTGTATTGTGAGGAACAAGCATTTCTGAGAAGTTATAAATATTTTAAAACCCATTTGGTAGTAGTAGTGATGGCTGTGCCATGCAGTAGGACGTATATTTACGAAATATTTATTTTTATTTTATATATTTGGAACAAAAACAGCCATAAACTCAAAGAGTACTTACTTACATATTGTTACAATCTTGATAGGTCGATTACAGAAAATTTGCATTGCGTTATTTAAAATACACAAAAATCACATAAAATTATACTTATCACACAAGTAATTTGTGTATGTGCGTATGTGTGCGCGCGTGTTTGCATGTTGCGTCGCGCGTGTGTGCGTGCAATCATAGTTTTGACCTTACCTAAAATAATAGTTACTTTAAAAAAGGCAGTGTGCTTGGTACGACGCCTAGGAACATTAAAGGAGATACGTTCAATCAATTCAGTACAATACGGCTGGTAGTAAATTATAGAACAAACCCATATCGAGCACTACTTTCCGTTCTTCCAAGACAAGTACATGGTAGGTACGACAATTGACCAAGAAATGGAGACTATGACTTCCTTCTAATATTGTGTAAGAATTTCGTTTCAAATTAGTTCGATGCAATTTTTTACTTGTTGCAGAAAGGTGACCCAAAAGGACTTGCATATTCCAAAATACTGCGTCAATTAGCATAATACACTATTTTAAGGCTATCGGATAGAAGCATTTTATTGTTATAGGTACACTCCTGAACTATGTTTGAGATTGAACCCTATTGTACCCTATAAATTGTAGTAATATTATTTAAAAATATTTTTTTTTTATTATTAATAATTGATGCACTGATATTTCCCTATGCTAAGGTAATTCTATTACGCTCGTAATAAGAATAAAAAACACATTGCTCTCTCTGTACAACTATTCAAAATGTGCAACAGATCGTTCTTGTATGAGATGTTCATTGTTTTTACGTATTCATCAATATAAAAAAAAATCAAATTATCACGCATTATACGCTTAATGTCGAAAGTGGTGACCCGAAACAAGAGAGATAAAGACGGGTTTACTATGAGTAGTCCCATTAACCTATTGTTGAGAAGAGACGTCGGTTGCGACCCGTCTGTAACCAGCGTGGTTGTCAAAATAAAGGCAAGGACAACTCTGCATGTTGTGGAGCCCAACATACAGCTCTACATCGCCCGTTTGGACAAAAGCACGTCGGGAGAAGACGTCCTGCATTTCGTGGAAGAATGCATCGAGGATGTGATCTCTGTACATTTGCAGCGTCTGGAGACTAATAAGTCAACGAACTTTAAATCCTACGTACTCCAGATTACTGAAAAATACAAAGAGACATTCTTCGCTCCCGATTTCTAGCCCTCTGGAAGTGTTTCGCCGATACAGGGACGCGCAAACGAAGAAATTTCACGAAATAGTGTTAGATTCATCATCATTAATCATTACAGCCCTTCACAAGTCCACTGCTGAACATAGGCCTCTCCCAAGTAATGCCACAAATCACGGTCCTGAGCCACCTGCATCCATCAACTTCCTGCATATCTTACCAGGTCGTCACTCCATCTAGTGGGGGGTCGCCCTACACTACGCCTACCGGTACGAGGCTGCCACTCGAGAACCTTTCTACCCCATCGGTTATCGGTTCATAGAGCTATATGGCTGGCCCATTGCTATTTCAGCTTACTAATCCGTTGGGCTATGTCGGTCACTCTGGTTTTACTGCGGATATCCTCATTTCTGAGTCATCACGCAGAGAAACTCCGAGCATAGCCCTCTCCATAGCTCGCTGAGCGACCTTGAGCGTCCTCATACGGCCAGCATTGACGGACCACGTCTCAGATCCGTAAGTCATCACTGGCAACACGCACTGGTTATACAATCTAGTTTTTAGAGATTGAGGTATACCTGACGGGAAGATATGTCGTAATTTCCCGAACGCTGTCCAGCCGAGTTGAATCCGTCGATTGACCTCTCGGTCGAAGTTGGACTTATCTAGTCGGACTATTTGTCCCAGGTAAACGTACTCGTCAACAACTTCGAGCATAGTGCTCCCAACAACTACCGGCATAGGTGTGACATGGACATTAAAAATGATCTTTGTTTTGTCCATGTTCATCTTAAGACCTACCCGTTGGGAGGCACTATTGAAGTCATTGAGCATAGTGCTTAAGTCCTCCAGCGATTCTATCATAAGGACTATATCGTCGGCAAATCGAAGGTGAGTGATGTACTCGCCATTAATGTTAATACCGTATCCTTTCCAGTCCAGTAGCTTGAAAACGTCTTCCAATGCAGCGGTGAAGAGTTTCGGGGATATAACGTCACCCTGTCCTACACCTCTCTGCAGTTGGATAGGTTTCGAGCTCTGGTTCTGTACTCGGATAGCCATCGTAGCCCTACTGTGCAAACACTTCAGCACTTCGATATACCGACAGTCAACATGGCACCGCTGAAGGGACTGTAGCACCACCCAAATTTCGACGGAATCAAAGGCTTTCTCATAGTCCACATATGCATGGCAAAGTGGCAGATTGTACTCCTCAGTCTTCTGTACAATCTGCCACAGGGTATGTATGTGGTCTATGATACTGAAGCCTTTTCGGAAACCGGGTTGTTCGGGAGGCTGGAATTCGTCGAGTCTGCGTGCGAGACGATTCGTAATGACTCTCGAAAACAGCACGTAGACGCGGTTCAGAAGGGAAATCGGTCTGTAGTTATTCAAGAGAGCGTTGTCGCCTTTCTTAAAGAACAAGACCACCGCACTTCTGCTCCACGCCTCTGGAGTAGTGCCACCATGGAGGACAGAATTGAAGAGCTTCTGAAGGACTTCAGGTACCGGTGTTCCACCCGCTTTCAGAAGCTCCGCTGTAATTCCATCCTCGCCTGGGGCCCTGCCGTTTTTAAGGTGCTGGAGAGCCATTCTAATCTCGCTTAGACTGACGTCCGGGATATCATCGGAATAGTGTCGGATAAGACTCGCTCTTCGTTACTCACACTTTCGTGTGGCTCCAACGATGATGTGTACAGCTGCCCATAGAACCTCTCAATCTCACTCAAAATCTCAGGTGTCCCGGAAACGATGCTGCCACACTCAGTCTTCAGCTTTGACAGTTGGCTCTTACTGGCAGACAGATCTCTGGCAAAGACTTCGGAGCCCTGGTTCCGCTCGATCACTTCTTTAATACGAGCAGTATTAAAGTTGCGTAAGTCTCGCCGCATGCATTTGGAGATCTGTCTGTTCAGTTGCCTGTATGCTGTCAAATCTGTTGATGATTGCAGCCTCATCTCTCGTCTAACAGCCATGAGATTAAGAGTGTGATCGGAGAGTTTTTGTGTTCTTCTGCGGCGGGTCTTGCAGAACTTAGCTCCGACCGCATGGACAGTTTCCACGAGCTTGTCATTCATATCGTCCACTGCATTGCAATCTTGTAGGCACTGTAAGTGGTGAGCTGAAAGTTTTCGGGATTCTGGATTAGAGCACGAGGGGGACGGAGCGTTGACTTCATTAGACGAGACCTCTCCAACTTAAAGTTTAGGTTCAGTGTGCCTCTAACCATTCGGTGATCGCTGCCAGTTTTCACCCTTGCGATCATTGAGACATCACTGAACAGTTGGCGTCTGGTCGTAATAATGAAGTCAATCTCATTTAATGTCGAACCGTCGGGGTTCGACCAGATCCACTTCCTGTGGGGCCGCTTCTGGAAGAAAGAGTTCATCACAAAGAGTCCCACTTTCTCCATAAAGTCGGCCATCTGCTGGCCCCTTCGGTTCCGTTGCCCTACTCCAAATTTCCCTAACTTCAGCTCACCGTTTTCTCTTGTACCTAGTTTTGCGTTGAAGTCTCCCATCAACACCGTGTGTGAGTGGGTTTTGGAGTAATGCATGGCTTTGGAAATATCCTCATACATTTCCTCCACCTCCTCATCGGGATGTGCCGAGGTTGGTGCGTAAACCTGTATGACCTTCAGCGAATACCGTTTGGTGATTCTGAGTATCAGGTACGCGACCCTCGTCGACACACTCACAATCTTTACAACGTTGTTGACGAGAGACTTGTGGACGATAAATCCGACACCTCCTTGGGACAGATGGTCGCCCTCCCGGTGATAGAAAAAGTTGCCGGATTCGAGAATCACCGTGTCCTCCCCCTCTCTTCGGACCTCGGATAATCCTATAATATTCCAGCGCAACTTGTCTAACTCTTCTTCCAGCTCTAGGATCTTCTCGTCAGTCCTCAGGGTGCGTGCGTTAAATGTTGCCAGGTCGAGTCGTCGTAGGTGGCAACCGAACCTCCACCGGAGATTCTTAGCACCCCCTGCCCCGCCGTTACCATGGTCGCCACCGTAGCCAGGAATAGCGGGGCCGCCGGGGAATGGGGGCCGTCTATTTGTGTAATTGGTCATGGGGGGTATATTGCCAGTGTTAGATTGCTATGAGCCAATGTTATTTATTTTTAAGTCTTGATGCCTGAAATAAAGTTCTATTGTATTGTATATTGTGTAAATGTAACTAATGTGTTACTCATTTTCATTTCTTACCGAAAATTCAACTTAACCAGCAAATTGTAAAACTGGACTTAGTACTCTGTGTTACCCAAATAATAAAGTTAGATACAAATAAAATAACCAATATCTAAACAAATAGTTTATTTCGACTAAATTTGTGATGCTTAATAATATAACATAATATTGCCAAGTCAGCGACACTGACACAACAGTCACTATTACAATTTTTAGGCCATTTTAATACAAGGCCACAATTTCAGGCTAACATTTTTTTTTTGAAATGATGGTTTACATCCATTAACCACCACCTCAACCAGGTTACAATTATCGACATCGTAAAACAAGTCCAAAACTTTTAACTTTAATACAATGAGTTAAAAAATACTTAAACCTTTGTCTTGCTGTTTGTTACAGAAAAATAATTTACACTATGGCTCTATTGTGACAAACAAGAAGTGATAGTTTTACTTTCGTTTTCTTTCAGGTTTTAAAATTTAGATTAAACAGGTCATTAAAAAAATAGCAGCTTCTGTTCAATGTGGCATCAATTAAATTCTTCAGCTACAACACCACAAAAATCCTTAACAATTTTATAAATTAATGTGTTAATAAGTTCAATTATGTTCTCTCAATTATTAATCTAAATTAATGTTAGTTACTAAACACTTGTACTTATAGGTTAATTGGATGTTTCTTGCTAACACTCTTCACTAGGACTGGGTAAGTCAAGAATTTCCTGAACAAAGGAAGCTACGTCTGTTTCCTTTTTACTATGTTCTAGACAAAATGGATGTGATAACAGAGCATCATAATTAGGCCTTTGTTTATAGTCCTTTTTAAGACATTTTGTAACCATATCTTCAAACTCCGATGAAAATACACCACTCGGTAGCTTTGGAGGGTCATCTTTTACAACTTGTTTCAATTGCTCAAAAGGCGTACACCAAGTATTGTAAGGAAATTTACCAGTAGCTAGTTCAATCATAGAAATACCAAGTGACCAAACATCACTACGAATATCATACTGTCCTGGATTGCCACTTGGATCAATCCTTTCTGGTGCCATGTAAGGCTTACATCCTGCATCTATTGTTTTTGCTACAGAATCTACGAGGTAGCCAGAAATTCCAAAGTCACACATCTTTACCTCTCCTTTTCTATTGATTAGTATGTTTGAGGGTTTTACATCTCTATGTATAACTCTAAGTTCTGAGTAAAGATAATGCAAAGCACTCACAACAGAAAATGCAATTTTACCTAGAATGTTTTCTGGTATTGTTCTTTTGTTTGCATAAACTTTTGCATAAAATTTGTCAAGACTCATGTCCATGACCTCCATGCAGATCCAAACATCTCCCTCTCGAAACATTGCACCATAAAAATGCACTGTGTAAGGACAGGCACTAGCTCTCATGGAGACATCCAGATCCATCAATAAACGTTTGAGCTCGGGTGACTGTGTATTAAATGTTGCTGTTATTCTCTGAAAACGAAATAGTGATAATTGATTAAATAGGAAAAAGTATTTGATCTGCCAACACTTCTGCAAATCATATAATTTATAGTGTGGTCTATAAATAAGTAACGATTCAAAGAGGAACTTGTTTGTCTATCTTCACCAATTTGAACAAAAAAAAAAATGCAGTGCAGTATAATAACCATAATGTCCTCAGGACCGAATTTCGGTCACGGCGTCATGCCTTAACGGAGACTAGCCATCGGCACAGCACAGGATTATAGTGCCCAAGCGTTGCACAAACGAATCAAACACAGGCGCACTCTCGTTTCCTTCACTCTCATAATCCGATGAGACGTTAAACCGACACGACCGGAGAGAGATCAGGTGCAGGACCAACGGCTTTAAGTGCTTTCCGAGGAACGGGGGTGAGACACCGCCAACTTCCTGACTCCGGGCAGCTACTGAGAATATCTTGACGGAAAACTCAATAGTTGACTTTTTGGCCCGACCAGGAATTCAAACCCAGGACCTTATGATCAGCAGTTGCTAGTGCAGCAGCAGTGCAGTATACATACGATTCATACCACGATTTCATACCCTCTAGCTACTCCAGCGCTGTGGTGGAAAATATTTGAACTGTTATTTAGTGCTTACAGATGGAAACTTTTTCAACTATTCTCCTATGTGAGATGGTTCTCCTTGCCTCTACACTCCATGCTGCGAGCACTGCTAAGTGTGTCCGGTCACAGACTAGCGATCTAATCCCCTTCCCCTCTATGTGACAGCCATATGAATCAAAGGGTGTTCGCTACAAGTCCTAACACCAGGGAAGAATTCATCACAAAAATAATGTCAATCGTCGAAGAAATAAAATCTGATTTACAAATGATTAGGTGCTCATCAATTGAGGTGGCACATAGGGCTCTAGCTTGCCTACAAGCTGGAGATGGCCACATTGAGTAACTTCTTTAGATATTTTAATTCTAGGTCAAATTTTTAAAACAATTAAATAAAGTCTAATTAGTGACTTAAGTGTTTTCCCATTTTCAACAAATTCGGGTTCCAACAAAGGCCCTTTGTGCGCTTGCGAATACGCTATGTTCAAACAACAATAATTCATAAAGTAATAAACATACAACTGTAAACTTATTGTGTTATTCTAGCTTACAACTCGTAACTTAAAATCTGTTGATCTAGTAAAAAAAATAAAAATGTTAATAGGGGTTGTTTTTACACTAATTTACAATAATTTGCCAACTTGCATAATTTTCTCATAATATTTATTTGGACTCAAATGTTTTTTTTTAATTTACCGAGTATGTGAACCCATTTTTGGCAATGTAAACGATAGACAGTATTGTTGCCTTCCGAATGAGTCTATTTTTATCTCAGTAAGAATAAAACTTTGAGAGATATGGTATTTTTTGTACACATGTAGATAATATCTCAAGAAAAAAAACAAAATGGCTGTCACAAAGAGGGGAAGGGGATTAGGCCTCAGTGTGTAGTGTATTTGTGTATTAAAATAGTTGTTATATATGTACCTAGAATATCGCTAGTCCGGGACCGGACACACTTTAGTATATGTACCAACTACAGGGACATGATCTTCAATAAAAAAACAGCGCCACCTATCGGATCCTAGCATAGCTGCATAGAGCTATCATTTTGACAAAAAAATATTATGGTGTGAAAATGACCTAATCTGGTCAAGATCAGTACCAACAACTATATATAAAGATAGATCAGTAGCTATGAAAATAGTGATCTGAAACCTGCATAATGTGACCTACAGCTGGGCAGGTAATGTAAGAATTCTGTCATGCTGCTTCCATGCATTTGGTATACTTCTACTTCACATGCTTTAGCAACATTTTTACTCTTTTATATATGTCGGCTCCCACATAATATTACTTAAAATAATTGCTATTTACAATTACAATCATGGTGAGATGGTGCTATAGAAATTTAAAAAACATTGATTAAAACTACTTTTACGGATTTTATCGCGTTTAATTTCTATGATTTTTAATTCCCGAAGTTTCGAGTGTTTTCTAGCACCCATAGTCACGGGGGACTGAGGTGACTGACGTCCCAATGTCAGTGTTAACTTGGAGTACCTTTAGCTTTTTAATTATTTTAGCTTAGCTCATCTATTTTTTGGACGAAACGCGTTGATTATGGTTATAGATGATTTCTTTTATTATTGTGACACAAACAGTCATTACATAGCAAGTACAGTATTGCAACATTACATAATAAACAGACAATGAGTTAGACTAACACTTATTTCAATTTAGCCTGATAAAAGATTTACCCATGTTAGTTGTTGCTGATGAGTGAATTTATATTGTGTTCAGTTGAAAAACAATATTAACAACAACAGTGCAGCAACGCTTAAATATAGGTAACTTGATCTAAATTGATAAACATTAATTTTTAGGGACTGACAATTAACTCATTATAGATGTTAACGAATGTTACGCTATTACGTATTTATCTAAACTTTTAAAGATATCGCAATTCCTACAAGTGACGAGAACCAACCGGCATTTTATAGATGCACCTAGATAGTCATTAATTTTGTTGTTTTACTGCTTTTATGTATATTTATATTGATTTTCTTATGTAAGCTATTAATAATCTCAGCTATATTTCAGTAGTCGTTACAATTTTCTTTTGAATTTAGAATTTTTTTTTTAATATAAAAATAATAAAAACATTAAGTAAAGTTTAGGGAGAGTCTGAGGCAACCTGATTTGGAAGTTTATATATAAACCAGTAACCCTGAAGTAAACGAAGTAAAAGAAAACAAAGTAGATGAAGTGCCAGAAATTTAAATACAGCACGCACGAACAGGAACAAGACAAACACACACAAACTTGTTTATCTCGTTCGACGCTCAAACATACTGAGCAAGTTAAGACAAGTATTGATGAACGAGCCAATTGCTACCAGATTGTACCAACAGTGTTATTTAACAAAAACTTATTACAACTTGATTGTGTAGCGTGCATGGGCTATCCTACGAAATCTATGTTAAGTATTTCTAGTTTATATACCATCATACTGGACAGAAATATAAACTAATTACTCACTATTGAATAGATTTTATTAAAGAGGTTTTATTAAATTTTAAAATATAAGGTATCTAAATTAAATTACAAATCAACTAGTATCGCCCCACTAAACTACGCCAATGCCCCCAATTTTTCTGAAATCAACACCCTCTCTAGGTCTACAACGCCCACAAGGGATTGTTATCACCTACTTTGAGAAAGACTGCTTTACAACTATTATTGTCAAGTAAGTTAATCAAAAAATCTGATGAGGAAAAAAACAATTAAAGTAAACCCCTAAATTAAATAATATGATATTTTTACTGCTTACCTTCCACCAGCTAATCTTTTAAACGTTTTCTAGAAAACTATTAAAAGTGTAAGTATTGCCAGTCCTACTAACAACCTAAAGAAAATTTTGAATAAAAAAATTAAAAATACACACAAACCTTGACTGCCATTATGGTGTTGCTGGGCTTGTGATGCATCTTCTCCACAATGCCATAAGCCCCACGCCCTAGGTCACATATCTTTACTAAATCATCTGCATGTACTGTAAATGTTTTATCATCTATGGTGATGGTTGTTTGTTTGTCAAGATTCCTTGGTGGTGTGCTGCAAAATTATTATGTTTTTTAAAATAAAATACCTAGTGAATATTCAATGCCATACTTAAGTAAAGCAAAACAAATTAAACAGTCCTCCTAATAATGTGGATGCTGTGGCTCATAGACATCTACATCTATACATGATTAACCCCTAAGGTACCGAGGACATGTTGACAGGTCCAAGTTTTGTGACCGCTAAGTACCGAGGACATGTATACATGTCCGCATTACGTGCTGCTATTTTCGTCATTAATTGATATAAAAATACAGTATATTTTCGATTGAACACTATTTCATTCGATTCTGAATGAACTAAAGAATATTCTGTAGCATTATATTCACTCGGTTATATAGACATCATCAAATATAACAGCCATTCGCTTTTGCATGCCGGTACGGTGGGTTGCGTAATCGTTGAAGTTTTGTGATTGTAATTTTAGTTGGATTTTCTTTCAAAAAAACTGTAAGTAATGTTATTTATCTTTACTACGTAATGTTTTTGAATGATCTAAGTTACAACAACAGTAACTTTTTATGTTTCAATTGATAAAAAAGTAGAAACAAAAAACCTCTACGCGAACAATTCATAACAATCAAGATTTCTAATAAGATAATAATAGTATATTTCTTATTCGAATACCATAGTAAATACTTTTACTAGGAATTGCTAAATGTTATATCTATATGATTGTATAAGAAAAATAAAGGAAGACACTATAATATATACACAAAAAGGTTTTGAAAATGATGTTACAAAGCGCGCGCAAACTGTCTATTGTCGAATTTTTTTGCAAATGTTTGCAAGTGAAAAAGTAGAATTATTATAATTATTACATGCATAATTTTGATTCATTTAGGAAGAATATGTTTTATTGATTGTAAGGACATAAAAGTAAAATAAAAACTTACGATATTTCATTCATAAAACAAAATTTATTGTCAGTAAGTACACTTTATAAAGATCCGTTAGAAACAAAAGAGCTGTACATAATAAAATAAACATTTAAATGTTATGGTTATTGTTTCTACTTATCGAAAATCTTATCGGCTTTAAATAACTGTAACTAAAACCTCTTTAAACACAAATGAAAGGTCGTGAGAAACATAAATATTTAAAACAAGTGCCGCCAGCTGAGGTGACGACAGATGGCCCGGTACAAAGCTGTTTTTTGTTATATGGCGGCCGCAGCAAGGAAAAGGTTAAAAGATGCTTAGCCACTAAGGACTACGATAGAATGCCTTATTTCCAGTACACATATTTTGTTCTCTACCCTCACCATACAAAATAACGAGCATTAAGTAGCTATTTTACGCTGGTAATCTGTGAGAGAGTGATCCATCTCCGTTCTAGCCGACCCTACAACTATAATATTACAGCATGCTTGACTCTGATACATAACATCAATGCACTTGTTTTCAAAAATTATTAAAACTAAATTTATGACGATTATTTTAATTTTCGTACTGATACAAAAATACTTAATTCCAAAAAGACACAAGAAAAATTTAAGTGATAGAATAGCAAACGAAGAAGCAAAAATCTAATACATACACATCAACTTGTTCTTCAGGTGGCTTAAAACTAAAGCCTGGTGGTGGTGGTTTTCTTCTACCAGACATTATCTTTTCAGCTGTTACACAGGTATAATAGTTAAATAATAGATACAATAGGACTTCGGTTGAAAACAGTTCAACAAGCTTGACAATACGTTATAGTCCTAACAACTTGTGTAAAAATTTTACTAATTATGTTGAAAACACCACATTGTAATAAAATATAACAAGTGTTTTCAAAATTTTTAATTTATACCCATAAATTACTGTTTTTGTAACGTTTAACAATATTACAAATAAAAATCCTTTAGGCTGCTCGTTGCTTCAAGAAAAATGACATTATATGCCGGTGTTACCTTATTACATAAGAATTACCATAGACAAAGTAAATAATGGAATGGAATGGAAAATAAAAAATGTAGCCACTACAGACGCCGTTAAAGTGGTAGCGCTATGGACATGCTCTGTCCATGAGTAGCACTTTATACTAATAAGAAGTACCTCCTAAGTGTCCTAAGAATTACAAGGCTTATGCGGACGATACAGCTACTGTTTTTAGAGATAAATTGTGGGGTGAAGTCTAGTCTACAAAAAGGCAAAACTTGCTAATGCTTAACATATCTAAGGCAAATTTATACGCTTTTCTTTCAAGAAACGGACACAACTTAAAACACATATTCTTAAAGTACACAACTGTGGTTTTTGCAACACTGCTACTACATATTTGTGGGTTTTAATTGACCAAAGACTTACAAACCAAGTATATGCTGTACTAGATCAATCGATTTTGACATATTATATCCCAGTTTGAGGCTTTGAGGCGGTGCTACGAAAACAAAATTCCTACAACTTAATTGTAGACAACGCTTTTTGATCTTCAGGAGATTCACAAATAGATTAAATATATAAACTATGTCCCTTAATATACTTATACTACTAACGTATAGAATATAAAATTCTTGATAAAGGCCTACATTGCCTTCGGCACAGAATACTATAACACAATATAGAATGGCTGTAAACCTTATTTTGTACGAGGATCGGTGTCACCGGCACACATAAAAGCAAATACGTCGTATTATCACTGTTACAAACCTGATTCGCGAATTTACACGTTTTAGACTCTTGATTAATGTTTTTGACACATTAATATTTCTTTATTTTTGTTTCTAATATTCACAATCTATAAATAGTTTCAACTTACTGGTTTTGATGTCTCATTTACTTAGATTCCATCTTTCGCTATTCTTTCGATACGTAATTATTGCACTATTTGCCATTTTTTTAAATAATTTGCATGTAGCGATGCTTAACACTAAAATTGGAAACGATTGATTGTGTTGAAATTTATAGGTGTGAATTGATTTGTTAGTAATATATTTAGTGGCTACACGGGCTCCACCTACTCCCCCGTTCTATAACGTATGTATTATAGTATTATATAGCCTTCGGTGACTAGTCGTGATTTGATTCCCATAACAACTACGACACCGAACTGGTTGTGTTGTAAAGAATTGTTATTTCCCACAGTTAAATTCCATCGGTAAGTGCGTTGCGTAGACAGTTAGCTATGTATGACTGATACGCTACTGACCATGGACTCCTGTATAACACCAAGAAGAGAAATTATTTAGTGGTTGCTAATAAATTACTAAGAATCCAAAGTAAGCAGAACATTACAAGCAATAATTTAACAAACTAAAAACTAGTTTTGGAATAGTAGTAGGAAGCGTAGTAAGAACTAGTCAGTCGCGAGTATAGTACCAACAGTAGTGGAGTAAGTGGCTAAGATAGTTTCTTATCTATTTCTTCCGTCACAAGGGGAAAGTGAAAAAGTGTTTCATTTTAATAGTAAGAAGCCCTAGGTTGTGCTGCCAGTAAAGCTCTTCGATGTGCCATTAAGTAGAGTTTGCCAGTTTAATTATTCGGAAAACATCAACGAAGATCTGACAGACAGCAATCACATAGAGAGAGAGAGAGAGAGAGAGAGAGAGAGAGAGAGAGAGAGAGAGAGAGAGAGCGACGTGCGTTGACGGTCCGATGCAATATACTTGCCCGCAAGTCTGCTGAAGTAAAAATTACTTTAAAGATACCCTTTTCAAGACGTATACCATGTGGTGTGACAATACACAGACGACCTACAATGCGCTTCGAATTCTGTATGATAATGCCTTTAGGATGCTAATGAGCCTTCCTAGATACTGAAGTGCTTTAAGCATGTTCGCGTAAGTAGGTGTTGATGACTCTTATGGGCTTCCCGAGAAACTGTGCAATTGGATCACCAGTTTTCCTGCAGCTCCGATCATCGTAGTAGACTATGCATGCTCCGATTACAAGCCCATTAACGCTGGCGTTCCACAAGGCTGCATGCTATCACCAACGCTGTTTCTTCTGCACATCAATGACATGTTGCAAACCGGTAACACTCATTGCTATGCAGACGACAACACTGGTGATGCTTTATAGACCAGCTGTGCCAATACTTCTCGGGAAAACGTCGCTGAGTACCGGGACAAACTTGTGTCTGAAGTCGAAACTTTGTTGAACAATGTCTCGGACTGGGGGCGGCTGAATCTAGTCCAGTTTAATCCCCAGAAGACTCAAGTTTTATCGCTTGAAAAACACTTCGTCGTATCTCCTCAGTTTCGGGGCACTCCCCTTGTTGCCTCAGCCAGTATCGGAATCCTCGGCGTCGACATATCGAGTGACGTGCAATTTCGTGGTCATTTGGAAGAAAAGGTCGAATTGGCATCTAGAAAGCTTGCCATGCTCAGAAGATCGGGACAGTATTTCATGCCAGCTCACCGCCTGCAACTTTACAAGGCGCAGGTTCAGCTGCACCTGGAATACTGTTCCCATCTCTGCGCCGGGGCTCCCCAGTGCCAGCGCCTTCCATTTGATCGCATCCAGTGCAGAGCTGTTAGAATTGTCGGTGACCGAGCTCTTTCCGAACGGCTTGACTCACTGGCACTGCGAAAAGATGTTGCATCTCTTTGCGTATTTTATCGCATCTACCACGGGGAGTGCTCTGAGAAATTGTTCGGACTAATTTCAGCCGCATAATTTCACCATCGCACATCGCGACAAGACTCGCGATGCCATCCATACCATCTGGATGACTGGCGGTCCACCACTGTACGATTTGAAAGAAGTTTTCTTCCTCGCACAACTTCTTTGAGGAATCGACTACCACCAGAGATTTTTCTGAACCGATACGACTTAGGGACCTTTTTAAAAGACCGGCAACGCATCTGCAATTCTCCTGGTGTTGCAGTTGTTCATTGACGGTGGTAATCACTTACCATCAGGTGAGCCGTATGCTAGTTTGCCCCCTTTCCTATATAAAAAAGAGAAAATTTTATATGGTATGGCCGGCTGAGTTACATTGAAAAAGAAAGCGGTACAAATATTTATAGAGCGAAGTACTTACATTGGAGTTAGTGCAAACCTTAAAAGTCAATACAGACTGGCGATTCAAGTAGACAAGCATACAGGAATGTGATTTTTCATAATTTACATTTAGGCTGTAAAGAGAGTAAGGAGTTGGGCTACCACCAGGGTGGCGCCACTTAAGAATTGGGTGAAATATTTGACAAATTTCATGGCAAAGGAGAAGAAGCAAAGTTCTCGAGTGCCATCCTCGTACTGATAGGTGCAATTAGGGGCAACCCACTAGATGGAGTGAAGACCTGGTAAGACATGCAAGAAGTCAATGGATGTAGGTAGCTTAGGACCGTGGATTGCGACATTCTTTGGGGGAGAACTATGATCAGCAGTGGACTTGTAAAGAGCCAAACTAGAGCCAAAAGTATTTAGAAACATTGAACTAAATACATGGATTTTTATACAAGCAAATACTATGGCCAGCAAGCCAAATTCGTCTATGGTTGGTCGCTAGCGTCGTAATGCCGTAGACAGAGAAACTTATAGACTAATGATTAGCGTGGCCTCGAGTGAGAAAGGACGATAACGTAGTTTTAGGTTATACAATAATCTTTATGACTTTTAAACATATTTAGATAAAAATTTTAATTATTCTAAGAACTGAACTGAACAAGATTCACCAATCTTAAGCTCACAAAACACTTTTTTCTCACTTAAACCAACTTGTAAACTCCTTAGATCGCTACGAACCATCAAAGTTGTTTAGCAAAGTGTAGTTTGCTAAATAAAAAAACCGGCACGCCGCAAGACGTATGCATAAATCTATCTTTTTCGTGTGCAAATGCGAAAGGAGGCGTCAATTTGTTTATAGGTTTCTCTGTCTACGCATAATGCGGTAGGCATAGATTTCGAAAACTATTCAAAATTTATCTCAAACGCAAAGCAAAAGGTAAAAAACATGAAATTATCATCAGATACATGAATAAAAACATGTCATCAAATCAACTTCGCATAATAAATCTAATATCTCAACTCTGACGCACCCTTAACGCGTCATCGATTATCAGTTCACTGTTTACTGGGCGCCTTGGTCAAAGATAGACGACACCCTGATGACGTCATAAGCGAATGGTGGTAAAAGCATTGCAGTGCAACAAGAACTTTTTGTTTTCGAAGTTAAAATAATTCTGATCATGTTTATCTATTTTTATAATGCAAATAATACATCTTTTTCTCTTAAAATGTGAATTGTAATATTCTTTAGAAAAATAAATCTCTTAAACCATACTTCAGCATCATCCTTCTGAAAATTAGGTACAGTGAGTAGATCACAAATTATAAAAGACTAAAAATCGATCTAACTATTAAGCATAAGATCTAAAATAGCGTACGATTCAGTACTAAGCAGCTCTTTTGCTCCCAGTGGCAACGTTCTCTTTCTAACACTCGCGTCTTACAGCATAGCCGTACAAGAGCTAGCTACCTAATGAAAAATGAATCTTTAATGGAATAAAGCCACGTAGAAGTAAGAGAGCCGTGGTAGCTCAGACGGTTAGTGCTCGCTGTAAAAATAACAGAACGCGAGAAACCCGGGTTCGATTCTCGCCGGCACCAATGAAATTGTTAATTGCAATTTTAAGTGCTGATATACCAAGTGCTCGGCGGTGAAGGAAAACATCGTGAGGAAACCTGCATGTCTGAGGAATAAGAAAAAATATATTTCGAAGACATGTGAAGTTCGCCAACACGCATTGGGGCAGCGCGGCGGACACTTCCTTGCCCTAAAACCCTCTCAGAAATGAGGGAAGGCCTGTGCCCAGCATTGGGACGTATATAGGCTGTAACTTTACTTTACTTTTTAACTTTAGAAATAAAAATATGAACGTAATTAAGTACTCATATATTTTTAGTGATACTTTCAACTAAGTTTAAAGGTAAAAATGCACGACTAATAATAATAATGTCCTCCAGACCGAATTTCGGCCATGGTGGCCAGCCTCAACAGAGGCTAGCCAACGGCGTAGGACAGGATTATAGTTCCCAAGTGTATGCGCAAGCACAAGTGCACTCTCTATCTCCTCACTCTCATAATCCTATGGGATGGTAAACTGACACGACCGTAGAGAGATCAGGCGCAGGACCAATGGCTTTACGTGCTTTCCGAACTTCCTGATTCCATACAGGTACTTAGAATTTCTCGACAGAAAAACTCAATAATTGATTTTTTGGCCCGACCCGGGATTCGAACCCAGGACCTCATGATCGGCAGTCGCACTACTACAACCGCTAGACCGAAAATACAGTCGCAGCAGCGAGCACAAAATACACGACTATGGTTCTTACGGCGCCACGATCGAAGGCGGATTCGCATAGATCTTGATGAGATAAGCCAAATAGTAGAAATAAATTTTTTCGATTACTCGTTATCGTCGTAGTTTTCGAGATATCGATACACAAAAATAGAAAAATGAAAATATATATCTAATGATTGATGATGTGTGTATGTTCATTGTGTCATTCAAAAATATATTGATATTAAAATGATTTATTTTTATTTCTTATGTATTAATTTTATCTTGTAAGTAAACTGCAATCAAGCAAACAAAACGACCATTATGTAATAAGTTATACCTCTATTACACTACCCTGAATCAGGCTCCCTACGCCCTGATTAAGGGTGGTGTAATAAGAGAAAGGGTCCCTAATTAGGGCGTCGGGCGGCTAAGTGTACCCGGTCTACAGTGCCCTTCCACCGTGCAGTGTAATAATACTTAAGGTAGTTAGGGCACTTATTCGATGCGCGACTAGAGATGTAAACGATACATCAATTCTTTCAAACATCGATATATCGTTCATAAACATGGTTCTTCATGAGCTATGTTTTATGAACGATATTCTGCCGTCAAAGTTTACGAAATAACCAACTATTCGAAGGTATAAAATTCCGTACGTTAAAAGTTGCGAACGATGATTATCACGAATTTTATGTTGGCAAAAAATAAATATTAGAAACAAAATATGTCAAAGTTAGATAACGTCAAAATTTTTAGAGTTTGAAGGTTTACTAGTATTTATTAGAAATAACTCAATCCCGAAAAATTTAATTACGAATCAACAAACAGGTGAATGGTCTTTCAGCCGAAAATAAATATACTTGAACTTCAGAAGTACATTTGTCTTCTATCGGTAATTCCATTTTAGATGTAAACTTGTAGTTATTTTTATTGTGATAATTAATTAAGATAAGTTTACAAATATTGAAAATTGATTGAAATTGTTTTATTCATTTTCTTATTAATAATTATATATATATTTAAATGATAAAAATCGATATATCGTACATAAGCTTTGATGTTTTTAATGAGCGATGTTGCATTCTATAGATGTGCTTAATTGGAAATATTACAACTCGAGATAACTCAAGTTCAAATTCACACAACTTGAACTAAACTTGAGTTATGCTACTAGAGTTAGTAGGACGAAACACAGTAAATGATTTGTTACAATTACTTTAAAAATATAGATTCAATATATATATACTTTTTTCACTTGTCCATCCCTATGACTGAGTAAGGGCGTAACATCAGGGTAGTGTAATAACTGACGTCCCTAACTAGGGTGATGCGAACCCTTCATTTAGGGTCCTGATTCAGCGTGGTGTAATAGGGCCATTAATCTTTTTTACGGGGTACCTATTAAATTAATTAAGTTTTGTTTTGATTAATAAAAATTGTTTCATAAATGTACGAAACATGTGTTTTATTGATTTGCAACCTATGTTATAATTACCCACCTACTTATTATTTTTTAAATATTTACCTAAATTAAAACCAATAACTTACATACAACGCATAGGCGTCAATCTTAGCGCATCACTATCCAACTGCGTCATCTTATATCGTATCAGTATCTATAGAACACCCGCCGACACTTGGCTTACGGGCAATTGGCATGGCAATGGGCAATTATGGGCAATGAGCGGTACGCACACTCTGTAGCTTGCTTATTTATTCCTAAATGGCCCTTTCATCCTTTTACGTGCGACCGGTCGTGTCCACACGCAACCGGCATATATTTTATGAAGCTATGAAGCTAATGGCCGTCTTTCACTCTGTCGCATGCGGTTGGTTGCTTTTTCGCCACGCCCGATCGGCGCATAGGTCGGTGCGCGTGTCAGTTTTATGTACAGTTAAATATAGAACAATTAATACGAGAAATCCTATCACCTAGAAAAGGATATTATTTTATTTTATTATTATTGAAGGCTTACTTTACTTTTTTTAACAGAGCAAGAAAGTATACACCCCGAAGCGCCAGTGCGTATTGACAAACTTCACATGTCTATGAAATACTTCGTTACGTTCTGAAGTAATTAAATAATTTATTTTTATTCTCTCGTAGTTGTTAATACAGCATTACGAACGTACCACTCACCATGTGCGTCGAATTTATGGGGTGCGTGAATAATTTTCCATTTCAGTACAGAAACAAAAATAAGTTTTCTTTTTCTTAATCGCGTCCGTGACTGTACATAACCAGCTCAGACGAGTGCGCACGTGGAAGTGTAAAACTGTGAATTTGAAAGTCCAACACGCTATAGTAAGTAAGGAGCATAGAATACTATAATACATACATAATATAGTATTTTTAGGTAAGGAGCCTAAGTTCTGAACAACTTGGCCATAAAGAATATAATCACCGCATTTACACTGTACTAATATCATGAAATGTATCCTCTTAATAGTCTGTGGTCATGTACAAATAAACAGAACAGAAACCATAGATAAGAGTGTAGAAACAAAAAAAAATATTCTGTTTATTTATCTATGATTCTGGTACTGGTATGTTGAATTGTTGAAATTCTAAAATCCAGTTTGCACTTTCCAGAGACCAGTAAGAAAAATATTATAAACTCTCCGCTGGGAGTTCTGTGAATTTTCTGTGGAGTTCTGTGAGAATTCTGTGTTGTAAACCTACTAGTACTTCTTATTAGTTTGTGATTTTAAATCCTCATAACTAAGTTAACCTTGAATACTCCAAAAATAAAAAACTTGAAGTGATCTTTGTTGTTGTAGTGAAATAAATGTAGCTTTCAGTACTTGGAGAGCAATAGTGTTCTGCTGTATCTCTCACTTACATTCCCCAAAATATTCTTTGTTAACATTTTCTCTGATCAAAAGTAAAAACATTTTGTAACATGATAGATATAAACAAATATCTTGAAAATCAACTCGCACTTGCCAAACAAAGAAACAACGATAAAAACAGAAACATCAACACAGTTACAACTAAAAGCAAACTTGCTGCCGACAGCATTTCCAAAAAGCAAAACAAAAACTTAATGAATGATGATACAAAGTTAGGGAAGAACCATTTCGCAGAATCACAGAAGGCCAGTATGTCCAAGGATTTGAGTAGTGACGATGATGTAGATTACTTATCTTCCTGTGAAGAAGACAATCAAAAGGTTCAATCGTCATTATGCATTCGTACCAAACAAAATGTAAAAAAAGTCATTGATGATGGTGATACCAAAGTTTTCAAAAACCGAATTGCTAGTTGGAACAAAAATCGTAAAGCTGTTTGTTCAGGTAGCAGTGATGAACATGTAGATTACTACACAGCAGATATTCAATATGTTTTAAATGGTAATCCAGATGTAGAAGAAAATCATGAACTTCAGAATGGATTATATGTTCCAAAATACATTTGGAAACAATTGTATAAATATCAAAGAACAGGAGTTAAATGGTTGTGGGAGCTACATCAAGTGCAGTCTGGTGGTTTACTAGGTGATGAAATGGGCTTGGGGAAAACTGTTCAGATTATTGCTTTTTTAGCTGGACTTTCTAAATCTAACAGTGGATCATGGAATGGTCTCGGACCTTCAATAATTGTGGCTCCAGCTACAGTCATATACCAGTGGGTGTCTCATTTTCATTATTGGTGTCCTTATCTTAGAGTTGCTGTCCTTCACCATTCGGGATCACATAACGGAAACCATAATAAACTGGTAAGAAATATTCAGGCATCTCATGGCATATTATTAATCACTTATGCCGGTGTGGTAAAATATATTACAGATTTGTTGTCTTATAATTGGCAATACATTATACTAGATGAAGGCCATAAAATAAGAAACCCAGATACACAAATTAGTAAATTTGTGAAAAAATTTAAAACTCCTCATAAATTACTCATAACAGGATCACCAATGCAAAACAGCCTGCAAGAACTTTGGTCTCTCTTTGATTTTATGAGGCCCGGACTTTTAGGAACATACACTGCTTTTATGGAACATTTTGCTGTGCCCATAACACAGGGGGGATATGCAAATGCAACAGAATTACAGGAAGCAACAGCTTTAGAGATAGCCAAAGCTCTCAAAAATATAATTACACCCTACATGCTGAGACGCACTAAAAGTGAAGTACAAGAACTTATAAAATTACCTGACAAGAATGAGCAAGTATTGTTTTGTGCTTTAACCCCAGAACAGAGAGATCTATACATGGGTTATTTATTGAGCACAACAGTGAGAAGTATCCTTGATAAAGAAAGTAGATTTGGAGACCCACTACGAGCTAGAGTACTTGTTGCATTGTCTACATTGAGAAAAATTTGCAACCATCCTGACTTATATCTGTATGAAGCTCAAGAAGAATGTGAACAAATAAATGAAGAAGTTTTTGGCCACTGGAAGAGATCTGGAAAAATGACTGTTGTTCAGTCTCTTTTAAAAATTTGGCAGAAACAGGGACATAGGACTTTAATATTTTCTCAATCAAGAGCTATGCTTTGTATTCTAGAACAACATTTACAAAGTCAGGGTTTTAAATATCTAAAAATGGATGGTACAGTTAGTGTCAGCCTCAGACAAAATTTAATTAAAACTTTCAATGAAAGTAAAGAATATTTAGTTTTTCTTGCAACAACAAGAGTAGGAGGCTTAGGGGTCAATCTAACTGGTGCTGACAGAGTTATAATATATGACCCAGATTGGAACCCCGCAACAGACAATCAAGCAAAAGAAAGGGCTTGGAGAATAGGTCAACAAAGAAATGTTACTGTTTATAGATTACTTTCAGCAGGTACAATAGAAGAAAAAATTTATCAAAGGCAAATTTTTAAAAACTTCTTGAGTAACAAAATTTTGATTGATCCTAACCAAAAAAATGTTTTGACAACCAGTACATTGCAAGGGCTCTTCACACTTGAAGAACCTAATTGTGAAGGGGACACAGAAACTGCATCACTTTTCAAGCACACTAAGGTAAACATTAATAAACAAATCAACAGGGATAGTGAGAAAATTCACTTGAGTGGTAGTGTAACATTTTCAAAAAAAAAACTAGATGCAATGAAAAGGATGGCTAGGGAAATAAGTAAAAAAATTTCCAATGATACTGTAGCGTCCAAAACAGACGAGGATCCACGACAAAGATACAAAAAGAAAAGAGAAGAGCTTTTAAATCCACCTGTAGTTCAAGAACCTGAAATTAATTTAGTTGACGATAAAGTAAGTAATATACCATTTGAAAGTGTATTATCTGAGTTAGATATTATTAACATGCATGTTAAAGAAAACTATGAAGAAAACTTGCTAAAAGAAGTATTAAGCAGTCAAGATGAAGAAATTGAAATTAAAGAAGATAAAAACTGTGAAACAGATGTAAATAATGTAGTAAACTCAATAAACCATGATAAAATTATATCATTACAAGAGATAACTAAAGATACAAAAATATCAGAGGAAAACACTCACAAAAGACAGCATTCGCCGGAACAAAGTATTGAAAATTTGGTTGCTATAAAAAAAATAAAAAAAACAAAGCACAAGCAAGAAAAAAATAGAAATGTTAGTGATGATGATTATGTACTAAGTAAACTTTTTGCCAAATCTGCTGTTAAGAATGCTTTACACCATGACGTTGTAGTGGGATTAGCTGAAAAAGAAAAGAGACATCAAATGAAAGAAGAAGCTTCGAAAAGAGCAAAGAAAGCAGTAAGAGCTATAAAATTTTCATCAAAATAGATATTAAACACATATTTAATATTATATATTATGATCTGTATTATGCCAGTATATTACTATGATCTGTATGTACTTTTATTAATGAAGCTTTAAACTAGAATTAATAATTATTAATTTGTAATAAGTTAAATCTTAAGTATGATTAAAATATTTTTATAAGTTCAAGTCGCTTTTAATTATTAAGAGAGTTCTAATAAGTGCTTTCTACATATTATTACTTGAAAGTATGGATGATGTAAATTACTGTATGTTGTAAGTTGACATACTTCACATGTTGTGAAAACATTAGCTATCCACTGCTAGACAGCACTCATAATGTGAAGAAAACGCTTTTTCTTGTTTAATTTGACTCATTTGTTCTACAAAGTAATTAAATATTTAAGAAGTCAATTTTAATTTATTAGAAATGCTCCCCGAATAGTGAAATATCAGTGCTGATAATGCTTGATCTTAATGCTAAGTTTACATACACACTTGCCAAGTCTTAGCAAGCTTCCACAAGTTCAAAGTTTATAGTTGATCCATTGTCATCTGCATGGGCTTTCTGCCCAGCAGGTTTCGGGCCTCGGGGCATTCCCCATTACCCGGGTAATCTCCACAGCACACCAGTGTGCCGGTCTTGGGAGCCATTTAGGAACGACATAGTTGGCAAACTAGTTGGCGTATTCCGCGCCCCTAGGATGGATCTGCCGAAAGGTCAGAGGTCTCAAAGCCCTACGAGGACTGGACGTAGAGGAGGGTCTCAATGTGGAGCCAATTCCACTGACAGGCGCTCCTGATAGCTCAGATAAGGAGCTCTCTCCTAGTTGTATATTAAAGCCATCTCGGCATTCGTGGCGTACCTCGCGCCTCTGGGAAGGGTCAGTGCCTTCCCACGTGAAGTTCCTACGGAGACGGATCTCGTAGGTCCGATGTCACCGACAAGTGGGCGTTCTCCTGACAGCAGTACACCGACCTCCGGAGCTCGCTTCCCCAGCATATAGGTTAAGGCAGCTGCAAGGTTATATTATCCCAGGAGGAGTCAGGGGCTATCTCGAAGCTTCCCGGAGACCAATACCGACGTGAAGCCAAGTTCGCTCCAACACGACACGTGCATCCGCTGCTAAGTGACGCGACACGAACTACTCTCTCCCAGGCGGGAGCCGACAACCGGCGGACGTGACCGGCGACGAACGCAGTCCGGACACGACTCAAGTTTATACTAATGCTAGGCTTGGATTTGGGAGTTATTCATATGCTTGTGAATGCGTCAGTGCCTTGTTTTGGCTATTGTATATTATAAATACAAAACTCTTTTAATACTTTTACTGGTTTTTGCATTAATTCGGACGACTACTGGCATCTGCCAATTTTCTATCAATATAGTTGACGTATTTATGATTCCAAATGCATGGTTCATTCTAGTAATATTCTAGAAAATATAGTGGCCTCGTTTGGCCAGACTTATTTTGCGATAGAGGATTTGCAATAGAGCTAATAGTCTATCCGTCGTGCGATCACAAGCGGTACTAAGCGTTTAACGTTTTACTCTTTCGGTTTATACGAAGTTGAGGTATTCTATGCTAAGCGCGCAGCAACGTGTGAATGGGTCGCAAGCGTTTGTCACAAGAGCCCTTTGATTTTTGTTTAAAACCGATTTTTTTCACCCTACAAACGGGTTCCCGACTTGTACCGGAGGGCTTAGTAGCCATGGCTTGGTCACCTATGGTGAATTAAGAAAAAACTCACATTGCTGGTGAAGGATTGGCCAGATGTGGCCACTCCGAGTGAGCTTGGAAGCTCACTTCGGATTCGTGTTGGTGGGCTGCGACGAGAGAGATGTCCTCCCCTCCTACCGTTGCAGCCATGGTGAAAAAACCGACAGTACCGGAACCGCGACAAGCTCATACGAGTTCACACAAGCCATATAACTCCGTTTACACGTTTATGCTTGTTGACGCTTGCTGAAACTTGGAATGCTTGTAATCCCGGCATTAAATAGTAGATATGGGCCGAATATTCGGCCGAACATTATTCGGCAGGATCACCCCGATACCTAACCAATTTATGTCGAAAAACGTGTTACCGTAAAGCGCGCTGCCCCTCGCTCCCCCGCCACACCTGACATGTTATTGCACCAAGCAAATTGCCAGCACATGATTATGTTTTTACTGTTTTTGTGAGAAAAAAGCATTTCGTTGATATTCTTAGTGAAAATTGATAATTATATGATACTAGCTGTTACCCGCAGCTTCGCCCGCATGGTTACTTGGAAATGAACTACCCATTGCTTTTTGAATTGAAAGAAAACTGAGTTTTATAGATTTGTCAGAGATATAGCCATTAAAAGGAAACTTGAGCAAAATTGATTCGTCAGCCTATTTAAATGTTTTGAAACGCAGCGTATAGGAAAGCATGAAAATAGCCTGTTTATTCCAAATGGAAATGGGATATTTTTTTAATTAAAGGAAACTGAGCATAATTATCCGTCAGGGATGCAGACTTTTGAAAAGAAACTGAGCTAAATTGATTCGTCAGAGATGCAGTTTTCTGAATTGAAAGGAAACTGAGCCAAATAAAAGATCCGTCAGAGATGCAACCTTTTGAGTTGAAAGGAAACTGAGCTTAATAGGTCCGTCAGAGGTGCAGCATTTGGAATTGAAAAGAAAGTGAGCTAAATAGGAAATTTTGAATTGAAAGGGAAGATCTGTGGGAATTCTGATTAATTGATTGTGGGAATTTTGGAAAAAAACTAACTGAACACTATTTTAAGACGCTACTGTACACAATGTTACATGTTTTTCCATTCGGGGAAAGAATGTGGAGATTCTGGGCGTTTGACACACGCGAACACGCTACATACAGCTGACCATGAGAGAAGCACGGTTTTTATAAGTTGACCCCCGCTACCTGTAACGTTTGCCCTTGCGCTTTATTAATTGTCATTGCATAACTGAGCTTAATAGGGAACTGCAACCTTTTGAATTGAAAAGGAAGATCTGTGGGAATTATAGGGATCCGTGGTGTAATAACATTTTCACCTTTTCCTACGCCTGTCAAAATTATAGCACCGATTACGTTCCGTCCACGATGTGTCACACGCAGCCTTGTCCCGTTACATAACCGAGGAGCATCCAATTTTCGTATTAGCATGACTGGGACGCCTAATTTTAATTGAAGCTTATGTGAGAGCATACCTGACAACTCTAGAGAATTTAGAAACTCTGTGGGATATGAAGTGCTCTGTTCTGTGTCCATAACTGTTTACTGACAAATACTCTTTTATTTCTCCTGCTACTTCGCTTAATATATCTAAATTTATTTTGTTAACGCTCTCATTTTTTGGTGCAAGAATCGCCCTTTCACATAACCATTTGTCTTCATGCATGTTGTTCGTTAAATCTGAATAAACGCTCGCAATTAATTCGGAATGACTCTGTACTAAATTACAAAAATCTCTCGTCAATTTAACGCAGCCCTCAGCATCCGTTTCCAACCGCCCATCGCCAATTTTTAATAGTGTGTCAGCATAGTTTCCAGCATTGATATCATTATATTATACAAATGCACTCTCATATTCGTAGTTAAACAGAATTTTGTCACCTTGTTCCATAAAATAGACGACCATAAAATAAAGCATGCCTCAATGCTTTAATTTCATCTGCAGGTGTGCCCTTTTGAATGACAGGTAAAGTTTGGCGAAAGTCTGAGAAATGGCCAGTAAAACCACCATTCCTCCCATTACATCGGTATTGCTGCGCAAATCCTGAAGCGTTCGATTTAGTGCTTCTACAGCTTTTTTATGCGATATTGTACTTTCGTCCCACACTAAAAGCTTGCATTGTCGTAGTATTATACCTCGTGCACTATTTTTGCTAAAGTAGCAGATCGGCGATTCTTCCTGGGCTAGATTTAGAGGGAGTTTTAAAACAGAATGTGCAGTGCGGCCCCGCTTAGCAGCGTGGCGGCTATACCGGAGGAAGCTACGGCCACAGCAATGTTTTTATCTTTCCGTACTTGCGCTAATAATAAATTTAACAAAAATGTCTTCCCAGTTCCTCCAGGGCCATCTAAAAAGAAAAGTGCACCATTTCCAGATTCAATTTGTCCTAATACTTTGTCAAAAACTCGTTTTGTTCGGGAAGCAAGCGGGGTACAAATTCGGCTACTTGCTGCTGCAAAGCTGGTATATCGTAGTTTGTTTCACGTATAATTTCATCACTTAGTTCATTTTCGGTTGTTCGCTGAGGGCTTATCATTCCAAAGTCGCTTAATTTTTTGCCTACCATTGCCATTACTTTATCTTCAATTTTCCAAGTGCTTCATTATAAATGTGTTCATTGTACGTCATGTTCGCGTGTGTCTGCTGTAACCTTCGCAAAATATCTTCCGCCATGTACTCTTTATATTTGTCCCACAATTCATGTGCATTAGATAGCCCGCAAGATGATATGACAGTTGCATAAAGATCCCTAATTTTGGCTGGTGAATGGCACTGCTTCACAGATTCCTCTTTGGTTTCATCCCAGTGATTATCGTTTTCTAAAAGATGCAGAGCTTCACATGCTTCTCTATAAGTTGCGCATTCCTGACCGTTGACAGTTTTAAGGTCTTTATATCCTGTAGGACCTCGAACATGGTGCAGGAGCAATCTTAAACATAAACATTCAAAATTAGTTACATGGACGGTATACACACGACCAAGGGCATCTGATGACTTTACACCGGGCCAATTTGCAACAGGCGCGCCTTGAATACGGCGTTTCCACTCCTTCCTAGATGTGTTCCAAGTATAATAGCGGGGGACTTCAGAATATAACAACGTTTTTGAAAGGGGGTCGGTTTGACAAAGTTGAAAGAAGGCTGTTAGTGTAGTTTTTGACGGTGATGCAATTCTTTCTTAGAAATTTCTTTCGGTGAAATATACACGCTTTACATTTTCTAAGTGCACAGGAAGGTGAGTAACTGTTGGGTTCCTTTCGTGTAAAGGGAAGCCAAGGAGACGCCACGCTGCCTCATTACTGCTGACATAACGCCCTGCTTGAAAGGTCTGTACTTCATTAACGGGATTTGCCTCACCTTCACTCCTGAGATTAAATATTGCTTGGTCGCTTCCTTTATTAATGTACTTACAGATATACTTGATTGCGCGGACAGAGCTACATGCTTCTACATTAACGTGGACATTAAACATTTTACATAGAATGGGCGAATACGGGACAACCCAGCTGTTATCTAAGGTTTCGAACGCTCCAGAGCGAGATTTGATTGAAACTTTCCTGCTACCATCTTCGGGAGCTCTGCGTCTGTATAAACGTTAGCCGTTGTGATTGTGCACTGTTTCTTTTCATAGCTGTTTAGGGAATTTCGTAGGCAGAGACTACAGACTTCCATTTGGCACGATCCTGACACACCTCTCTCGCCTCCTTCACATCCATACACCTCCGCATACATGCTCGTCGGTTAAGGGTACTCCTAATTTGGCCCGTTTTTAATAAATCGCCAATTTGGTCAATAAATTTTCGCCTAGGACGTCCCTTTCCGACTCTGCCATTCACTTCTGCAACATAAATTTTCTTTGTCACTCTTTCCTCATTCATTCTTTCCACATGACCAAACCACCGAAGCATTCCTTTCTTAATCCTGGTCACATCATCTTGCACACCACACTCTTCTCTTATTACACAATTTCTTACCCTGTCATTCAGATTCAGCCCTAACATACTCCTTAACGACCGCATTTCTACTGCGTTCATTCTTCTGCCGCACCCAACTTTCACTACCATACGTTAAAGGAGGGACCAACACAGCATTGTGAATTGCCATACGTGCTTTTTTCGACACATTTTGACTCTTCACAATAGAGTGCAGGGCCCCATTTACTCTATTTCCCGCATTCACTCGTCGTTCTATATCCTTATCATACCTCCCATCCCTGCTAACCTATTCTATGATAAATTTGCCCTTGCACCGTAAATGTAGGCGAAAATCCCGGCATTATTATTTCCCGGTCAACTCCGAAGGACGTCATTTGAAAGCATGAGTTATATTTCCGGATCCTGTTTAAAAAGCGCCGTGACTCATAGCATCATATAAAAAGAGAGTTTCCAAAGGTTCTTCTGGTTCCCCAAGTAACGGAAGAGACACTTTGCCATTGGAACAGCACATGCCTGCTCATCTTTCCATTTTAAAGCGCTGCTAAATCGACACGCCTTGTCTATCAGTCCGATAACAACTAACCTGTGATTTTTATAATCAATCAACGGATCATAATTGAATGCTGCGTCATTAAAAACCGACCAATTGTTTCTTTGAAAATTTTGTCGACGTTCAGCTTGGAGCTGTGCATTTGCATCTCTTCGCGCGTGTGTCAATTCTGGTGTTTCAGATGCCCTTATAGTAGATTGACGTTCAGCTTGCTCAATGAGTCTGTGTTGAGTTTCATCAGGTGTTTCCGAGGCTCTTAAGGCGGCCTAACGTTCCGCTTGTTCGAATAGCCTTTGCTGACTTTGAGCAGGTGTTTCAGTAGCTCTTAAAGTAGCTTGACGCTCTGCCTGTTCAAGACGCCTTCGCTGACTTTGAGAAGGTGTTTAAGAAGCTCTTAAAGTAGCTTGACGCTCTGCCTGTTCAAACGCCTTACCTGACTTTGAGAAGGTGTTTCGGAAGCTCTTAAAGCAGCCTGACCCTCTGTCTGTTCAAGACGCCTTTGCTGACGTTGAGAAGGTGTCTCAGATGCTCTAAAAGCAGCCTGACGCTCTGCTTGTTCTTGCCTTCTCAGCTCAGTATCTTCTAAAGATTCTAGCGATCGAGCTAATCTTTTCGCTTGTCTTTGAGAAGATACTCTTGAAAGGCTGGACTTACGTTTGCGAGGCATTATGAAGTAACAAAAAACCTATTTATAAAAAAAAAACGTTAAAATACCTAAAAGGAATTAAATTTCCTTTTAAATATTTTTTTTTAAATCAAATCCAAAATACCAAAAAGGAATAAATATTCCTTTTAAATATTTTTTAAAATCAAAACAACAAAACCAATTCAAGACACAACACGAATCCGAAAACGATAGCAAAAAAAATCGAATCAACTTAAACCAAATCGCAGAAAACCGAAATCGAAAGCACTAGTCAATATAAATATAACCAACGAAAAAAGAAGTAAGTGTAAAGGAATATTAGTAGAATAGGTACCGTATACACTATCTATTCTATTAATATTCCTTTAAAATATTGTTAAACAACCTAAAACAACGAAAACCAATTCACGATTCTAAATAAACAAAATCCAAAATCAAAGCCAGAGTCTAAATATGTATAAAGGAATGCCAACCAAATCAACAAAACCGATCCAAGAAAATACACAAATCCGAAAATGAAGGCCAATATAAATCCATTCAACCTTAACCAAATCACAAAGCAAGTAACAAACAACCGAAATCGAAATAAGGTAGTCGAATAAGCTACGAAATAGAAACAATTTAAGCGTATAGTTACCGTATGCACTATAAGTTGTCGCGCTCAACTGCGGGAGTTAAGTACATGTCAGGAAACATTTCGGTACCGCGTTTTAAAAACCTAGTAACGACATCTAGTGGAATCAATTTAAACTATGTATACGTTAGTTAATAAGAACTCTCAAAAAATATTTTTCTTATAATTTTGCACAATTTTTCTTATTGTAATACCGATTCATTCATAACCACATAATATAAGAACTGTATTCATTTCCGTTCAATAAATATTACTAAGGCTTTAATAAGGCTTACTAAGAACTGTTTCTACCACAGTTAAGTAATAGTTAAGGGTAAAAGCGTGACAGGTAGTGATAGTATTTCTGATCCATAGTTATAATCACGCCTGTAACCCTTGCGGGGTAGGCAGAGCATCAACGGATTACGATATTAATCGTCTGCGAGGTTTTTTTTATATAGGATCGGGTGACAAACGAGCACACAGTCCACCTGATGGTAGGTGGTTGCTGCGGCCCATAGACATCTACATCTATCCTCGATTACAAATCAAATTTCAGATGCGTTGTCACCCGTGAGGACTAAGATGGAATGCCTCGTTTCCAGTAAAAAGGGTCTCCAGTTCTCTACACTCACCATACGAAATACAGCAGCATTAAGCTACTATTTCACGCTGGTATTCTGTGAGAGCGTGGTCCTTCCCCGGTCGAGCCGACCCATTAGTGCTACAACTATACTACTAATATAACATCAGCATGGCTCTACCACGTATAAGGGTATATATATATATATATATATATATATATATATATAGGTTATCACCTATTCTGTGAATTACAATGCACCAAAACGTTTGAAGAAAATTAGCTGGTGAATTTTATGTTTTTTATCGCTCTCTTCCCCGTCCTGCGTGGAAAAATATAGATCCGTACATTTTTATCTTAATTTTGGTAAAAAGACATAATAATCCAGATATTCTGACCTTCTGTATTCGTCCATCGTACCGTCGTCCGTCTTGTAGAATGGTGGCGCCACCTAGCCGAATTTAATTTTGCAACATATTCGATTTTCCCACGGGAATGATATGTTTTCCGCTGAAAAAGGTAGCCTATGTCACTCTACAGCCACCGAACTATCCCCATACACAAAATCATGCCATTCCGACGCTCTGTTGCGACGTGAAAGAAGGACAAAATTTTGCAACATATTCTATTTTCCCACGGGAATGAGATGTTTTTCCGCGGAAAAAAGTAACCTATGTCACTCTACAGCCACCGAACTATCCCCATACAAAAAATCATGCCATGCCGACGCTCTGTTGCGACGTGAAAGAAGGATAAACAAACAAACAAACAAACACACTTTCGCATTTATAATATTAAAGTATGGATGTGGATAAGTGAATGGCATGTTATGATAAATATGGACTTATTTTAGAGAAACTGACGGTAAAAGTAAAGTGAAATGTACTAATGTTATGTTTTTTTTTTAATAGGAGAGGGGTCAAACGAGCATACGGTTCACCTGATGTTAAGTGACTACCGCCGCCCATGAACAACTGCAATATCAGGGGATTACAAGTGCGTTGCCGACCTTTTAGAACGGAGCAACGGAGTAAGCTCTTTTCTTGAAGGTCCCTAGGTTGTATAAGTCCGGAAAAATCGCCGGTGGTAAACTATTTCACAGATAGGTCGTACGCGGAAGAAAACTCCTAGTGAAACGTACAGTGGTGGACCGCCAAACATCCAGATGGTGTGGATAGTATCGGGAGGTTGGCCGTGTAATGCGTTCATGAAATTTGGCGGCTGTATGTAATGTTTCCTTGCTTGATTCTAAAATCATTTTATCAAGTTTTCTATTTGCTATAATTGTAAATAAATCTACAGTGCCTCAAAAACATAACGCTACCTATACAAGTAGATTTAACCTATAAGTAAAATATACTTTCAACAGTAAAATTATGAAAGACATAGCATGACACTTCAAGTACCGCTTTAACGAATGTTTGGTGATTTAGCCGAATATTCGGCCGAATATGCCGAATACCATATATGAAACGAATATTCGACCCATCTCTATTTATTATAGGATCCAATAGAACAGTAGTTTTAGTTAGTGTTGTGATGGGTTGTGGCTAATAAACAGACTACATCTGACTTCGGTTAAAAACCAAAATTGAAATGTTTTGTAACTTTGGATTGAGATGGAATGTCACGTTTCTGGTCGGGACCGGTATGTGCTCGAACATTCTAGATGTTTCAGTTGAAAAGGCCTATATAAGGCCAGTAAAAACCGCGACCGGATCAGTATTAAATTGGCGATTCACGCGAATACTTCGAAGCGATATAACTGCGAACTAAAGTGATCAGTATGTTTTAAGTATGTTAGTCAGTATGTTTTAAGTTGTAATAGGTGTTCGGTAATTAAAGTGTCAATTTTGGTAATTCGGCAGTTTTCACTTCCATGAACCCGAAGCTCATAACAATTGGTGTCAGAAGTGGGATATTTTTTTATTATGTACGAGCAGCTATGCAGGTCTAGGGAAAGAGACTGGCATCACTGCGACTCAAAAGATCTATTGCGATCGCTGCTATGGCTATAGTTCACTGCTAAGCCCTATGTCTTCAATCAATAGAAGGAGTTGCTTAGCCGTGAGCAATTTCACTTCCTCCGGGCGGAGTACATAGTTTCCGAGATGAGTGTTACGTTTGTGCATTAAGAGTCAGCAATAAGTTAGAACGTGCAGAGGCATTAACAGAACCGATGCATCCTTGAGTTACTTATCCAGGGACGGATGGACATTTGCTTTTTAAGACAACAGTGTCCAGTTAGGGCTCTTGCCAGAATGCGCAATTTATTTTTACTTAATCCTCGGGCTTCTGAAGCTAATTTACGATCAAAAGCCTGGATTAAGGTTTGAGAATCTTTTAAGCCTGGTGTGTCAGACCGAATCTTAAGTGATTTATTGAGATAAAGAGTTTCAAGGACCAATCGGGCTGGGCTTCTTGAGATTCCACAAAATGGCTCAGATCCAAATTGTGTGTACCTTGAGCCCTCCCGTGCAAGTTTGTCGGCAAATTCGTTGCCTACAATACCCGCGTGACCCGGAACCTATCGTAAGACGACCCTGTTGTTACATCCCAGGGCGTTTAAACGGTTCACGCTGTCTCCAACTAGCTACGGGTTCACTAAGTTTGACCTGACCGCTAGCATAGTCCGGGGCGTTAATCCTACAAACAAGCCCTCGCCTCCTTGTTTAGATAAAGATCAAAAGCATAGAAGTGCATTAAGAGCCGCTCCAGGCGATGATCGCGTAGCTCCAGTTGCCATTAAGCGGGCAGTCCTTTGTAGACTATTTAGTCTGTCCGCAGTCATCTTTTCGTTGACCTTGTTACACCAGACAATAGAGGCGTAGGTGAGAATCGGCCTCATTATGCCGCTGTACAGCCATAGGACCATACTGAGACGCAAACCCCAGTTGTTCCCGACCAAACGACGGCACGTACCTAAAGCAATTTTCGCCTTATCGCATACGTTGCTAAGGTGTGAGTTTCACGTTAGTTTTGGTCGATTGTTACGCCCAAACACTTAACTTCAGTGGAAAAGTACTTCTTTACCATTAAGTTTTGGTGGGACTAACTTGTCTAACCGTCTCTTTTTGTAAAGGGTATTATAACAGTTTTATCAGCATTAACTGATAACCCGTTATCCCTACACCAGTTATTTATGGTGTTTAGGGCTCTTTGTATTATTGACGATAAAGTACTTTGGCAAAAGCCCCTCGCAATGATTACAAGGTCATCAGCATAACCTAGTGTATCAATGCGTAGGCCTGCCATTTTGTGCAATAGTTGGTCAACCGCAAGAGTCCAAGGAAGGCGTGACAAAACACCTCCTTGTGGGAAGCCTCTTGTTGCAACCTCAATCGAAGTTTAAAACAGCGCTGTTTTTGCCTTTCTGATTGAGATCATCGACTTCACCCATCTGATGGTTATAGGGTTAACATTTTTTAGATGTCAGGCCCCCAATCAGCAGTGATGTGGGGCTTTGTCGAAGGCGCCCTCAATATTTAGTAAGGCACAAAGAGCTATTTCCTTATCCTCCAGTGCTTTTTCGACCCTGTCAATGACACTGATCAGGGCTGTTTCTGTAGAATTGCCTCTGCGGTAAGCATGCTGGTTGTAATGTATGGGCTTCGTAGCTATAGCTACATCCCTTATATATCTATCTGTGGCCGAGGATAAGGGGAGATCTCCCGCCGGGCAAGGTGTTTTGCCCGGGGAGTGGCCAACACTCCGTGAGATAGTTCGGAGATGTTCTATATATACTGTTTATGATTCGAAATTTTGATAGCGTGATTTAGGCCTCGGTGTATTTCGCTTGCGGTGCGACGACAGCGCCGCCACATCACCCCCTGCTCAGAACGGAGGTCGATAGTGCAGCCTCGTTGCCGACGAATGTACAAGTGCCAGGAGATTGCCTTGTAGTCTGCGGTGAGTCGAGAAGAAGGCGAGTAATCTGCCACCACTGCTTATCACCCGGCAGAAAACGGACTCGTAGAGCGGTTCCACCGGCAGCTGAAAGCAGCCATCATGTGTCATGCTGAGCAAAGTTGGTATGAAATCCTTCCATTAATTCTTCTCGGAATACGGAGTTCATGGAAAGAAGATATCGCATCCTCGTCGGCAGAGCTTGCATATGGCGAAGCTATAAGACTACCAGGCGATTTTTTCGACTCTACTTCCACAGCAGTCGTAGACCATAAAGACTTCCTATCACGACTACGACACTATATTCAAAACTTAAAGCCGACAACGGTAACACGACATGGTTCAACAAAAGTTTTCGTACACAAAGACCTACGTAAATCATCACACGTATTTCTAAGACACGACACCATAAAAAAAGCTTTACAGCCACCTTACGCTGGACCTTTTAGAGTGGTAGAACGTAGTGATAAAACATTTAAAATTGATCTTAATGGTAAAATCACAACTGTTTCCATTGACAGAGTTAAGCCTGCTTACTTGCTTACCGAGACACCAGAGAGCTCGCAGAGGAGTAAGCTGAGTCCATCAGAAGAACCTTCCCCCTACACTACCAGATCCGGCAGAAGAGTGAGGTTCGCTAATTCCTATCGACCGTAAAGGTCTCCGGGGTGTTGATGTGGAGAAACGACGCGCTCCGCCTCGGGCGTTCTCGTAAACAGTCGGCGGTGCGAATGCAGCTTCAAGGGGCACTCGGTTTTCTCCAGCTCACCATTCGGTCTAGCTACGCGACGCCGAGAGGCTGCCCGTTTTGCGCCCCGTTCACGCCAACGCGATACGATTATTGTTCACCCTTAGTTGTTTTATGTGTCTTTCAATATCTGACTATTCTATAATTTTTATAGTTTCGTTCTTCTCGCTAATTAGATGTGTCTCGACTATTCTCTTACTTCGTGTTCCTTCTACTCTTGTGTATACTGTAATAAACTATTAACTTTATATGTGTGGTATAATTCACCATCTGCCACATATATTTGGTGACCCCGCGCGCGCGAGTGTAAGGACAGTGTTAAGACTTTAATTTCGCTATTCGCTATTTTCGAAATGAACAATAGCAAATTTGACGCATCGGCACCGACGCTGCCGGAATCGAGCATATGCCGTGTAAAATGCGGTGTAAAAGCACCGCCATTTTGGCCTGGCGAACCGGCGTATTGGTTCGCGCAATTAGAGGGACAATTTCAACTGGCAAATATTACTGCAGACAATATGAAGTTCCATCATGTGATCTCCAATTTAGACTATAAATATGTAAAGGAGGTGAAAGACGTGATTACTAACCCGCCTTCTGAAAACAAATATGAAAAAATTAAGACCGAGCTTATAACCAGATTATCAGCATCCCAAGAACAACGGGTTCGACAACTATTGGCGCACGAAGAACTTGGAGACCGGAAACCGTCCCAGTTCTTACGGCATCTAAGAAAGGCTCATTTTCGGCCATGGAACGCCCAACAATGTGCATTTGTTAAAAAATTATATCTTTATTTATGGTTATTAATCGCGGTATTCATTTATCCTCAAACAATGGGAATATTTTTGCACAAATTAAAAGTACCGAAAAGATAATAATAAAAATTAGGTAAATCATTATGTCATTAGTTTGTGAATAAAAAAAAGTGTTGCCAATCACAAAACACAGTTAAAAAATCGGGTCTCTTTTTCGATCGATTATTTACGGTGTCATCATTACAGTGCTAATATAATTTTTAAATAATCATTATGTTATGATAATTAAACGAGCGAATTACTAGCTGATTTCCAATGAATTCTTTAGAGGGTAACAAAACGCTACGGCACAATTTAACTGTTAATCTTAAGCGATCTTCTTTGAAAACAGATAAGAACTGTTATTCTTATCTGTTTTCAAAGAAGATCGGTTAAGTTATTCTTATATGTTTATAACAATACATTTAAAATAGAATCATGTTATGATAACGAAACAAGTTAGTTTCCCGCTGATTTACCATGAATCCTTTAACCTTTTGAGCGCCAAAGTCGCCTATACTTGACCAACACCTGCGGGCCCTGAGCGCCAACAACGTCTATAGTTGACAAAAAACCCGGCTCTCAAAAATATGAAATATAGATATTGGAAAATTATTACAGGTATTTTAATTCTACACTCCTCAAAATAGGAATAACCCAGCAACATGTGAGTATAAAAAACAAGTCTTCTAGAGCCACAAGTACTAAGAAACATTGAACTAATAAAAATGGATTTTTATCTAAGCAAATACTATGTCCAGCACGCCAAAGTCGTCTATGGTTGACCGCTAGTGTCAAACGCGGGAGGCATAGATTTCTTGAAAACTATCCAAAATTCAGCTCAATGGTTAGAAACATAAAACTATAATTAGCTACATGAATAAAAAAATGTTATCAGATCTTCTTTACATAATAAATCTAATATCTCAACTCTAGCGCATCTTTAGCGCGTCATCGAAAATCAGTTCACTGGGCACCGTGATCTTCGATCAACAATACCAACTAGATGTCGGGTCGGCGCAAGAAATCTATCTACGTAAATAAGAGCGCACATGAGACGTAAGCTCTTGCACGTGAGAGTGTAGATCGCAAGGCAATAACGGGAAAAAGAACTTTATTTGTTATAAGGTTGATTTCACACTAAATGTTATTTAATTTATGTCTTTTCATTGTTTATATTCATGCGGACGGTATTTAGCTATGATTTTGTACGTGACACGTTATCTAGTTGGTATTGTTGATCGAAGACCGTGATCAAGGATAGACGACACCCTGATGACGTCATAAGTGATTACCGAGAAAAGTAGAGCAATGCAACATGAACGATTCCTCAGAACTCATTCGGATTTTGGAAAGCGTCGATGATGATGAATTTTGATTTTTGATTGATGAATTGAATTTTTTGATTGATTGGTGAACAATTATGTTTATTTATTCCATGACCAAGATTGTAATATTATAAGGCTGATTTACTTAGTGCGAATAATTATATACAATTGTTGATTAATGAATAATTATGTACCTTTTTTAATAATAATACAAAATTACAATTAATGTTTTTTTTACTTAAGGTGTGAAGAGCAATTTTTCATTTTGTGTTGTGCCATTTTCTTTCTCAGTCTCAAAATCATCTAGCAGCATCATATCAAATCCCCATTGTCATAAGAGTGTAAGACTTTTCTTCTGTGCTTCACTTGGCCTACGCCTTCCCCGACACATAAAATATAATGAATCGATGTCTGTATATTCCGGTTAGATCGATTTTGAAATCGATACACAACATTCTAAGAATGGTTCAAAAAGGAAGGTCAGCTACGCCGTTGTCGTCCAGTCGTGACAGTGTCGCCATTAGGATGGAGAGTAGTGCTGTGGTTTACTACTATTTTATTGTTATTGTTTGTTTTTTATTTATGTTTATATGTACAAAGTACATATATAAAAAGAGTGGAAGACAGCACAAGATTAAATAAAACATACAGTTTATAAAGAGTCATTTACAGCATAAAAAACCAACAAAAACAAGTTATTTTACGTTATCGATATATCAACTCTTGGCAACATTTTTTTTGTTTTTATTTTGTTTTATTTTGTTTTGGCGCTGTGGCATACAGGACACGGTAATGCGTTTTTGGCGCGGCGCTCAAAAGCTTAACAAAACGCTTCTGCACAATTTAACTGTTCTTAAAAATACATTTCAAATAGCATTTAAATAAATAAAGAAAAATATATTTTAAAAAGTGTGCAGAACTTAAAGCGCCTCAAAGGTTGTTTTTTTAACGATATTGTTACGAGCTTGAGGTTCGTGACAATAAAAATTGCCGATAGAATTACCTAAATTAACACTTTAATTCACTTTACACTAATTAAAGTTAAAAACACTAATAATTAATCACACTGATTCACTTTATTCCGCTCCGAAGCTTCGCTTGTGTCGCCAACTCCAATACTTCCCCGATCGCATCTTGCAGCGCCTGTTTATATAAATTAGCAGCGAAATATCCAGAATATTCAAGTAAACACGCGCAAGGTACCGAGAGTTCGTGTTTCGACTTCAAGAAGTTTAGTTCTTCGGTTCGAGTGCCGTCGACTTGAGGGCGTAACACTGCCCCCTCCTAAGACATGCTCATCCCGAGCATTATCGGCCCCATAATAACGCGCCAGGCGATCCACATGGACGATCTTAGGAGTCCCTCTTGTGCTTTTCTGTATCCGGTAGGTTACATCGTTGATCTTGGTCACAATCCCGTACGGGCCATCCCATTTAGCTTGAAGCTTAGGAGATTTCCCTTTGCTGCGGACTGGATTGTGTAACCACACAAGTGAACCTTCGTCGAACCCTTTGTTGTTCATCTTGCGGTCGTACCGGGTTTTCACCTTTTCAGACATTTGCTGGCCCGATTGTCTGACGTGCTCATAAACGTCATTCATTTTGTTCCGCAAGTCATTTGCATAATCGGTTATACTGCGTGGAGCATCAGGTGGTATCCCGGTGATCAGGTCCGCAGGCAGCCGTAATTCTCTCCCAAAGTTTGCGAAAGCTGGTGTCACAGATTGTTGGCGACGCGCCTATAAGAATATTTCAGTTTATTAAGTCAACCGATGACGAATAACTTTTCAAAGACTTATTGTCCAATAGAAATGTTCTGATAAGAAAATGCTTAGTTAAATCTTAAAGAAATGTCGAATTAATGATATGAAGGTCTTGAGTTCGACTCCCAGGCCGGACTAGTTTTCTGTTTTCTAAGTAATATCTTTCAATAAATTCATATAGGGAATTTTATGATATAGATTATGTCACCGGATTTGTTCCCCGGTTGAAATCGTCTTTCCAACGATGTAAATTCAAAGGAATATTAAAGTGAAGTTAGAGATCGGATTTGTTCCCCGGTCGAGATGATCACTCTGTGCATAAACAGAATTAACGGAAGTTAATTGCATAAGTATTGTCTTGTATAAGTTTGATATGTTTGTACGAAAACATATGCCTATTTGTTATGATTGATTAATGAAAACCTTCACTTGTATTGTTATCTGATAAGAAACATGATAACTGATAAGAATCCTATGAGAGATAGTTTCCTACAGTTTGAAAATTACGTAGAAGCACTTACTTATCTAATATTGTTAAAATTAGTGTATTTCAGACTTTCATTTTTTCTGATAGCCGAGAGCCGTGCAAAGTTAGTTGTTCAAATAGTGTGAGTTCACGGAAGCACGCTGGCCACGCCCTTAGGAGGCCGAATATGTAAAAATTTAAAATGTTTGTAATTTCAGCAATTTATATAAAAATGACTTGTGAAACATTTCAGGTTGATTGTACGTGCTAAAAAGGTGAATTCTGTGTTATTTTTATGTGAAAATTCCTGTGTATAAGTGAAATAATGAAGAAAGAAGAAAGAAATTTAAAAGTGTTTTAAATAGTGAAATAAATAGAGAAAATGTAAATTAAACTATTGAGTTAGTTAACATATGTATAAATTCAAGTGGGAAACATTGTTTTAACTTTCTGTGTTAAGTATTTAAGAGGTTTGGACTTTGAATTTGTGATTAAAATAGGCATATTTTGTTTTATAAATTAAAGGATTTTTGTGATACGAAAAAATAATGTATATCATGGTGTAGATATTGTTTTGTGCTATCTAAATAGATAACTTGTATTTGTGTATGACTTATGTGAATAAAGAAATTAAGTGAAACGTGAGAGAGTAATAGTACAAATTCATGTAATTAAGTTGCGCAGGCACGCGAATGGCGCGGCTCACTTTCGCGTATAGCTCTGGGGGTAGCTTAGTGAACGGGTTTATTGCAATTCGTTATCAAGGATCTCCTAGGTGTGCGTTACTTGCAGTTTTACAGTGGCTGCAAATAACCGCCGGTACGACAAACTCCGCCCACGTTGAGTCCCGCGATTCCGTGAGGCGTTGAGGTCACCGGCCCCTAGTTGATTCTTGGCACTTTATGCGCTCCGTGCATCCTGTGCCTAGTCGCGTTATAAAGTGCCACCTTAGCACTTCCCCCAACCCTTTTGATTACAAAAGGGGTAGGCAGTGCCCCAAGTGTGGAAAGTCACCATTTCACATACCATTTATTAGACAGGGCCGTATAGTAGATAACCTGACTGACGTAGGTAGGTCAATATGTCCGACAAGAAAAAGGGGAGCCTCCCCCCCCATCTAGAAAACCACCGGACCGAAAAGGTGTGTTGGAACGACCACTGGCTGTGAGGGATCTGTCGAACCCGGAGCGCACTAGAATAGTGTCATCCTTTTCGCAGATCCCTCAAAGAAAACCCGTCTCACCACGGAAAGACCCCGCACCGGGCGTCGCGCTCACGCCGGCCGTGTCTGAGCACACGGTTAGGCAGGAACCGTCGCCTCAGCCGCAGCGGGCGAAGAAAACGGCGAGACGTCATACTCCTCCGGAAACGGAAGCCTCTTTGTATGAGAAGAGGCAACGGATTGGCTCCCAACTGTCTTCCGATGAAGCACCAACCTCATCAGAGGAAGACGAAGAGTACCATAAAGTGACCACAAAGAAGGTGCTAAGATCGCCACCCAGGTCACCTTCTCCACCACTACCCCCCCCCCCCCCTGCTCCATATCACCGGATCGGCGAAGCCATGATTCGGCCCAGTTTGAGCAGGGGGGCGAGGAATCCTTCAGTTGGGGGTCAACCACATATGCCACCCTCGCTGCATCCGCCGGCCGATCAGCGCCGGTGGCAACAATAAATCCGTCCGGGCTTCCACAGGACGATGGCCAACGGCCATCTACCAGTTATGCCCATATGGTAGCTGCACCAGCAGTACCACGACCACCACCGGCGGCAGCGCCTACTGAGAAGCCTGCCGACCAGGAGAAGGGCCGTTACCCACCTATAGTGGCCGAATGCCTACCAGACTGGACGAGGCATTTTAAGGAACTCAACAATATGTTGGGCCACCCCATAAATGCCCGTCCGTTTGGGAAAGGCGTTAGATTTACACCGCAAAGTGCTAACGAATTTCGCACAGTACAGAGGTACATGGTCGATTTATCTAAGAAAACACCAACACTGTCGTGGTATTGTTATACCCCGGAGGAGGACAAGCCCACTAA
Source organism: Parnassius smintheus behrii (assembly GCA_036936625.1). Classification (NCBI taxonomy): domain Eukaryota; kingdom Metazoa; phylum Arthropoda; class Insecta; order Lepidoptera; family Papilionidae; genus Parnassius; species Parnassius smintheus. The sequence continues at coordinate 40,858,051 of JAUPFT010000004.1, forward strand.
AGTGGGCATCCGGGGTCTACCAATGGGCACGGACACCAAGGATATAGAGGAGGCTATAAGGGCAAAAGGCTTCCCCATTAAATATGTGAAGGCTATACCACCTCGTAGAAGCAGACCTGGCTGCGTCTACTTTGCCCAATTGGACCACCTTAAACTGGAGCAGCTCCAGGACCTTTATAACATCGACGAACTCCTCTACATGAGAGGGGTCGTCATCGAGGCCTGGCAGAGAAAAGCAGGACCAGCCCAATGCCACCGATGCCAGGCCTTCGGGCACGCCTCTGCCAACTGCTTCAGGCCAGTAAGATGCGTGCGATGTGCCGGGGAACACATTGCAAGCCTTTGCCCTCGGGTTAGAGAGGAAGAACCGAAATGTGCCAACTGTGGCAAAAACCACACGGCAAATGACCGCAGATGCCCAGTCCTGAGGAGGACTGCCAGGAGGCAGGGGTTAACCTTACCGGGACTACTCCCGGAGGCACCAAAAAAGGCCCCCCAGAGTCGCCCGAAAGCTGTCACTATTCAGCAGGACGGGTGGACCACCATCACCGGGAAGGGCAGGCAACCAGCCCCCCCCCCCACCCGTAATATCCCAGGAAACGGTGGAACCCACGACGACCAGGGCAACCACCGGGGCGACTCTACAGCCTCCCGCCAATCCTGCCACAGAACGGCAACCCTCAAAGAAGAGGAGGCGGGAGAGAAGTAGGAAGAAGGCACAGCCTCCTCAGGCTGTTACCTCTACCCCGACACCAACAGTACCAGTAGCCTCGCAAAAGGCGCAGATTACTCGGGAGACAACCAACGTGGGTACAGTGCCAGAAAGGGCCCTACCAGAACGTAGGGCCCGCTCTAAATCTAGAGCGCGCTCAACCCACAAGCCAAGAGGGCAGGACCAGGAGCAACCACACCCGAGACAATTGCCAACGCCTTCTTACAGGAGAACACCTTCCACCGGCCTCGAAACAGCAGATGCAATCCAACGTCTGGTTGGTATTGCCATCGAGGTCGGCACGCAAGTCCTGGCTGACATAAGAGCCGGGACAGACCCAGTGACAGCGATAATGAAGGCGCTGGCAAACCTTCTTGCCCGGCATTACGGAGGAGAGTAATCTGCGCCTCCTCTATTGGAACCCGGACGGAATACAGCAGAAGCTGCATGAACTCCGCACAGTCGCCCAGCAACAGGATTTACACATCATCTTGCTGGGAGAGACAAAGTTGAACCCAAAGACGCATATTAAGCTGCCGAATTATCACATCTACAGGAGGGACGAGGTCACTGCTCAAGGGGCCGCCTACAGAGGAACGGCGGTTCTAGTGAGGAGGGACATCGTCCATCAAGAGCTGGAATTACCACCTTACCAGACTATGCGCTCTATCGGCATAAAAATGGAGGCGGCGGGCGAGGAACTTAGAATCTACGCGGCATACCGCCCGCCAGGGACTCCATTTTGCTCCTCAGACATCCGGACGGTGATGGAAGGCGACACACTCACAATTGTCGCCGGGGACCTGAACGCCAAACACCCGGCGTGGGGGTCCAGAGTGATCACCCCGCCGGGTCATGAACTATATGAAGATGCGGATAAGAACTCGTATGACGTTTTAGGTCCCGAGGAACCAACACACGTTCCTACTGACCCAAGGAGGCATCCGGATGTATTAGACATCGTGCTCACTAGGAACGTCAACTATCCGATAGTGGTAGAAGTGCTGTACGACCTTTCTTCACAGCACCTCCCGTTAGTGATAACCCTTGGCCTGAAGGCGGTGACTACGCCGCCCAGAGCGTTTAAGACACGTGTCGACTGGAGGCTCTACTGTCAACACCTGCAGCAGAGACCTCCAGCACACCAGCCGATAAGCACAGCGGACGACGTAGAGGCCGCTGCAACCAGAATTACCAAAAACATCAAGGAGGCCCTCCACGCGGCCTCTACGATCGTCCCGATCACTGCAAGGCGAGACGATCTGCCGCTTAACATATGCGTGCAGACCAGGCGCAAGAGAGCGTTAAGAAAGCTCTGGGCGCGTACTCGCTGCCCCAGATTAAAGACCCAGCTCAACACCATCTCGGAGGAACTGTCGGTTGCAGTCCAGGCCTTCAGAGGCGACGCCTGGGATCGGCGCATCAGTAAGGCTGAAGAGCAAGATGCGTCGCTCTATAAACTGAACCGGCAGTTAACCAGAACCAAACCTCCCGTTTGCCCGCTGATAGATAACACAGGCAAACGCTGCTACGATGCCAAGGGCAGAGCGGATATCCTAGTCGAGCACTTCGAGGAGCAATTTATGCCGAACCCAGCAAGTGCGGAGTTCATGGAGCTTCATGCCCGGAAGGAAAGTCGCGTACAGGAGTTCCTGTCGTCGCCCGCGCCGCCTCTTGCAGGAGAGTGGTTCATCTCCCCCGCTGAATTGCGGAGGACAGTAACCCGCCTGCAACCGAGGAAGGCGCCGGGGCACGACGGGATTACCAACGCTGCACTCCGACAGCTGCCCAATAGAGTCATAGTAGAGCTTGGTCGACTCTACAATGGGATATTGCGGACATCCCACTTCCCGGAGGACTGGAAAAAAGGCAGAATTATCGTCTTGCCGAAACCCGGGAAGGACAGGCGTAGAGCTGCCAGCTACAGGCCGATCACGCTATTACCACACATAGCTAAACTGTTTGAAAGATTGCTGCTGAGACGTCTCCGTCCGTGCATCCAACTTCGGGCGGAGCAGCACGGATTCAGGAGGGGTCACTCTACAGTCACACAATTGACTAGAGTGCTGCACCTGCTTGCGGCAGAGTACAATCGTGGCCGCATATCGTTGGGCGTCTTTCTCGATATCGAGAAGGCGTTCGACCGGGTGTGGCACATAGGACTACTATATAAGCTGAAAGAATAGACCAGTGTCCCTCTTGCTATGTTGCGGTTAATGGCGTCTTTCCTGGAAGACAGGAAGTTCTACGTCTGCGTAGAGGACGCCGAGTCCGCAACCAGAACCATCAGAGCCGGCGTTCCACAGGGCAGCTGTCTGTCACCAGTCCTGTACGCGGCTTACACCAACGACATACCCACACTGGCAGGCAGGCTTCAAGAGTGGGAGGACGACGTCGAGCTGGCGCTATATGCGGACGATAGCGCCTATTTCACCTCGTCCAGAAGAGCCCACATAGCCACTGCCAAGATGCAGCGTCTGCTGGACCTGCTGCCACCATGGCTGGATGAGTGAAGGATGGTCGTCAACGTTGGTAAGACGACCGCTCTGCTCACTCGCCGTCTCAGGAATTTTCCACCCTCAACGGCCAGGAGATTGCGTACCAGAAGGCTGTAACTTACCTTGGGTGCAGGATCGACAGGACGCTGCGCATGACAGCGCACGTCGACTTCGTCGTCCGCCGGGCCCGATGTGCGCGGGCGACCAAGCTGCCCACTCGAACCAAGCTCCGGATATACAAGATGTATATCCGGACCATCATTACTTACGCTGCACCGGCCTGGTACGCACTTCTGAGCGACCCTCTGAGGCGGCGACTACAGGCCCAGCAGAATCTGACTCTAAGAACGATCGTCGGAGCAGGTCGCTACGTCCGGAATGACGTGATAGCGGCCGACTTGAAGGTCGAGAGTATCTACGACTTTGTGGCCCGGTTAGCGCGCGGCATGTTTGACCGTGCCGATAACGGGCCACACAAACACCTTAACGGCTTTGCGCCGTTACATACCCGGCCACCGGACGGGCGACCTCTTCCAAGAGAACTCCTCTCTATATGTGATTAGAGAGTCGAGTAACAACCCACAATGCCGCTGAAAGGCCAACTTCGACTTTTACTGGACAACCTCTCTTTTTCCCGTAATTAACCAATTACGGGAAAAAATACTACCAAGTACGGATTAATCCGGAAATTCCACACAATGCCTAAAAAGGCTATAAGGACTGGCCCATAGTGATGGGCCATGAGGAACACCCGGGCAATGGGGTATACCCCGAGGCCCGATACCTGCATTGTCCCTCGGGACATTGTAGACGACAATCAATGCAATTCGTTCGGGGAATTAGTTCGGAAAAATAAGAAAATCCTTCGGGAAAAGTGAAGAACCAGCAGTCAATAAGAAGAAAAAGTGTAGGGAAGTGATAGGGAAAAGTGATTACTCTCTCACGGAACGGTTTGAAGATAATTGCTGTTTTATTCCCAAGAAATTCATCCCTCAAAGTTATACAGTCCACATCGAAGAATTAAGGCGTCGGGACCGGGACGACTTCGGAAGACCCGTAATCCCCGTCTGAACCTACTTGCTGAAAAAGAACGAGGTTATCGCCCTAGTGTGTTACTCCGTTGCGGAGATCACATACGTTGTTCCCGAACCCAACGTAGGCGTTATAGGAGGCCGGATCGAGAGAAGCCTCGATTCCTCCCTTCTGTTTCTTAATCGAAAGTCGAGTTCCGTTAGGTTCTTTTTCAATTGGTCCTTGCGAGCCGAATTCTTTTTCACTGATGTACTTTCGTGAACAGCGCTTCGATATGACAACAAAAACGGTCGTATGTGCTTGTCCCAATCTCATTGCCGATTGTCTACAACTTTTGCTAGGTACCTCTCCAATATCTGATTAAATCGTTCTACCATTCCATCAGATTGCGGGTGATAAGAAGTCGTTCTTGTTTTATGAGTACCCATAACTCGGCAAGTTTCCTGGAATATTTGAGACTCAAAATTCTTTCCTTGATCGCTGTGAATCTCTAAAGGTACTCCAAAACGACAGAAGACTTCATGAACTAGTTTATCTGCAACTGTTGAAGCTTCTTGATTTGGAATGGCGGAGACTTCTGGCCACTTAGTGAAGTAATCCATCACAACCATAAAATACTTGTTACCGCTTTCACTCTCCGGAAACGGCCCCGCCACGTCAATGGCTATTCTCTCCCATGGTGCACCAACATTGTACAACTTCAATGCACCTCTAGTACGAGTCTGAGGTCCCTTTACAGCCGCACAACTTGTACATTTGCGACACCAGTCCTCGATATCTCGATATCTGTACTGGATTCGTGAGTGTATAGGCACATTTAAAGATCGAAATAATAACATTCATCAACGGCAAAACTATTGGACTATAGAAGTAATGAACTAGATATTTGTTAACTTCTCATTTTTAATTACCGTTTGACACTAAAATTTTTATTTCTTTCGTTTAGTTCATTAATAATAAACCATTCACAAAATGATTAATTTTTTATTCATCTAATTCTAAGGTACATTTGCAAAAACATCGATAATGGCCAACATCTATGTTTTAAGTAGGATAAACATCGATGTTAAGTTATCGATACCAATTGTTTCTTCGATGTCGATCATCCCTATTTGTAGATTTAATTACAGTGTTTCCACAATGAGGTTTTAATTTTAACCCCGAGTTTTTTAACTATTACCCTAAATAACCCAAATTATTAGTCTCCGAACACCGTAGACAGAGAATGCTACAGCTATATATATATGCTAGCATATATATAGCTATATATATAGCTATATATATATATATATAGCTATATATATATATATATATATATATATATATATATATATATATATATATATATATGTATATGTATATATATATGTATATGTATATATATATATGTATGTACGCTAGCATTCTATGTCTACGCCGAAAACTCTTGATTTAAGGCGTAAAATTTAAAGAATTAGAAATAAAACAAAGACTTAGTTTTTTTTTATTTTATAAATTAATTTTCTACGACCATAAATCGTTTATCACTTAGGTACTAAACAATTAATTAAGAGAAGAAGTAAATGATGAACATTATTATGCTTATTCCGAAACTGAAGCACTAACTTTTAAATTTTTATCTGGTTTCGTCGGGTTCCAAAATCGAGCCTATCGAGTTTGGTGTACAACAAACCATCTATGGTTTCATTATGGAGCCTATTTCTTTTGTTGGATTTTACGTTAATTTTTAGTACTCTGAATAATCTTTCCACCTCAGTGTTCGACAACGGCATTGCTAAGAGAAGTGAAATCACAACTTGAAGTTATTGTATCTGTAAATTATTTGGTAATCTTTCAAGTTTAATACATTTTATTCCAATATATTTCCGCTGATAACTTTGTAATTTCTTCCTCACTTTTTACGTAGAAATGATTCGCTTTCTTGACATCAAAAATAGTAATTACTAGCTTCTGCCTGCTAGAGGTGGGCGATGCAAACCGTATATTGATACGAAATCTATATATTGGCACAATATCTAAAAACCGCTAACTAGTTCGTTTCAAAACTGTGTTTTACAAAATCTGATATTTGCGTACCGCCGCGATGCCTATATCGCTTCGCATCGGTCGGTCGCTAGATTCGTTCCATAACTTTATATTATACAAAATTTGATATACCGCCGCGATACATATATCGCTTCGCATCGGTCGGTCGCTACATTCGTTCCATAACTATAATTATATTATACAAAACCTGATATACCGCCGCAATACCTACATCGCTCCGCATCGGTCAGTGGCTAGATACGCCGTATGCGACAGTGCGCGAGTATATGGGTATTAGATTAGACAAGTCGGAAAATTAAAATCTTATATTTGTACACTACACTAAATAATAAAAAAAAACTATTTCACTAAATCTTAATTAACTTCCTTAGTATTTATTTTTCTAACTTTTTAAATATATCTCTTAAAACATTTTAATAAAAATGTAAAATAAATAATATTAAACTGACGCGCTTCGTTTAAATTACTATAAAACAATACCTGAGCCAATATCGTAACAGCTAAGTACATAATAACATCAACCACTATTGTATTAAGTCAAAAGCGTTTTCAACTCTTCAAAAGATTTTACGGCAAACGATTTACTTTTACGATAATTTTCAACCACAAGGTCAGTATTAAATATTGCATATAAATTTAACTTTAAATATAGCAAATAATTGTTATAATCCTTATTTTTGGACATGTGAAACCTGAATTTTATTTTATATTGATGTTTTAAAAAAATACTTTCTTTGGAAAACTACTTTGTAAACCGCCATCTACTCCATTCTAACGTCATTTTGTCGAACGAAAATTGATTGGCTCTCAAGGTAGTACGTAAAGATGACGCTAGATGGCATAAATACTGCTAGGTAAGAAGTCGATTGTTTTTTTTTTATAGAAGAGGGGGCAAACGAGCATGCGGCTACCCTGATGTTAAGTGACTACCGCCGCCCATGATCAACCGCAACACCAGGAGAATTGCGGGTGCGTTGCCGGCCCTTTAGAAAAGAGTAAGCTCTTTTCTTGAAGGTCCCCAGGTCGTATCGGTCCGGAAAAATCGCCGGTGGTAAACTATTCCACAGAGAGGTTGTACGTGGAAGAAAACTCCTTGTGAAACGTACAGTGGCGGCTGGGATTAATCCGAACAATTCTTCAGAGCACTTCCCGTGATAGATGCGATAAAATACGCAAAGAGATGCAACATCTCTTCGCAGCGCCAGTGAATCGAGCCGATCGGAAAGCACTCGGTCGTCGACGATTCGAGCCGCTCTGCGCTGGATGCGGTCAAGTGGAAGGAGCTGGTACTGGGAAGCCCCAGCCCAGAGATGGGAACAGTATTCCATGTGCGGCCGAACCTGCGCCTTGTAAAGTTGCAGGCGGTGTGCCGGCATGAAATACTGTCCCGCTCTGCTGAGCACGCCAAGCTTTTTAGAGGCCAATTTGCTCTCTTGCCTAGTACAATGTTTGCAATCTTCAGGACAAGGTCTTCTTGACAATGCATCTGCGTTGCCATGAGATTTCCCGCTCCGATGTTCGATCTCAAAGTCATATTCCTGCAGTAGTTCAATCCACCTCGCAACTTGTCCTTCTGGATTTTTAAACTGCAATAGCCATTTTAGTGCAGCATGGTCAGTTCGTAAGTGAAATTTCCGCCGCAGATGATATTTGCTAAAATGCTGCAATGACTTTACTACTGCTAGCAATTCGCGTCTTGTGACACAATAGTTCCTTTCCGGTTTTGACAATGACTTGCTGAAGTACGCTATCACGACCTCTTGGTCACCATTCTGTTGAGACAACACACCGCCAAGTCCTATATCACTTGCGTCTGTGTCAACCATAAATTCTTTGCTTGCATCAGGGTATCCCAAAATAGGTGTTTTGCACAGACGGTCCTTGAGCTCCTGGAATGCGATATTGCAATTTTCATCCCAGCAGAAATGTTGCTTCTCCTCGGTTAGCTTGTGCAGATGTTTGGCTATATCTGCAAAGTTCCTCACAAATCGCTGGTAATAGGAGCACAAACCCAAAAATGCTCTAACCTGCGTCTTGTCTTTTGGAACCAGCCAATCCTTGACAGCGGCGATCTTCTCTGGATCCGTGCGGATACCTTCTCCGATACTACATACCCCAAAAAGTTAACTTGCCGTTTGAATAGTGAACATTTCTTCGGACTCAACTTGAGGTTGGCACTCTGAATCTTCATGAGCACGCGTTCCAGGTTTTGAAGGTGTTCCTCAAATGTCCGGCCTACGATGATGATGTCATCCAAGTAGACCAGACAGGCATCGCCAATTAGCCCGGTAAGTACAAGTTCCATCAGCCTTTCAAACGTTGCTGGAGCGTTGCACAACCCAAACGGCATTACTTTAAATTGCCACAGACCCTTTCCCGTCGAGAACGCAGTTTTCTCCTTGTCCTTAGGGTCAATTTCAACTTGCCAGTAGCCACTTTTTAGATCCAGCGTGCTAAACCACTTTACTCCTGTAAGCATGTCCAGCGTGTCATCAATTCTTGGCAAGGGATAGCTGTCTTTCTTCGTAACGTCGTTCAGACGTCGGTAGTCAACACAAAACCGCATGCTGCCATCCTTCTTCTTTACCAGTACCACGGGTGAATACCATGGACTAGATGAAGGTTCAATAACACCATCCTTCACCATTCCCTCAATCATGGTTTCCACTTCCTTTTCACGTGCTACCCGCAATCTTCTTGGCCGCTGACGGAGAGGCAGTCCTTCACCTGTGTTTATTTTGTGTTGAACTAAGCCAGTCTTTCCTATGTCAGCATCGTTTGATGAGAATACATCGGCATACTTGAGTAACAACTTCTTCGCCTTGACCATTTCGTTCCGGGAGAGAACGCTGCGACAGTCTTCCAAAAGTGTTGTCATTCTCGTTTGTGCATCCTTGCTGGGGGTCTCCACTCCTCAGATATCGGCACCGACGTAACCAATCCACTCCCTCACAAGTACCAACCAGTGTGCCTTTTTCTATAATCTGTTCCTGGTCACAAAAGTTCAGCACACGCACTCCTGAGATGTCAGTGGTTCTGACCTAGGTTCGAGCTACTTTCTATGGAAGGTCATTGTTTGCCCTTTCCACAAGTACATAACGGTGAGCTTGTCCAGGGTTTCAAGGAAGACTAACAGGCACAATCGTTTCCTATCTCGGCGGGAGAACAATCTTCTTAATGCTGTACACGTTCCCTGGTAACGCACTTTCCATAAAAAGTTCCTCCTGTTCACATTTCAAAACACCTTGCTTAACGTCGATCTCACAACAATTATTCCTCATAAAGTCTAGGCCCAGGATGCAGTCGTCCATTATATCAGACACGATGACATTATGCAGGTAGATCATGTTGTCTAGCTTCAACTCCATCTCCTTCTCTTCACGGACGGGTATACGCTGACCGGTGGCTGTTACCAAATTAATGCGTACTCGGTTGTAAGCGGAGTCCCCAAGGATCTGACTTATAAGTTGGGAACCAACAACGGTACGATGGGCTCCAGTGTCTATGGTCAGTTTACACGGCATTCCGTTGACCTTGCCCTTGATGATTAGACTGTTCCCATCATAGGTTTGTGAAATTGAGATCCTTGGAGCTCTTTTAACATCAGCGAGCACCCACCCCGCCCGGCAGCTGGATCGAAGATGGCCCCTTTCCCCACAGCCATAGCACCTAGGGCTGTATCCTTTATTGCGGTCGCGAACTGTAGCTGCTCCAACCTCCCTGACGCAATGGGAACGATGATCCTGCCACACAGCTTCCACCTCCAGTGCATGGGCCAAGGCGTCCTTAAGCGTCTCGTGATGCCCGAGCCTCACAGCAGCTCTGACTTCAAGGTCGCGGATGCCGTCGACGAATGTCTGCACCAGGTTCCCTTCAACGAGCGCAGGTACAGATCGGTATGCTTTTCGCACCAGTTTCACCACCTCTAGAGCCCACTGCTGCAGGTTTTCGTTGATGCGCTGCACGCGATCTTTAAGCTGCGCACGAAAGACGTGTTCCAGGTGAGCGTCAACATATCTCGCCTCCAATGCCTCAAGGAGCTGCTCATAATTCACTTCCTCACCGAGAGCTTCCAGAACTGTTAAGGCCTGGTCGCGCAGGCCTAGTGTGAAAGCAGTCATGGCCTGACTTTTATTCCAGCCGTTCGCCTTCATAACAGCTTCGAACTGGATTTTGTAGGCCAACCAGGAAGAAGTCCCGTCGAACGGTGGCACTTTAAACCCACGTAGCGAAGGTGTAGTAGCTACTACGGGAGCTGTAGTTCCATCCCCAGGTTTGATTTCGTCCAGTGATTTCTTCATATCAGCCATTACGTTGTCAATCCGATGATTCACTTGGTCGATTCGGGTGTTAGCTTACTCGATTCGGGTTTCAGCTTCCGACAGGCGGTTGTCATGTTGTGCAACCCTATCCTTCACCTCCCTTATCTCTTTACCGAAGCTAGCGTGAATGTCCTTCACGAGGAGCATCTGCTCTTCCTGTCGGCGGGCCTGTTCCTCCTGCTGCTCTTTCAACTGACGGACCTGTTCCTCCTGTCGGCGAGCCTGCTCCTCCTGTTGGCGAGCCTGCTCCTCCTGTCGGCGAGCCTGCTCCTGCAGCATCACCATCAGAGCACCTAAGTCAGGTGCTGCAGATGTAGGAGCTACCGACGGGCCTGCAGCCGGTGGCTGGCCCTCCGACGTCTGCGACGTTGCACCACCAAATCTCCTCTGGTCCGTCTCCTGCTGGCGTTGACATCGGGTACGGACACCCTCCGTTTCCTCCTGAGGTAAAATCGGCATGATTTTATCCCACGTCTGACACCAATTGTTACGAACTTAAGGTTCGGTACAGTAAAAACTGCCGATTAAATTACCAAAATTTACACTTTTATTACAGAACACCAACTAGAACTTAAAAAAAAAACACTAATAATTAATCACACTAATCACTTTTAGTTCACTTTATTTCGCTCCGAAGCTTCGCTTGTGTCACCAAATTCAATACTGCCCTGATCGCGGCTTGCAGCGGCTTTAAATACAGCTTTTCCAACGAAGCATCCAGAACGTTCCAGCAAATACCGGTCCCCACTGACTAAGTGCGGAAAGTTCGAGCGTGAACTCCTCTAGAAAGCCTAATTCTTCCACCCGCCACTAGATGGCGCTGTTGGGAGAGTTCCAGAAAAATCTTGACACTCCTATTTCTGATACTTGATACCAGAAGGCGCTAGTGCCATCAATTGTGGCGCACAACAATATTATCGTAGTTGTTACCTATTCATTAAAGTTTCATTTTCTTTAATTATATCTTTTGTCTTGCATAGAAGTGAGACAGAGTAGTGTGATTGTTTGTCCCTTTTTCCGTGCCGGTTTTTTTGTTTAGAAACTACACTTTGTTAAACATATTTGACAGTTCGTAGCAATCTAAGGAGTTTACAAGTTGATTTAAGTGAGAAAAAAGTGTTTTGTGAGCTTAAGATTGGTGAATCTTGTTCAGTTCAGTTCTTAGAACAATTAAAAATGTTATCTATATATGTTAAAAACTCATAAAAATTATTGTATAACCTAAAACTACGTTATCGTCCTGTCTCATTCAAGGCCACGCTAATCATTAGTCTATAGGTTAATCTGTCTACGCTCTTTGGCTTACAGCTCTCTAGTATATATACAGTAGTATATACTGTTACGAGCTTAGGGTTCGTGACAATAAAAATTGCCGATAAAATTACCTAAATTAACACTTTAATTTACTTTATACAAATTAAAGTTAAAAAACACTAATAATTAAACACACTAAATCACTTAATTTCGCTCCGAAGCTTCGCTTGTGTCGCCGAGTTAAACTCTGTCTCGATCGCATCTTGCGCCATCTATTTATTCAAATCAGCAAAACATCCGGAATGTTCAAGTAAACACGCGTAAGGTACCGAGAGCTCGAGTATAGATTTTCTAGAAACTTAGTTCCTCGGGTGGCGCTGTTGGTCGAGAGATCGGCGATGTCATTCTCTGCAAAGCCCCTCTCGCTCTCGTTTCTGACACTAGATGGCGCTGATTTGAGCGCGGCGTAACACTGCCCCCTCCTAAGACATGCTCGTCCCGAGCATTATCGGCCCCATAATAACGTGCCAAGCGATCCACATGGACGATCTTAGAAGTCCCTCTTGCGCCTTTCTGTAACGGCTCCGCAATGTCAAGGGATGTCCTATCCCGTGGTGCACCAACATTGTAAAATTTCGAGGCTCCTCTACTCCGTGTCTGAGGTCCCCTCGCAGCCGCACAACTTGTACATGTACGACACCAATCCTCCACATCGTCACGATAATGGACCCAGTAGAACTGTTCTCGGACCTTCAGTAGAGTTCGTTTAACTCCCAGATGGACTCTTGAACGACCATTATGGCACAGCTGTAAAACATTCGGCACTTTAGCTTTAGGGACAACCAATTGCAAACGACAGCTGTCTCCTCGACCATTGTCCCATTTACGGCACAGGACTCCGTCCTGAAGCAGCAAGCTGTCCCATTGGGCCCAATAGCTTTTCGTGGTTGAACTCATCGCTGAGACGTCCCTCCACTTAGGCTTGGTAGCACGGGCCTTCATCCACCCCAGAATCGGCTTGATGTCTGGATCTTCCTGCTGTGCACGTCGTAGGCTGTCCTTCCACCCGTTACTGAGGTGGTCTGTCCTGAGCATCCTCACGGATACCACTTCCTTACCTTGCCTACTACAATGGTTACCATCTTCAGGACAAGGTCTTCTTGACAATGCATCTGCGTTGCCAGGAGATTTCTCGCTGCGATGTTCGATCTCAAAGTCGTATTCCTGCTGCTGCTGGGCGGTGCTGTTAGCCGCACTTCCTTTCTGAGACCGTTCACCTTCCCTTCCTAGGGTGTGCTTAGGGCAGCTGGACCGAAGATGGCCCCTTTCCCCACAGCCATAGCACCTAGGGCTGTATCCTTTATTGTGGTCGCGAACCGTAACTGCTGTAACCTCCCTAGCGTGAGGTGAACGATGATCCTGTCGCCACCAGGCAGTGCCGTTAGCTGCACTACCTTCTCGAGATCGACCAACTCTCCTTCCCACGGTTCGCTTAGGGCAGCTGGATCGAAGATGGCCCTTTTCCCCACAGCCATAGCACCTAGGGCTGTATCCTTTGTTGCGGTCGCGAACTGTAGCTGCTGCAACCTCCCTGACGCGATGGGAACGATGATCCTGCCGCACGGCTTCTACCTCCAGTGCATGGGCCAAGGCGTCCTTAAGCGTCTCGTGGTGCCCGAGCCTCACAGCAGCTCTGACTTCCAGGTCGCGGATGCCGTCGATGAATGTTTGCACCAGGTTCCCTCCAATGAGCGCAGGTACAGACTGGTATGCTTTACGAACCATCTTCTCCACCTCAAGGGCCCACTGCTGCAGGTTTTCGTTGCTGCGTTGCACGCGATCTTTAAGCTGCGCGCGAAAGACGTGTTCCAGGTGAGCGTCACCATATCTCGCCTCCAAGGCCTCAAGAAGCTGCTCATAGGTCACTTTCTTACCGAGAGCTTCCAACACAGTTAAGGCTTGGTCGCGCAGGCCTAGGGTGAGTGCAGTCATGGCTTGGCTTTTATTCCAGCCGTTCGCCTCCATGACGGCCTCGAACTGGATTATGTAGGCCGACCAGGAAGAGGTCCCGTCGAACGGCGGCACTTTGAATCCACGTAGCGAAGGTGCTGCAGCTACTACGGGAGCTGTAGTTCTATCCCCAAGTTTGAGGTCGTTTAGCGTTTTCTTCACGTCAGCCATCACGTTGTCAACCCGATTGTTCACATGGTTGATTCGGGTTTCATGTTCTTCGATTCGGGTTTCAGCTTCCGACAGGCGGTTGTCGTGTTGAGCAACCCTATCCTTCACCTGCCTTATCTCTTTCCCAAAGGTAGCGTGAAGGTCCTTCATGGGGAGCATCTGCTCTTCCGACCGACGAGCCTGTTCCGCCAGCTGACGGGCCTGTTCCTCCTGCCGGCGGGCCTGTTCCTCCTGCCGGCGGGCCTGTTCCTCTTGTCCGTTCTGCAGCTGCTCTTTCAACTGACGGGCCTGCTCCTCCTGTCGGCGAGCCTGCTCCTCCTGTCGGCGAGCCTGCTTCTGCAGCATCACCATCAGAGCACCTAAGTCAGGTGCCACAGACGTAGAAGCTGCTGACGGATCGGCTTCCGTGGCCGGCGGCTGGCCCTCAGACATCTGCGGCGTTGCACCACCAAATCTCCTCTGGTCCGTCTCCTGCTGGCGTTGACTTCGGGTACGGACACCCTCCGTTTCCTCCTTAGGTAAAATCGGCATTATTTTATCCCACTTCTGACACCAATTGTTACGAGCTTAGGGTTCGTGACAATAAAAATTGCCGATAAAATTACCTAAATTAACACTTTAATTTACTTTATACAAATTAAAGTTAAAAAACACTAATAATTAAACACACTAAATCACTTAATTTCGCTCCGAAGCTTCGCTTGTGTCGCCGAGTTAAACTCTGTCTCGATCGCATCTTGCGCCATCTATTTATTCAAATCAGCAAAACATCCGGAATGTTCAAGTAAACACGCGTAAGGTACCGAGAGCTCGAGTATAGATTTTCTAGAAACTTAGTTCCTCGGGTGGCGCTGTTGGTCGAGAGATCGGCGATGTCATTCTCTGCAAAGCTCCCCTCGCTCTCGTTTCTGACACTAGATGGCGCTGATTTGAGCGCGGCGTAACAATACTCTTAGTAGTCTGTGCAGTAATCTATGGTCTGGGTATTGGCGGGAACTTGGCCGTCAACGGATTGTCGCTCCCGCTTTGTCGCTTGAGTAATGGTTTGAAGCGGATTTTGATTTATAAAAGTGATGCGATTTTGTGAATTAAGTGTCTGCGCGTGTGAGATATTAGAGCAAACGACGAAACAAGTGCTTTGATGTTGATATAAACCTCGAGTTATTTTAGTCGCTTGGGCGCCTTATGAACTTGAGTGGCTGTCGTCATCAACTGTACGCTGGGTTAAGCTGTTGTCAAAATCTCCCAAAATTTTCGCAATGTGACGCATCAGCATATCGTGAAGAAATAATTTATAAAAATGAAGATTCCAAAATAAATGATAGGCTCAGAAGGTCTTGAACCCAGAACCGTAAAGCCAGTTAAATAAAATAAGAAAATCTATGGTCAGGAGTTTTGGTGGCGTAGACAGAGAAACCTATAGACCTATGATCGGCGTGGCCTCGAGTGAGAGAGAACGATAACGAATTTTTAGGTTATAGAATAATTTTTATGACTTTTAAACACATTTAGATAAATATTTTATTGTTCTAAGAACTGAACTGAACAAGATTCACCAATCTTAAGCTCACAAAACACTTTTTTTCTCACTTAAACCAACTTGTAAACTCCTTAAATGGCTACGCTCTCAAAGTTGTTTAGCAAACTGTAGAGTTTGCTTAGAATTAGCATGCTCTGCAACTGTTCACATATACCAGCAATAAGCACGCTCAAAGCATACTCATAAATAAGCGTGCTCAAAGCAAACTTGGACAGACTTGCTATTTTGCACCAGGCTCTTGACCAAAATGGATGTATAGAAATATAGTGACAGTGCTATCCGTACAGAACTCGATAAAATAATCATATTGAAAATAATCATAAACAAACCTGTCCAGACGCGCTCGGAGTACGCCCCGCCCTTCTACCCACGCCACAGGTAGCATGCTCGAAAAATCAAACGTCGGTTGATTTTTGAGCACGCTCAAACTAAGCATGCCCATTAGTAGCATTGAGTGTACACACGTGCTACTAATGAGCACGTCTATAGCACCTTTAAGGTTTTATCGCACCACTCCACTGCTCCCACCCCGCTGCTCCGTGGCTCCGGCGTCGCACCGCGCACCGTGTACCGAAATGCCTTTTATTTAATTATTTATTAGTAATGATCTTACACTATTGATGTGCGCTAAATATTGAAACAATAATTAATACCAAATCCCAGTTAATAACGTAATAAATACGAAAGTCAACTATACTCTTAGTTTAGTTATAAGTACTAAGACGGAAACATTTGGATAAAAAAAAATTAAGGGTGATATTCAACTCGTTATATATTTAAGAATGGGTGTCATAAGTTTTGATTGCCGATTGCTGATTCTTACATACATACATTATTACAGTTATAAGTTTAATTAATAAAGTTTAATGTTCCTAACGGAATCAATTAAGTGAAAATTTATGATAAAATGATAAAAATTTACCAGTTTCTGATTTACTCCTTTGTATTCACCTAATTACCTATCTGCATGCCAAATTTGAACTTTCTAGATCTTCTGGAACCGTGTTAGAGTTTTGATCTATAGGTCAGTCTGTGATATAAATGACAATTTTTGGACGTTAATATCCATAGAATACTATAATACACAATAGTATTCTATGTTCATATCTAAATAACCTTTTAAGATGTGTTTATGAAATTTGGAGCACATATGTATCTCGCAAGTATCAATATATGAGCCAAATTTGACACGTTTATGTGAAATAGTTTTTGAGTTATGAGGGGGTCAATAGTTGCTCCAAATGTTTCGTGTAATATTACACACGGTGCTACTCGCCATTCTGCTCGAACTTAACTTGACACGCTACCGCATGTCTAGATACAGTGTATAGAGACACAGTATTTTTTTAACAAAAAATAAAATTTAATTTTGTAATGAACGCTACTTATGAAAAATATCGTTAATAATGAATGACACACATAACGCAAAGAGAATAGGGTACTCATGTATTCTCCGTATTGCACTGACCTCTATATATACAAGTACGCGTACATATAGAAGTCAGTGCCGTATTGGCCGTACCATAAAGGTTAGTATTATTCACTAAATAAAGTTGGATATGCCCAAAGATGTTTTATAGGTACAGATACCGTGTTGCTAACACATCGCACCGTTCACAGTGACGCCAGTCTTTGATTCATGTGTGCGTGAGTACCACGTGGCGCGCATATCTTACGTACCGTGCCTGCATTAATGTGCGTGACTTCGGTAATAACAGTGCAAATCGATTGCCCAAAAATTTGGGAGATTTTACATTTCATTTATATTGACCTTATTATTTTTATTTTTATTATGACCTGAGTGTAAAATGTACATGCGAAGCGTGTGCATTTGTGTGCGTGTGTGTATAGAGATATACACATACAAGAGATATGGTTGGTCACGTGTGTTTTATGTAGGTATGAAAATCGCACCAAAATTGTGAAGATAAGTAATAAAACCTATAGTTAATGTAACAGTTAAAAACAAATAAAAAATCACAGCAGATATTTATGTACCTATATCTACTGTGATTTTTTATTTATATATTTAACTAATTTATTATTATTGAATATATATAGAGTACTACACCTTTGTACTGTAGAACCCAAATATTGCCGCTTTTTAGGAAGACATGAATGACGTACAAAAGTAAGTTTGGTTAAGTGTTAACTTCGGCCAAGAGATAGCAAACGTTTTTTTTTAATTCATATATCGATCCAGTTTCATGACTAGATCAAATCCTCGCATGAAATTAATTAAATACTGTCACTGGATTTTACTTTACTTTTTTACTGGAAGAAGATAAAATTTTGTAAAACTTAGTGTGTTTAAAAGCTATGTACATTTTATACTGTAAAAACTGTAAATAAATAAATAAACATATAAGATCAACATTGTTTATTTATGTAAATTATAATTTTATTTAAAAACCTTGAAATTGTAGTTGTTTTCGGTACAGTTGCCTTTTCGATGGAATATTTTTATAAATATTTTCTGTCTTCGCTACATGAAACAGCCTGATTTTTATATACCCATCCACTATTAATTTCAAAATATTATTTTCATGATAATGCCCATAAAGATGATCTGTTTCACTAAAGTTGAATATACTTTTACTCACCAAGTGTGTCATTATTTTAATTATCAGAAGTTTGTAATCGTTTTCTGTAGTTATTTGCTTTTCTTTTAATGTTTTATGTAAAATTGCCTCTGACAGCCAGCATACAGTAAAAACATTTTGTGACGAATAAATCAGTACTCCCTTGTCACGTAGTCCAACTAGCTTATGAAAATCTAATTTTTCTTTACTTATTAGACTGTCGATGCAGGGCATGCATTTAATTTTCCGACTCAATTGCCTCACAATGCATCCGGCTCACTGACCTCTATATATACAAGTACGCTGGACTGGCTATACCATAGAAAATGACTGTGCCAATTTGAAGCGCCACTAAAGGATGTCTTTAAAAATAAAATTGACATAATATGTCAAAGTCTGTTGTCTCATTTATATTGTCTTATTTAATAAGTCCTTATTTTGAACTTTTAAACTAAAAAACGAAAGTATTTTATGTTTTTTCATTGTGTATAATATTAGTTACATAATAAGAATTATTTTTACTAATAATGTGAGTGTGTGTAATCTGTAAAACTCGTTACCAAAAGGGAAGTGTTATAACATTTCACAAGTAAGTGAATTTGCCGCAAATATTAAACAAATTAAAACCATTTGATAATATAAGTACTTAAAAATTTGTTACTAATCTTAATATCATATATAACAAGATCTTCGGCTATTTATTACTGAGTTTTGATAAACAATAAAATTCAATAGGGTTGTCGAGTTCCTTGACTAAAATACTTATCGATGTTCTTTCCTACCCATATCTGTTAACAAACAAAGTCGCCAACAACAGTTGATTATCAAATGTTTATTAATTAACAGGTTTCCAATTGAACCTTGACTAAAAATATGGCTTAAAAGCATAAATACTGTGCATTGGCGTCCGAAACAAAATGATCATATTTGTTCCAAACACTTCACAGACGACTGTTTTATTAGACATGAGAACTGCACCAAAAGTGAAAGTAAAAGTAAAAAAAGTGCAGTATACCGACAATATTTTCTGGTAGGTAGTACCAGTAAGTATAAAAGTATTAGATTATTATTTCGAATGTTTTTTTTATTTCTTCTTTCCTCATTTTCCACCAAACTCAAGGGCCATAGCCAAGTGTCGAAAGGTCACCTGATGATGTCGAGCCACGTTGTATGTGTTTTGGTGGGCTGCGGCTAGAGGAGATTCCTCTCCCTGTACCGCTGTAGTCGAGGTGGAGTCGTAAGGGAAGAAGAGTGTTGGTATGGCGATTAGCGATGCGCCACTCGACTATCTTTTGCGACTTTGGTGAGGCTGCACCACTTGATGCTTTCAAGTGCTCGTTCTTCCCTGGCTTCATTCACATATCGGGCTCGGGGAGTCCGTAGTGCAGGTGGAGTTAGAGGACGCGAAGGGCAGTGTGGCTTACTTCTGATGCGCCTTATCTGAGAATGAAAACGGGGAGGAGAAGTCAGCAACTAAGGAGGGGCCGCCATTAGGCGGCTGGCGGCGGAGTGGCCGCGGATGTGCATGAAAGCATTTCCATGGAACTGCCAATTTGCGGCGGAGGTAGAACAACGGTACGGTAAAGTATTTCAGGGATATTACAGGGTGACGTAATATCCCTGAAATACTTTACCGATGCATTGGAAGACGTTTTCAAGCTACTGGACTGGAAAGGATATGGTATTAACGTCAATGGCGTGTACGTCACACACCTTCGATTTACCGACAATATAGTCCTTATGGCAGAATCGTTAGAGGACCCACGCACTTTGTTCAATGACCTCAATAGTGTCTCCCAACGGATAGGTCTTGAGATGAACATGGACAAAACAAAAGTCATGTGTAATGTCCATGTCACACCTATGCTGGTGGTTTTTGGGAGCACTTAGCTGAACTTGTTGACGAGTATTTTTACTTGGGAGTCCGACTAGGTATGTTCAACTTCGACCGACAGGTCAATTGACGGATTCAACTCGGCTGGGCAGCGTTCGGGAGATTACAACATATCTTCTCGTCAGGAATACCTCAAAACTAGATTGTACAACCAGTGCGTGTTGCCAGTTTTGACCTATGGATCTGAGACGAGGTCTTTCACTACTGGCCGTATGACGAAGCTTGAAGTCGCTCAGTGAGCTATGAAGAGGGCTATGCTCAGGGGTTCAAACTTAGGAATGAGTATATCTGCAGCAGAACCAGAGTGACCGACATCGCCCAATGGATTAGTAAGCTGAAGTGGTAATTGACCTGCCATATAGCTCGAAGAACCGAATACCGATGGGGAAAAAATCATCGAGTGGCAGCCTCGTACCAGCAGATGAAGTGTAGTACGTTCCCCCACTAGATGGAGTCAAAACCTGGTAAGACATGCAGGAAGTTGATGGATGCAGGTGGCTCAGGACCGTGCTTTGTGGCATAGCTTGGGGGAGGCCTATGTTCAGCAGTAGACTTGTGAAGGGTTTTAATGATAATTAATGATTATTGCATTATAATAATATGATACATAAATATAATGGATGTTACGGGTAGAGTCCATCTATCCATAGAGTCCATTCTATTTATTTAGGTATGGTAGGGTATAGAATTTTTATCGATATAATTTGGTACACTATCTTATCCCTATTATTAGTTCCGTGGACGTGCACTTTTGCTGTCAGCGCCAAAATGGCGGAAATCAAATCGCTTCATCATGTCACGTCTATAGCCAGTCCAGCGTACTTGTAATAGAGGTCAGTGATCCGGCTATATACCCAACAATTTGTCGATAATATTTCTGAGAGCATAGGTGGTCAAGCAAGTTGCATAATATGCTTTCATCATTTTTTTCGGTATAATCTAAAGTACTAATCTCTTCGTCTTCCTCGTAGAATCTTCGTGATTTAGTAGTTGAATTGATGGCAGAGAGTGCCGGAGAACAGTTTAAAATTACGATCGCTTCTAATGGTACGCAGTTTCCGGTTTCTGTCAATTTCAGTTCCAAGTGACATAAAAGTTTTCGGTAAATACCTCTAAACTGGCGGGTATTTGGGTTATCATTAAGTCCTCCGTGCATACGGCTTGCTTCAAAAAAGAGTTCTAAATGATCTTGGCTGATTCTGTAGGTGGTTATATATTTTAATTCTTGAGTTTCTTCGACTAACGTTTCAAAAAGGTATTTTAAACTCTCTATGCACACTAACATGCCTAAGAAACCAGTATTTGCTTTGGTTTTCAGCACCGGGAAGTAAGTTTTCAGAATCAATTTGTGCATTTCTTCGTAACTACGCTTCTTGAAGTTTTTATATTTAATTTCTTTATATACTCTTTAGCATAGTTTAGAAATGTAAATATTTTAGTTTTATTTCCCGGAAATAGCGGATGACAAAAATCATATTGTTTTAAGCTTTGAGAGTTAAGCACATCAAATAGATTATTAAAAACTAGCACAAACTTTTCAGTCGCCTCACTTTCTTCGAAATCTTTTAATTTTAAGTCATTTCTGCAACACTGCGGAGCAAGTGCAACACTTCTACTAAGAAGCTGAGTTGCAAGCTTGACTTTCATTATGGATTTTCGAAATTCTATATGTTTTCTGGTTAATTTATTAGATAGGTGTATGCCAGATTTTTCTTGTAACTCTTTCAGTTTTTGTATGAATGACCACTTTACTTCGTCTTCATTTTCGTCTAAGAACGTTGCTTTATCTTTAAAATGGTTCCTAATAAGCTTTATCATGTGGCAAGCGTCTAAAAACACAGCGACTCTATGATTCGCCGATGGATGTTCAAAAGTTGTTATTAATTTGTCTGTGTTATTTATTTGACAACCCAATAATTCCATTGTTAATATATTTGTCGGGTGACCATCAAACGTTAATGAAACCGTTTTTACACCTGCTTCATGACATCTCGATAAACACATTCTGATCAAATTGGCCTTCTGCGTTGCTGTTAATCCATTAACTAGAAAATATCCTAATGGAATTTTCCAGCTTTCGTTAAGACATAGTAACATATGCTTCAGAAGCTTTAACCGAATTATCTGACGTGCCAGTGCCTATGTCCACATGTCCTTGATTTTGCTTTCCGTCCCATAAGTTCCGCTGACGTATAGCAATTTCGTCAGCTACTAAGGCACAAATATATTTCTTGTCGCTCTTTTGACATTTTAATTTTAAAATATTAAATGCTTCAGATGTGAAACCTGGGGCACCGTCAACATTACGATACCACGTAGCAAGAGTTTTCGGATGAGGAAGGCAAGTATTGAATACTCTTCGGACGTAAATATATGCTCTCGGAGAGTAAAAGTTCAATGTGAGGCAAAATTTCCTAAACTCTGCTGTATATCTTGGTATAGGCCTTTTTTTGTTATGTTTTAGTTTTTTTAGCATATTACTGTACAAATCCGCCGCAAAAGCATTTTTCGATAAAAGAGCATGTATATCATAATTAATGAATCGCTGCTTCTTTAGAAATCCTATAACTTGTTGGAAGGAGGCATTTCTTTTCTTAAGTCGACGATTTTTTTGCTGCAAAAGTTTAATTTTTTTAACATGCTTCATTTGAAGTGCGCTTTTTCTTCTGAGTTCTTTCCTTAGTTTTGCTTTCTTTGGTGTATCAAAAAACGATTCTAAGTCCGACGACCATATTTCCTGCAATATACAAATATTTAAAACTAATTGTCAACATTTATATGCCTAATGATTTATCACCACACACAGGTAGATTACTAACCGGCTCCTCTTCTTGGTTTGTGATTGCAGGTTCACTATTCTCCGTTTTTTGTCCTGTCGAAGTACTCTTAAGTGATAAATAACAGTTTAGCCATGGTTGTTAGTGTTACAATATAGGATAATATAACAGATGTAACCAGTTTTACTTACAGGTTCATTCGGGTTCTTTTCTACAAGTTCTTCCGAATTAACCTCTAAATTTGAAGGTATATCATCAACATCTTCGTTCGGATTCTCTGTGTCGTCATCATCAGAGATTATTCAAGATATGTATAAAGCCTATAAACACAGTTAAAAATAATTAAAAAAATTGATATTTACGTTCGTAATTGAATGTTATATATGTAATAATATTATAATAATATCTATGTTATAATGGAATATTAAAACTTCGTAGCAAATACCTTTGCAGGCACAGCCCCTGAGCGAATTCTACGACGCCCACTCTTTGTTGTGTAAGTGTCCTTGACATGAAAGTGAATTGAACATATTATACACGTCCTTTCTTTAGGCTTCCACCAGGATTCATTTCTAGCCCGCCTTATGATTTCAGTCCAACGACTTAAAATTACCGCATCAGTTGGGAATCTACGGAGAGAATAAAAACAATTTGACATTTATAATATCTGTTTTATCTTTAGAGGATAAACTGGTGCAAATAAAATGCTCTTGCTTTTCAAAATTAGTAATATTAGAAAATTAATGTTAATCGTACAGCGTTTGGTTGACAAGCGAGATGACATTGTGAATTTGCTTTGAGAAGCACATGAGCGCCTTCTGACGAGCTGAAGGCAATCACTCATTCGCGCATTTCACTTAAATTACTTCAGGCATTAAGCCTGAACATGCTCCCGGCCGTTGAAAGATCACTTTCAACTTTGAAGATCCTCAGCTGTCGGAAGCTTACAAAGTCGCACGAGAGAACGACGCACGCAGCCTCTACTTGTGTTGACATCTGCCACTCTAGCGATTCCATCAGCTCCCATAATGAGCCGTAGCACACGGCCAAGCTTCCATGAAAGCGGAGGGGTATTATCTTCCGCCAAAAGCACCATGTCCCCGACGTTTAGGTTGGCAGCACTACTCTTCCACTTTGTCCTTTGCTACAGTTCAGACAGATAGTCACGCTGCCACCGTTGCCAGAAATGTTGCTGCATTTTCTCTAGGCGTTCGTAGCGTTGAAGATGACTTTCTTTGGCTTCAACCAGATACCGTGCCGGCGCTGCTGTTAATGGTCTCCCAATAAGAAAGTGTCCCGGAGAAGGGAAGAAGGTCATCGGGAGAAGAGGACAGAGGGCATAAAGGACGGCTATTCAAAATAGCCTCCACTTGGGCAAACAAAGTGCCAATTTCTTCGAACGTTAGATGGCTGTTTCCAATGACACGCTTTATGTGGTGTTTAGCAGATTTAACACCCGCCTCCCATATACCGCCAAAATGAGGAGTGTAAGCCGGTATAAATTTAAATTTAATAAGTGTTTGATTTGCAAACTCAAGTAGGGGTTCTTGATTTTGTTTTATAAATGAGCCTAATTCCCGTGAAGCGGCTACAAAATTGGTCCCGTTATCACAAAATATTTCCGTTGGCTTACCTCGGCGTGCAATAAAACGTCTGAGTGATAAACGCATCCTTAGTTAAATCGCTTACTGCTTCAAGGTGGATGCATTTATAACGCAGACAGACAAACAAACACAGATAACATTTAATTACTCGACTCCCGCGGCCTTTACGATTTATGATCGAGAGCGGCCCAGCAAAGTCGAGGCCCACTGACAAAAAGGGATAGCCTGGCGTGACGCGTTGGGGCGGCAAATTGCCCATTTTAGGCTGTAAGGTTTTCCCGCGCATACGTCTACATTGAACACAATTATTAACTGTGCGCCACGCCAGATGCCGTCCATTCACTGGCCACACTGTTAGTTTTACCGTTGATAACAACAGTAGTGGACCTGCATGCATATGTGTTATGTGCTCCCTTTTGAAATATAGTTTTGTCAATCTATGTGCGGCATGTAGCAAAATGGGATGCTTCTGGTCATATGAGTAATTATCTGCCGCACCTATGCGTCCCCCAACACGTATTAACTTGTTATCGAGAAATGGAGAAAGCCCAATTATTTTGCTTTTACTACTTAAAGGTTTGTTTTTTACAAGTAAATCGTATTCAGCCGGAAATTATTGAGTTTGTGCAATAATACAAAGCGAAAACCATGACTCTTGCAATTCGTTAACTGTTAAAATTCCAGTACGTTTTTGGTTCGGATTTTTAGTATTAAATATAAATCTAAGAACGTATGCGAATAGTCGCTGCAATCGATTCAACGATGAGTATTTTTCAAAATCTATAACAGGTTCAGTCATTGTTACAGCATGCACCTTCAACTCTGGTAAAGGCTCGGACTCTTTAATTTTTAATACTGGCCATTCGTCATTATTTTTGAGTAAAAAGTCAGGACCTGACCACCAAAGGGACAAAGACATAATTTTCTTTGCATCTACTCCTCTCGAAATGAAATCCGCCGGATTCGATTCTGTTGTAACATACCTCCAAGATAATGGTGAGGTAAGATCCACGATTTCACTTACACGATTGGCCGCAAATGTTTTGAGCCTTTTGATATCACCTTTGATCCAATTCAGGACCACAGTTGAATCACACCAGTGCACTATTTTCGTTGGTTTGTACCTGAGAGAGTCTAGTACAGATTTGGTGAGTTTGGCGGCTAGCAACGCGGCACACAATTCAAGACGCGGAATGCTGGTAGGTTTTAGTGGTGCTACTTTGGACTTCGCACACAATAGCCTGACAGTGACATCATTATTTGCACTAATTGATTTTACAAATATGCAGGCGCCATATGCAGATGGCGATGCATCACTGAAAGAATGTAATTGTATATATTTTGACGAGTCACCCAACACCAATCGCGGGATATGTAAATTATCCAAACATTTTAAATTTTCTGCAAACTTCAACCATTCATCTCTGAAGGTACAGGTTGATCCCAATCGATTTTTTGCTGCCACAGCTTTTCTAAAGCATGATCTTTGGCAACACTATTAGTGGGCTCAGAACACCCAAAGGATCAAATATTTTAAAAGAATTTGACATGATCGATCTTTTTGTTATAGGCACATCTGGTTCCTGCGTTAGTTTTATAGGAAAATGCAAAGTGTCAGTAGAAGGAATCCACCCCAGACCAAGAGTACTGGATGACTCACTGATTGTTAACTTATCGTGTTTGTCAATATCGATACCATTGAAAATAGAGGGACAATTGCTTTTATATTTACGCAGATTGAAACAACCTGATTTTAACGCATTTGACACCGACTTCTGTATATAAATTAATTGTTGAGGGTTATCTGCTCCGGTGATTAAATCATCGACATAGAAGTCTCTTTTTATAATGTCTTTTATGAGTTCGTCGTCTTGTTCTTGCCCTAACTGCCATAAACAACGTGTGCTGAGGTAGCTTGCACTTGCAGTGCCATAGGTTACCGTGTTTAAAGCCAAAGTCTGAATGGATTGTGACTCATTCTCCCTCCATAAGATTAGCTGTAAGTTCCTATCACTCTTATTCACTAATACCTGTCTGTACATTTTTTCAATGTCGCCTGTAAGTAGGTACTTACATTGTCTAGCACGTATCAAGATTGGAAAGAGGGTATCTTGAACATTTGGGCCGATCATTAATATGTCATTCAGAGAATAGCCTGTAGTGGTGGGGGCAGAGCCGTTAAACACCACACGGAGCTTGGTGGACTCGCTTTCCTGCCGTATGACTGCATGATGACACAAATGGTAAGATGGGTTAGGGTTCGGTTCATTATTGTAATTGTTTATTGAAAGATGTCCTAAGTCAGCATACTCGTTTATGAATTTAACGTATTCCGATTTGAGAGCAGGGTTGCGTTTAAACCGTTTTTCTAGATTAATAAATCGATTTTTGGCTAAATTGTAACTGTCACCCAAACACTCAACCGATTTTTGCAAAGGCAGTTTTACACAAAATCTACCTTCCTTATCTCGTATAGTATGAGCAAGAAAGTGACTTTCACATTCATTTTCAGGCTCATTCGTGCTACATTTAGTGGGAACTTCTTCCAATTCCCAGAACTTGGACATTATTGTTCAATATTTTCATTTTGTGATTCAGTGATCATTGCGTGATTACAATGTATCCTCTTGCTAGATACTGTTGAATTTATTGGGCCAGATACTATCCAACCAAGATGTGAACTCCTTAACTTAGGACAATTGGGTCCTAGGGACTGTTGCTCATTGCCTAGAATGTCCCAGAAGAGATCAGCATCTATCAATACATCTATGGGGGGTGGCTGATGAAACATAGGATCAGCCAACTTGATAGTTGGGGGTAGTTTTAATAAGCTAATATCAACCGGCATTCTTGGTACGTGACCGGTGAGTTCTTTTAACACAAAGCATGATAACATTGCACTAAATTTGCTATTTATTGATTTAATTTGAATATTACAACTTTCAATTACATGTTGTGATGGATTGCTACCTATGTCAATGACCTTTAGTGTGTCAATTTGACGGCTCGGTAAAGATAACCTGGTCTTTAGGAACTCAGAAATGAATGATGATTGGCTCCCGCAATCTAACAAAGCACGAACCTTAACCTTTTGCTCATCAAGTGGATTCGATACTTCAATCATTGCAGTAGATAATAAAACCAGATTTGTATTTTGATTTGAGTAATTAATGATAATCTCATCTTGTTTATCCGCGAGGGTGAGGTGGTTTTGGTGGAGCGTATTTGCCGACAATTCCAGGTTATATAAGTAATTATCATCGCGGAGCACTGCTCGCTGTTAGTCGCTATTGTGTCGGCACCGACCGGGAGCGATCCGCTGAGCGTGCTGTTATACGGGACCTCGTAATTTAGGTTTTAAAAAAAACACTTTTATTTCATAATAAGAAATAGTAATATAAAAAAAATATAAAATTAAGAAAATGATAAATGTTACAATATTTAATTGGCCCGGAGTCGAAACTGGCAGACACGCGAGGATACAGAGAGAGATGTTAGGGATTCAGCGGCCGGGCAGAGACTAACTGCCCACCGGGAGCGGGAAGCAGAGTTGCCTTTAAGTGATGTCATGACTAATTAGTGGAAATCTATGTAATCAATAATTATCCAAGACTAAGGGTTTTCCCTAGCATTGGGGAATCGTAACAGCCCCCCGACTTAGAGTAAACTACACCCTTAAAAGTGGAGTTTATGTAAATGAAGTGTGAATTAGCAGATTCTAAGAGAGGGTCCCGTGTTAACGTTTGAGGGGTTAATGTCATCTAATTCAGTGTCATTATTTTCAGGAGTTTTATTTGTTCTAGATTTCATTATTTTCTTGTGTATGCCAGTTTCATACATCTTATAAACGATAAAGCAAATAATAAAAATTACAATTACAATTGTGATACCTGAATAATATTTTTGATACAGAACAATATGCGGTTTTTCAATTATACTGTTAAGGCTTTTCAGGATTTCAGGATTATCATAAGCTAAGGAATCTAAGTTAACATTCTTAAGATTAACTACAGGTAAGTTTGATACAATATTATTATACGCTACAATATTACAACAGGAATCATTTAAAATATTAAAATTAGGTACAATGGTTTTCAGTTGAATTTCATGATTTTCGTGTGGTGTTAAACGAGTGTCCTTACAGTAGGCGATACATTCAGGAGGTAAGTACAATATACCGTTTCCACTAAATTCAATTTCAGTAATTTGGGAGTTATTACATTCAATACTTATTTTAGTTTTTTCAGATATTACAAATAACCATCTATTATAACGTAGTGGCTGCCAGATGCTTACATGACCATGAATGAATTTGGTTTCACAAATCGAAGGGATTGAGGTGAGTACTTTTGTAATAATTTCGGTTTCACAGGAAGGCGTTGCGGAAGAGGAATATAGTATTGGTGTTTGACAAAGGTAATGATCATTTTTGATTACTTTACAATAGTCCAGATTGTCTAACTTACAATACAATGATCTATCTCTGCTTATACCAATATATTTAGAGGATGGGATGATGGTCGAATACGATTCAGGGTTATTTTTATCATGAGGGACTAGTGACGGTAAGTTGTGATATATGTTTAAGTGTATAGGATTAATGAGAGGGATTTTTACTGCAAACACTATTTTTTCTTTATTGAAGTAACTAGAAATCTCTGATATGTTTAAAATAATGTGCATGTTGTCGAGATTTAAAGGAATTGGAAACTGTTTGGATTCGGGTAAAAATCTGTAGTTTTCGACTAATTCGGTGTACAATTCTTTAGGTGTTAGGATAGTGGGATATAGGATATTATATTTACTAAACATGATAGCGTTAATTATGTCCTCAACTTTAAAGGACAAGGCTAGAAGACTATTTTCTATCATGGAAGTTAATTCCAGCATGCGAGACCTAATACCTAGTTCCTTTGAGACGTAAGTCAGGTTTAGAATGTCTTGTGACAGTCCGTCAATTGCATTTTTCAGATGGTTTTCATTTAGCTTAATTCTGTATAGAGTTTCATTAAAGGATCTAAGTGAAGAAGTGGTGACTAATATATTTTCCTTCATCAGGTGGGCTAGTTGCTTTTGGTCTGTTTCTACCTCTGCGATGGCATTGTCGTATCGGATGGCGTCATCTTCATCCATTGTGCCGAATAACTTTTTTGATACAGTGCCTATGAATCCTAGAAGTGCGGACCTTTTTGACTGGCGAGATGTAAGATGAAAAATGGCTTCGTTATCATGGGCTATATCATTATAACGGGTGTTCAGCGGTTCAAAGAGATTAGTGCATTCTAAGCGATCAAAGACTTTGCCATCATTACATACTTGTTTGGATTTATCGAGGACGAGACGCAGATTTAGAATATGTGGATTAATAAAGGATACATCGTATGGAATTACTACACTAAGATAACTATCAACTAAACTTAAGGAACCTAAGGGGTCGAAGTAGATACCAGGACTGTTCGTTAAGGACGTAATGAACTCTTGCCCCAGTGCGGAATAACTGTAATAGAATATGATTAAGATTAATAATATGTGTATAACTAGGGCTACGTTTCAGATCTAGAAGCTAGTTTAACTTCGTCATAGTGATGTGTCACATGACGTCTATTTATGAGCAATGTCAAGGTGTTTCTGCCATTGATTTTTATGACTTTATACGGTCCTTTCCAAATAGGCGAGAGGGCTTTTCGCAGACGCACATGATTTTTGAGATAAACGTAATCTCCGACTTTGTACTGAACAGGCCGTGAACGGGTGTCGTAATATTGTTTAGATCTCTCCTTAGATCTTTGTATGTTTTCTAAGGCTTTTTCGCGTGAAAGTTTTAGACGATGGTGTAAAGATTTGAGATATTCCGGATAAGTAAGATCAGCTTGTAATTCGTAGACGGAGTCCGGGATGAAAGGCTTCTGACCGAAAAGGAGCTCGTATGGTGTGAAGTTAGTAGTGGAATGGGTTGAGGTGTTGTATGCTAACATAGCGGTGTATACGTACTTATGCCAGTCGGAATGATTTTCATTAACATAGGACTTAAGGTATTCCTTAAGCGTGGAGTGGCTGCGTTCAAGTGCACCTTGAGTTTGGGGATGGTAAGGGGAAGACCAGATTTGTTTAATTTTCAGGAAGTTGCAGGTTCTTTTGAATAATTCTGCGGTGAAGTTTGTGCCTTGGTCGGTTAAAATAGACTTTGGGATGCCGAAAACGGAAATAAAGTGCACTAGACATTCGCATGTCTCTTCTGCAGTTGCATTAGCGATAGGATAAGCGAGGGAATATTTGGTGAGGTCGTCCTGTAACGTGACAACAAATTTAAGTTTATTAAGACCAGCTTCTGGAAGTGGACCTACAAGATCGAGGCTGACACGTTCAAATGGCTTGGTAGAGGTTGTAGTTATTTGCATAGGTGATTTATTAATTTGTCTTAGGGCTTTGTTACTTTGGCATAGGGAGCAATTCTTTACATAAGTTTCGATATCAGTTCGCATATTTTTCCAGAAATACCTCTCTTTTACTCGGTTATACATTCGCGCGGATCCCAAATGTCCGGCAATTGGAATGTCGTGGTTTTCGCGGAGTATTTTAGGTATCTCGGAGGGTGTAGGGTAAATTATAGTGTTGTGATAAATATGTACTGATATTTGAGTATTGTTAAAGATATAGCAGAACATGTTGTATATTTTCGTCCAGATGTATTTGTCGAAAGGATTTTGGAAATCGGTAATGGCTAAATTTAGGTTGGAATCGGTGGAATTACGTAATATTTCGCATCGAAGATTTAGTAGGCTTTTATAAATGTCTTCATAAGAGCTATTATGAAAATGGTATACTTTGGTGAACAGGAGATATATAGTTTTTCCCTTGTGATCAAATGAGATGAAGGAGTAAAGAGTTCTTTCCCTGTCTGAGAGTTCTTGAGAATTTTCTAGGTTGCTTAGGATTTCTTCTACATGAGGGTTGGAGTCGTCGAGGTCGATGGAGGTAGGTATGACAATGATTTTGCAGTTAGTTTTCAGGATGCTTTCGTTATGTTCAAGAATGTTAGCGTTACTACTAAAGTTTTTGTTACTCATTGTTTTTAGGAATTTGCTATAATTATCGTCGCGAGGAGGATTTGGTGTGAGATCTTGTGATTTGTTGGATGTGGTAGGTGTAGGAGGGTCGTCGATTCCTGGTAATGAATCGTCGTTTTCTAAGAGGTCTACAGAAGGTAGTTTATCATCGAGGTCTAAGGAATCAGTGGGTAATTGGATATCAAGATCGTCGAGAGTCAGAGGGCTAAATTGAGGTGTGGAATTATCTTCATTTTGATTAGAAGTGGATGGGATAGGATCAGAGTCTGATGGTTGAATTGGGTTTACAGGATATCGGGATAGGGCGTCAGCAGCGGCATTGAGTTTTCCTTTTTGATATTCGATTTCGTATTCATATCCCATTAGTTTCAAGCGCCATCTTTGTAATTTGCTACTAGGGTCTTTATGATTGAACAACCACTTTAGTGGTCTATGGTCAGTAATGATTTTGAATTTTCGTCCATAGAGATATGGGCGGAATGTTTTACAACCGAATAAAATAGCAAGGAGTTCTTTTTCAGTAGTGTTGTAGTTACATTCGCTTTTGTTGAGGGTTCGAGAGGCAAAAGCTATTGGCCTATCCTTGCCAATTGGACCTTGACTGAGTACAGCGCCGATAGCATAATTTGAGGCATCACACGTTAAGATGAAAGGGATGGAGAAATCTGGATAAACGAGGATGGGAGCAGAGGTAAGTTTGTGTTTCAATTCGTCGAAGGCGACTTGTTGTTGGTTTTCCCATAGGAAGGGGACATCCTTTTTTAGGAGTTGGGTTAAGGGTTTAGCAATTTTAGAGAAATTAGCAATGAAACAGCGATAATAGGATACAAGACCGAGGAATGACTTAATGTCCTTTGGGGACTTGGGAGTAGGAAATTGAGTTACTGCTTTAACTTTTTCAGGGTTAGGTTTTACACCATCTTTAGTAATTTGATGGCCAAGATATGCGACTTCACGTCGGAGAAACTCGCACTTGTCAGGTTGGAGTTTTAAATTGTAGTTTCGAAGCCGTTGGAATACTGACGAAAGGTTATCGATGTGAGAGTTCAAGTCATGAGAATATATGACGATGTCGTCAAGGTAGACAAAACACCGTATGCCTTGGAGGCCTGTGAGAGCGGTGTTCATCAGTC
Source organism: Parnassius smintheus behrii (assembly GCA_036936625.1). Classification (NCBI taxonomy): domain Eukaryota; kingdom Metazoa; phylum Arthropoda; class Insecta; order Lepidoptera; family Papilionidae; genus Parnassius; species Parnassius smintheus. The sequence goes on from JAUPFT010000004.1 coordinate 40,890,693, forward strand.
GCTGGAAAGTGGCAGGAGCGTTTTTTAAGCCAAACGGCATCCTGGTGAATTGGTAGTGTCCTTGTGGTACACTAAAAGCTGTTTTGGGAGCGTCTTCCTCATTGATTAAAATTTGGTGAAATCCTGACGCAAGATCAAGGGTTGAGAAGTATTTGCTCTGTCCTAGCTGATCTAAAATTTCGGATATCTGTGGTATGGGATAGCTGTCACCAACAGTGATGTCATTTAGTTTCCGATAGTCGATAACTATACGCCATTTTTGTTGTCCGGATGCATCGATCTTCTTTGGGACAATCCAGATTGGTGAAGACCATGGAGACTCTGAATGTTTTATGATTCCCTGGTCGAGCATTTGGTCAATTTGTTTTTGAACTTCTTGTTTATGTACTTCTGGGAACCGATAAGATTTTACGTTTATGGGGTTTTGATCACTAGTTTTTATGTTATGTTTTAGAGCATTCGTGTGGGAAAGTTTATCGCCAGGAATAAAGAATATATCCGAATATTCAGAGCAAACATCGTGAAGGGCGTTTGCCTCTTCAGAATTGAGGTGGGAGATTCTAAGTAAGTTTAATACTACTTGTGTTCGAAGATAGGAATCTGTGTTTTTTAAATGACAAACTGTGTGAGTGTTTACTGGGTCGAGAGCTTGGGTTAAAGAATTTAAGGGAATTAGTGTAATATCGAGATTTGATTGAAGGGTTATAGGAGTTTCAGAGGTATTAATTACTGATAAATTAATTCTTTTATTTTCTTTGACCGCGACTACGCAATTAGCGATAAGTAAATCTTCATGATAGTATTGATCTAGTACAAGTCCTTCTTTTACTTCAGGGTTGGAAACAGAGCATTCTATGACGGTTTCGGATCTGGGAGGAATTACATAAGTAGGTTCATTAAAATATAATTTTATTTCATTTTTGCCTATTTTCAAAGTTTCACGAGTGTAGTCGATTGTGCAACCGAAAGCGATTAGCATATCGGTGCCAACTATACCATCATAAGGTAAGTTTATTTGGGGTATTATATGGAATCTGTGTGTGATACAATTTTTGTCGTTTATTTTTATCTCAAGTGGGAAATGGCCCATTGTAGGTGAAGCTTGATCGATAGGGTCGATACCTTTTAGAAAAATTACTTCCGTTGCGATGTCGACTGGTTTTTGTATAGAGGATCGTTTTAGTAGGCTAACAGTTGCACCGGAGTCTATAAGGAGAGATAAGGTTGTGTCTGAAACCGAGGAATGCACGAGGATATGGGGTAAGCGTTTCTTTAATGGACCTATATTAATTTCATAAATTCTGGTTTCAGGAATAGGATGAGGACCAGTTGAGTCTGAGGTGGATTTAGCAAGTACGGAATGATCTATCTTACGTTTGATGAGGTCGGTGGATACGGAGGATACAGCGGTGCGACTAGGTTGCAAGTCCTTATTGTTAGCGAGTGCAGAAGATACAGCGGGATTAGAGGATACGGTGGGTGCAAAGGATACGGTGGATGCAGAGGATACAGTGGGAGCAGAGGATACAGCGGATGCAGAGGGTACAGCGGATGCAGAGGATACGGCGGATGCATAGGTACGATTTATTCGCGAATCCCTATTACTAGGGGATACAGAGGATACAGAGGAGACAGTGGATACAGTGTCGCGTTTATTTCGCGAGTCCCTATTATAAGGGGATGCAGAGGATACAGTGGATACAGTGTTGCGTTCATTTCGCATGTCCCTGTCGTAAGGGGATACAGAGGATACAGTGGATACAGCGTTGCGATTATTTCGCGTGTCCCTGTCGTAAGGGGATACAGAGGATACAGTGTTGCGATTATTTCGCGTGTCCCTGTCGTAAGGGGATACAGAGGATACAGTGGATGTAGTATTGGTGCCTTTGATATGGTAACGTTTTGGAAATCGATGTTTGGGTCTCACGAGACACCACCGTGAGCCCGCTATGCGTTTAAATCATCGTTTGATTTATCCTGATTTTCTGTATATTCACTGTTTTCATTAGCATTTACCGCGTGGATTTGAGCTTGATTATTTTGATAACGCCTTGGAGATAGTCCGTGATTACTTTGGTTTCTAAAGCGGTTATTATTAAATTCACGTTTCCTACATTCCTCAATAGTGTGGCCCACGTTTTTACAGTAACGACACACGGGAGGCCCTGAAGTAGACGGTCTTTGACTGTTAGAATTATTCGAATAGCCTCGCTGTGTTTGATTTCGAGCTTGCTGGGATTGACGTTGAGGCCAACGTCCTTGACTAGGTGAACCGGTGTGGATTGCCGAAGGATTACGTTTAAAGGAGGTTTGCAATATTTTTTCTTCGGATACAGCGAAGCCAATGGCTTCATTTAGAGTTTCAGGATCACGGCATCTGACTACCGTTGACAATCGAGGATTTAAGCCACTTACAAATGTATGCAATGCTAGGTCTTGCATTGCAGCGACACGGCCAGTCAGTTCACCTTTCTTTTTCGTTGGTATGGAGATGTTAATTTCTGTTAATAGTTTTGATAAGCAGGTTTCTACGCGTAGTGCGAACTGATTGACTGTTTCGCCATTAATTTGACAACAATCTTGGAGATCTGAGAGTAGTGCAGCATAGTGTTTTTTTTCGCCAAATTGATTTTTGAGAAACTCTTCTAACTGTTGCCAGTTCTCGAACTCTTTGATGGAGCACGCACTTTCAGCACGGCCTTCGAGTTGGCTTAGAATAAATTTTAATATTATGTCTTGTTGAGACGGTGACGCAAGACTTATTGCATTTCTGCAATTGTTTAAAAATGCATTCAATTTTTCGCGACTTCCATCGAATTTATTAATAAATTTGCTTAAAAAGTTCATGTCGATTTCTTTTACTTCCTTAGACATGGCAATAGGCTCGTCTTTGGGCATAGCAAGTTAGTCAAATCAGCGATAACGCATGGGGTACGGAGTTGCGATAAGAATGGAATGTTGCACTATTCTCGGTACTGAGCGATAAAGAAATAATACAATGAACAAAGAATGATTAATTAAATGTTACTAAGACTAATATGTACTTTGAAACTCTTTAACACTTTGGATTAAATTAAAATTATGCGATGGAATTTTACAGTTAAATCACTGACACTTTTTCACAACACGGATAGCTTCGATGTAGGATTAATTAATGTACTTACAGGAATACTGCAATTACGACGGCAACACGAAACATTTCGTAGTCAGGCGAGATCACCCAAGGTGAGTGATAGGTCTTCGGTGTATGCCCAACAAGGCACGTGAGGGTCTGGTAAGACCAGCAGGATACAGCGGTGTTTGCACAGGGATGCAGGATACGGCGACACGGAGATGAGATTGGAATTATGTGCTTTTCACTGACACAATCACACGTAGAAATGAATTTATTTAATATATTTTCACAGAAATGAGGCGTTCCGAGGATTTACTTATTTCTTAAAAAAAATCCCTTAAGCTGCCACCAATGTTATACGGGACCTCGTAATTTAGGTTTTAAAAAAAACACTTTTATTTCATAATAAGAAATAGTAATATAAAAAAAATATAAAATTAAGAAAATGATAAATGTTACAATATTTAATTGGCCCGGAGTCGAAACTGGCAGACACGCGAGGATACAGAGAGAGATGTTAGGGATTCAGCGGCCGGGCAGAGACTAACTGCCCACCGGGAGCGGGAAGCAGAGTTGCCTTTAAGTGATGTCATGACTAATTAGTGGAAATCTATGTAATCAATAATTATCCAAGATTAAGGGTTTTCCCTAGCATTGGGGAATCGTAACAGTGCGCAGCCGGCTTCCCTGCACAGCTTGTGTACAGCACGCAAGTACCGCCAGAACGAGGAACGTGAGCCATTATTATTTACTATTCTAACAGTTGCATTGCTATTTAAATAATGAGCATTTAAAACTTATTTGAAGATAAAAATTAAAATTAATTATTAAAAATGACTTCATCAGCAGAAATTAATAAAACACGATTACGTGAATTAACTACAAAAAGAGTGTCTGCAAAAGGGCAAATAACTAAATTTAAAAATTATTTAAATAGCATTAGCAGTAAAACGGATTTAGATAATGTGCAATTTACCGAGTTAAGTTTAAAACTTACCAAATTTGAAGCGTTATCCGTTAAGGTTGATGATTTGCAGAGTGAAGTAGAGGTTTTAAATCATGAAAATATTTCGGCTGAAATTGAGGAGCGTGACAATATTGAGCAAGAGATAATAATAAACCTCGCCAAAGCCAAAACTTTAATTGAAAGATTTTCTAAAAAAATAGAATGCGAAAAAAGGCGCAGCTCCGTGCACAACGCCTCATGTTGCGTAGATGATCCTGGTTGCCGTGAAGCAGGTTTGAAATTACCTCAAATTCAACTTGCCAAAATTCACTGTACTAACAGTTGTAATTTTAGCCTCTTTACCCCCCCCCCTCGTCCCCTTGCGGCGAGGTATTTTCATTGGGGTATCGGTGTAGCATCCGATGATGTGACATTCTACATCCCTCTACACCACATTTTTTCGCTCTGCACTCTAACCTCCTATGGTTAGGTGACAAACATTGGAAACATACTTTCGCTTTTTTAACCGCGTCCCATTTCTCGCGATTATTCATGTCCTTAAACTTGTAACAACTCACTATAGAGTGCTACTTGTTACATATAACACACTTATGTGTAACCCGACTTACCGGCTTGTCCTGGGTTATCATAACCACCTGTCGGTTGTGCCCTTTATTATTTCGGCGTTCTAGACGCTCGCTCGTATTACTTCGGCGCTCATAGCGCTCGCTCTTGACACGGTTGCTACACACCCCTTTGCAGTTTGCTTCCTGAATTCAGGACGCTTCCGTTTTTCAGGCACATTTTCATTGCTTAAGGGCGTTCCAAATTGTTCACTCAATGAATTCAAAAACTTGGCCATCTTGTGTAACTCCGGCTCCAAAGGATGCTGAGCTCGATATTCAAACCATTTAAATTTGATCATAGTTCCGAGTTTTTCTACTATGCGGCTTACTAACTCCGGTGAGTATAAATACTGTGGTTGATTCAATGCTTGTATTGTGGCAACCACGTTCGTAATACGACTTGCAAAGGATCCTATATTTCGGCAATCTTCTGCCAATCTTGGCATACGCTTTACTTTCTCGATTTCGGCTAGAATGAGCATCTCAACCCTACCGAATCTTCTTTCAAGAGCGTTCCTTATTTCTTCAGGTTCACACAAAGTAAAAAACAATGACTTAACCGCTTCCTTAGCGGTGCCCTTTAATGCCCTCCTAAGGCGTGCGACATTCTGCACCCCTGAAAATTGGCTTCTCGTATCTTCAAACACCGTTTTGAAAACTATCCATTCACCCGGGTCTCCATCGAACACCGGTAATTCCTGGAGGAAATGAAGCTGGGAAGACTTATCTTTTCCCGCTATCTTTATTGCACTCACAATCGCTTCGGTCAATTCTGACACCTCACTCGCGTGTGTTTTCTGTGCATTTCCTTGGTTGCGCTCGATCTCCGCCCCTTTGCGGCGTGATCCTTTACACGCTTCCTTATCAGTAATATCGGGTTGTGTTACACTAACCGGCGCGCTCATTATGGTCTGTTGAACCCAACTCCTTACGAAAGGTTCCACCTGAGTATTCCGCTCTTCATCATCCTCACTCGAGTCGATCTCCTCTTCTCGGTTGAGTCGTGCCAACTCCAATTGAGACTTGGCTAAGGCAGCAGCTGCCTGTGCTCGTTCGAGCTCTGAGCGTTCGAATTTAATCCGCGCCTCTATTATTATTATTATTATTCGGCTTTCAGCCTCGCCGATCGCGATGACCTACTACCTCTCTGTGACCCTTTGTCACTAGTGTGCCCGATTACTGTCCTTGACGATGCCGCTTCTTCGGTCCTTTGACCTACTTTTTCGACTACCGTTTCACTCCTGGATATAACGGATTGTTGTGCGGTGCTGGCTTGCGTACCACTGGTGTCCGTCCTGTTGCTCGTCGTTGCCATGGACGTCCCTGAGTCCCACGTGCATGTGGACGTATCGGTGGTGGCTCCACTTGAAGGAGTTGTTCCACACAAAGCAGTAGCTGTGGTCGCTCCAGATGGTTCCGCCTCTTTAGCCTTTCTTGAGAGCCCTGTTCTTGTCCTGCTTCCTTCGCTCCTCTCTGTCTGGTCTTGTGCCTTCTTCATCTTGCAGGAAGGTGATTGTTGGCCTACGGTCCCTAACAGTCTCTACGGTCCCTACAACCCCTTACCTACAACCCTTCTACAACCCTACAACCTTACTACCACCCTAACAGCCCCATCAATCCTGAACGGAGCCTACCGAGGTGAGCCGTCCAGGGATGGAGTCGTGCAGGAATGGAATGGAGGAAAGGTTTAGGAACTGTCCCGCCAAGGAATATGACGAAACAGTCGAGCGGTAGTGCGAGCGCAGTCTCGCTCGAGAGAACTGCTCCACCCGATGGTGTTGTGCTAGAGCCCAACCGTTTGGCACCGTTAGGTGGTCGGGCTGTATGCTGCGCTTCGTCGCCCAGTCGCCGGTGACGCTTCGTCCAAGCGCCCTCCTCCGGCCGCGATGCAGTCAGGTGCCCACGAGCACCCTCGCCTGGGAGCAGCAGCGGTGGGTGCTTCTTCTTCTTGCACCCTCTGATGACCCGACAGGAAATGCCGGGTACGGTCGTCCGACAGGAAATGCCGGACACGGTCGTCCGACAGGAAAATGCCGAGCACGCTTGCCCGACAGGAAAAATGCCAAGCCCTGCTTGGCCACGATGAGTGCCTTCACAAGACACCTGCGCCTGGCTGCGATACGTGCCCCATGCGAGCACACGCTCCAAGCCGCAATCCCTGTTTTCTTTCTTCCGGTAGTTCCAGGTCCAGTCCTTCTGCGCTGACCTGGTCTTCTGGCCTTTGGTACTGTTGCTTCAGCTCAAACCTCCGGCTTCCTTCGGTTGCTGATCTTCACTCGGCTCCAAAGGTCTTCTTTTTCCATAACCAGCAGTCCACAGCTGGTTCCTTGATCCTGGCTGCGAAGGACCAATTGAAAAGGAATCTTGTTCGCTAGGACCAATTGAAAAGGAACCCAGCAGGCTTAAACGTTCAACTAAGAAACAGAAGGGAGGAATCGAGGCTTCTCTCGATCCGGCCTCCTATTACGCCTACGTTGGGTTCGGGAACAACGTATGTGATCTCCGCAACGGAGTAACACACAAGGGCGATAACCTCTTCTTTTTCAGAAAATAGGTTCAGGCGGGGATTACGGGTCTTCCGAAGTCGTCCCGGTCCCAACGCCTTAATTCTTCGATGTGGATTGTATAATTTTGAGGGATGAATTTCTTGGGAATAAAACAGCAATTATCTTCAAACCGTTCCGTGAGAGAGTAATCACTTTTCCCTATCACTTCCCTACACTTTTTTTTCTTATTGACTGCTGGTCTTGCACTTTTTCCTGAACTAATCCTGAAGGATTCCCGAACTTCCCCGAAGGATTCCCGAACGAATTGCAAGAAAACTCGTTTACGGAGCTACCCCTGAGCTATACGCGAAAGTGAGCCGCGCCATTTGCGCGCAACTCAATTACATCAATTTGTACTATCACTCTCTCACGGTTTTCTCAATAATTTATTTTGTATAAGACATACATTTATACAATTTACTTATAAAGATAGCACAAAAAATATCTTTACAACGATATACGTTACATTTTCACATTACAAAAAACCTTTTATTTATTAAACAAAATGTGCCTATTTTACTCACATTGAAAATTTCTTAAATATTTAATATAGAAAGTTAAAACAATGTTTTCCACTTGAAATTATACATATCTTAATCAATACAACAGTTTAATTTACACTTTCTCTATACATTTCACTATTAAAACACTTTTAAATTTCTTATACAAAACTATCATTATTTCACTTATTCACAGGAATTTTCACATAAAAATAACACAGAATTCACCTCATTTGCACGTACAATCAATCTGAAATGTTTTACAAGTCATTTTTACGTAAATTGCTGAAATTACAAATATTTAAATTTTACATATTTGGCCTCCTAAGTACGTGGCTAGCGTGCGTCTATGATCTCAAACTATTTGAACAACTAACTTTTGCACGGCTATCGACTATCAGTAAAAATGGAAAGTTTAATATCAACAATACTAGGTGAATAAATGATTCTACATAATTCTCAAACTGTAAGAAACTATTTCTAGTCAGATTCTTATCAGTTATCATGTCTCTTATCAGATAACATAGACAAAATATTTCATGAATCAATACATTGAAAATAGGCATTTGTTTTCATACAAAACGTATCAAACTCATATAAGACAATACTTATGCAATCAATTTCCATTAATTCTACTTATGCACAGCGATCATCTCGACCGGGGAACAAATCCGGTCTCTAACTTTATTTTAATTTTTTTTTAAATTAAGACGATTTCAACCGGGGAACAAATCCGGTAACATAATTTATATCTTAAAAATTCCCTATATGAATTTATTAAAAGATATTACTAGGAAAACAATAAACTGTTCCGGCCTGGGAGTCGAACCCAAGACCTTCATATCATTAATTCGATATTTCTTTAAGATTCAACTAAGCATTTTCTTATTAAAATATTGTTGCTTGATAATTTGCTTTTTAGAAGCTATTCGTAATCGGTTAATTAATAAATTGAAATATTTTTATAGGCGTGTCGCCAACAAGTATGGATTGTCAAGAATGACAGATTGATTTTTCAAACCGGTTCACAATCGGCTTTTTGAGGGTTAAATTACACACTCCCGCTCGGTCTCGCTCTAGTAAATGACGGTTCTAAGTGACCAAGAAGGATAGATTCACAGGAAAGTGCGATTCCGTGCTGCCAGAGCAATTTTGACCCGAAGCCTTTTAACGATTTAACTTGGTTAAAACCTGTAAAATTAGACGGTTTAAAACCACATTTTTTGGGCAATAAGTTTTTTTCTATATATTCTATAGATAGTCCCATAATATTATTTATTATTATTTTATTAATAAGGCACACAAACAGATTTAAGACAGTACAAAACACATTTACAGTAACAAAAATATTATAACTAGTCTATAATCCAATAAAATGTGCACAGCAAAACAAAATATGACAAGTATGACCGAAAAATCAATAAAAAAATTAATAATACATGGTACTAGTGACAATTCAAAAAAAGAACTTCGTGATATTCGTGATTTTACATACTTAACGTAGCAACTTTAGATCTTCTAAATTGTGAAATATTAGAATTAAAAATGTCCAGATCAGCGTTACGATGTCTCAGCTCGTCAAAATTTCGACACATTCGAATGACCGGATTAAAAAAAGACGTGTTGTTTCTGTAAACATCAAGGCGAAAGATACGCGGGTTACGCAGACGGGATCGACTGTTAAAATTAATTAAATTAAGCAATTCTGGGCAATCGATGGAGGAGTGAATGATTTTGTGAAGGTAACTAAGCTCAAAATATTGTCTACGTTTATCTAATTTCGTAACTCCAAAGTAATTCACTCTTTCATTATACGATGGCAACTGGCGAATCAATCCATGTTTACGACATAAGCTCCGCAGAAAACATCTCTGGACTCGTTCAATATTAGCTATATGTACTTCATAATAGGGTGACCAGACTACTGAGGCGTATTCAAGAATCGGTCTCACAAGAGTGTTAAAAAGATATATTAGACTAAGGGGTCTCTTGAATTCCTTCATAACTCGTGTAACAAAACCAACTAACTGATAACCACGTTGCGTTAAGTGATTAAATGTTGCTTAAAATCTAGTTCTGAGTCAAAGATAACGCCCAAATCTTTGGCAACATTACTTTCAGACAAAGGTTGATCATTGATATGGTATGTATACTTCAGACAAGTTTTCTTAGTTGTGAAAGTTATAAGAAAACATTTACTAACATTCAAATGCATTTTATTATGAGAACACCATGTATAAATATTGTTAAGGTCCCGTTGCAACAAGAGGCAGTCATTAACATCATCGATTATACGAAAAACTTTCATATCGTCTGCATATAGTAAACATTCACTTTTTATATGGTCTACCAAGTCATTAATAAATATAATAAACAAAAGAGGGCCAAGATGGGACCCTTGAGGAACCCCGGATGTTACATGTACTGGTTTGGAGATTGGATTTGGAAACCTTTTATTGCAACGATCTGACTACGTCTAGAAAGATACGAAATTATCCAACGTAACAAATTGCCATGTATCCCGTATGCTGCTAATTTAGCCGCGAGTATTCTATGGTTGACTTTGTCAAACGCCTTTGAAAAGTCAGTATAAATCGAGTCTACTTGGCGTTGGGTAGCAAACGTAATTTTGCTACCCAACGCCAAGTAGACTCAGAAAAAATGTAATTTTTGTAGACAAGTAAATTACTAACGGTTGATCTACCAGTAACAAAACCATGTTGTAAGTTTGATACGCTTTGTTTCACGTGGTTGTAAATATGGTCATAAGCCAACGATTCAAAAATTTTAGCCATACAGGATAAGATACTAATTGGCCTATCGTTTTCACATTTTCTTTTATCACCAGACTTATGAATTGGAATTACGTAAGCATTTTTCCAAACAGAAGGGAATAAGCCGCTCTTAATAGACTTATTGAAAATTATAAATAACGGCAAACTAAGTTCTTCACAACACGCCTAAACAAATAATGATGGAATTCCATCGGGACCCGGACCTTTGTGAGCCTCTAGTGTTTTAATCTTTCTAATAATGTCATCTCTACTAATGGATATATTTGATAGTGCAAGATTAGACCTGTCCGGTATATTAAATTCGGGTTCACAGTTGTCAGGTATTTCATAAACAGAAACAAAATACGCTGAAAAAAGTTCACAGATTCCTTGGGGATCTGTAGCAGTTTTAGAATCATGAGTCATAGATTCAGGGATACCTTTACTTTATTTTTTGTTATTAACGAACTTAAAGAAATGTTTAACGTTTTAATCTAAACTATTCTCAACTTCATTTTGAATCGATTTGTAGCAGGCTTCAATTAAGTGTTTACTACGAGTTCTTAGCATATGGTATGCATAATAATCCCTCGGATTACCAAATTTTTTATACAACTTATGATACTTTTTCTTATCTCGAAGGCAACGAATTAGAGGAAAGTTAAACCAGTACGGGTATTGGTTAGGATTACATTTTTTAAATGGTACAAACAGCAAAATAGCTGAATTAGTTCTTTATACATAGCATCAACAGCACTATCAGGGTCCAAGTCATTTAACAGTTCATGCCAATTAACTTTTCTTAAATGGTCTTTAATTTTTTCAAAATTACATTTGTGATAATTTGGTTTCAAAAGTTTACGATTAAATTTAACAAAATTTGGTTTATTATTTGTATAATTGAGATTAATTTCTATAGATGGATGATGACCGTCCAGTTTCAGTAATGGTTCTACTTCTTTTACTCTTAGTTCGTCCATAGTTGATAATACGAGATCAAGTAGACGATCATTCTGATTTTTAGAATTATTATATTGTTTCAGATCACATAATGCCATAGTATCTAAAAGAAAACGGCCCTTAGTGCCAGCAGAAGCATTTGGAATTAAACGAAATTCTAAATTAGAGATCTCCCAGTCTATGTCAGGAAAGTTAAAGTCGCCTACCAATAAGAAATGTCCAGAATGGGCATTGCTAAGTATGATACTTTGATAGTGTTTCATAAATTTATTGATGTCGTCCGACGGAAGATAAGGTGGAAGATAACAAACACAGATATTTAATGACAAACAATTTGTAGAAATAAGTGAAACCCAAATATCCTCAAAGTTACTGTCCCAAAATTGCCTACAAGTAACAGCAAAATATTTTTTTATGGCCAAGATCACACCTCCTCCCTCGTCTTTTCGTTCGCCATAAGCGCATTCCCCTCTGTCCCGTCTGAATACATTATAACGCTCATCAAATAATTCTTCATTAAAAATACCTTCATCTAAGTTAGTTTCGGTTAAGCAAATAATATCATAAACATTATTTAGTATATTTGTATACAGCTGATGTGTTTTGGTACGCATACGATTAACATTTTGATAGTACATTAACATTCAAGACAAAAGAAAAATACAAAACTTAAACGCAAAATAAACAAAAACAAAAAGTGAGACTTACTACAACACAAATCAGTTAACTTATTTTAGCCAAGCAATCTTTGTTTTTTATATGTACTGCTGAAGAATTATCATCTTTTTTCACATATATATTCCCGAATTTGACCCACACGTATTTATATTTTCCACGAGCAGTAGCCCGTGTCAAAGCAAAAAGCTCCTTGGTTTCTGGAGAGTGATGTTCGGAAACATAAATTGGGCATATGTCCCCTTGAATTCCTAAATGTACAGAACTTAATGTGTTGCCAGGGTTAGCCTTATTATAACGTTTGATCGCCGACAGAAGATTATCACGATGCCGAATGGAAGGCAGCGAAAGCAAAATATTACGCGGGCGTTGGGCTGATGTGGTCGGCAATTTAGCAACCCTTCGACACATACTAATTTCAGCGTCTGTCGTTGGTAGTTTTACTGTAGAGAAAATATTTTTGACAATCGTCAAAATATTTTCATTTCGTTTTTCGGGGACTGTTTGAATCTCCACGTTGTGATTGCGGGAAATTTTTTCCATGGATTCCAAACGACGATGCAGTATACTCATTTTGTTTGTTAGATCGGCATTCGTTTTTTCTAGTGCCTTGACTTTTATTTCAGCAGATTCAATATTTGACTTGAGTTCTTTTTGCCCCTGATGTAGAAAGTCTGTAGTTTCAGTAAATTCAATTTTGACTTGATCAATGGCTGTAACAATCTCCGTTTTGATTAATGATTTCATATTAATATAGAATGATTTTTTGAGTGATTCAAATTTTTCATCTAATTTAACATCGAGTTTCATATCTAGAAGTCTGGCTATACTCTCTAATGTAACTTCTTGTCCTAGAGAAGGGCACATAGAAGTTGATGGTTGAGGATCTAGTGAAGTTTCCGAGTGTATCATTATTGAATCATTAAATGGCACTGATTTTCTAACAGGTGTATTCGAAATATCTCCCTTGCGTCGATTTGTTACATTAAAGCAAGTTGGGCATTTCCATTTAGATTTAGTTTGACCGTCTAATTTAAAGAAAGCAGTCTTATCCATATTCAAACATTTTAAATGGTATTCTTGCCTACAGTGCATACATAAACACTTTTCTCTTTCACCACGAGGTGGTGGCAAATCATTGCAGGCAATACAAAAATGTTTGTTTTCCATTGTGGTATACGTAAATGCAATAATAAAGTATAATTTGTAAAGTGGCTAATTGCGTAAATGTTTTTTTTTATGTTAACATTAGCTGGCGATCGAACCTCGACTTCTATTTGATCTAACAAAACCAAAAATAAATTAAAATAGTTTGTTTGGAAAAAAGAAAAAAAACAAGAACAAAAAGACAAATGACAATGTGAGAACCGAACCACGGTTTCCAGATGTTAGAACAGACCTCTGCGCCAAAGCGCTTTGATTTAACTTCACGAAAATGTTGATCTGTATCGTAATATCTATTTAGCGAGATTTTTATTGTAGTGGGTATTTAATCATAATATATTGACCACTAAATCTATACACAACCCACTTATAATCAATATCACAGGGCTAGTCTTGAAATAAAATCATTTATAGCACTCACAGTTTTTAAGAACGGACACAAATATATATTAACACAAGGCCGAGGAATTATGCTACGAATTATAAACGACTCGATGACGTTTTAGAACTTTAACCACGAATATCAAAATAAAACTACTAATAAATAAAACACGTCCGATACCTGTCTTCTGTTCGAATGAATTAGTAATATATATTATAATAGTGCATTTTTCTGAGATATAATTAGTACATTTTCCAAAATAATAATCATCTTAGGTAGGTATTTACTTTTTTTAAATATTAATTACACAAATAATAATTATAATAATATAATTTAATCACACAACTAAATCTCTCATTAGTAATGTAATGGTAAAAGAATTGATTAAAACTACTTTTACGGATTTTATCGCGTTTATTTTTACTTTTTATTTTTAATTCCCGACGTTTCGGGCGCTTTCCAGCACCCATGGTCACGGGGGACTGAGATGACTGACGTCCCGATGTCATTGTTAAACCCGGAGTACCTTCAGCTTTTTTAATTATTGTTTATGGTCTATGGTCCTTATTAAAAAAAAGCTGAAGGTACTCCGGGTTTAACAATGACATCGGGACGTCAGTCATCTCAGTTCCCCGTGACCATGGGTGCTGGAAAGCGCCCGAAACGTCGGAAATTAAAAATAAAAAGTAAAAATAAACGCGATAAAATCCGTAAAAGTAGTTTTAATCATGTGTAGTGTTCGCGTAAATATAAGAAATCATTATGGTAAAAGAATTTTCAAAATCAGTCAAGTAATTTTCGTGATTAGCCAAAAACATATTCATAGAAAGTAGCGCCATCTATAATAAAATAAATTCTACATTAGACATCTGTAATTATACATAACATTTTAGTGGTAAAAGAATTTTCAAAATCGGTCAAGTACTTTACGAGTTTAACTAAAAACATATTCGTTGATAGTAGTGCCCACTAATTAAAATGCATCCTACGTTTCACAGTCATAATAGCATTCTAATGGTGAAAGAATTTTTTAAATAGGTCAATGAGTTTTTCAGCACCATTCCGAAAAGCGATTGAGCTTAGCCAACCACACACAGTAAAAACATAACTATCCTTTTTCATCCGTAGTCGAATAAACAAACGGTTGACACCGATTGCGTATCAGTTGCTTTGGATAAATATCCGTTGTCAACAGTTGCTTTATATCTATTCATGACATTAAAATAGGGAAAAACATTTCATACGGTAGGCAACACTCGAATATTATTGCGCAGTAATACTTGTATTGACATTCAGCTTTCATATTATTTTATAATGAAATACACCAGAAAATTGTACACTTACTTATGAAAAGTGATGTTCTTATCCTTATCTTTTTTCCAAGAGTAATTTTTACATGATTTCACGGTACAAACAGTCATTTTGCAAAAAAAAAAATACCGGTGCGTGATGTACGTTCGCAGTGAACGTCGCTGGCGTAATGGCGGAACGATCGAACGAGTACGCCAATATTGGCGCCTTTTAAATGGAAGCGTTTTACCTGTATCTGTACCTATAAAACATCTTTGGATATGCCATATTGTAGTTTTAATATCTTTTATGCACAAAATAGTTCAGTCACTGTCACTATCGATTGCCATCCCTTTTTTTAAATTACTGAGTTTAAGATGTTTAGTTAGTTTGAGGATATTATGTTTAAAATAAATGCATATCTGACGTATTTTATTTTCTTTTATATACGTCATTTAATTGCACTGTAAAGTAGACGTGGGTCGTTACATCATTTTCAAGAAACGTAACGAAACCAGTGACTTGGTCGGCGTCACCTGTTTCAAAACTAGTGATTTTTGTAACTGGCTATTTTTATTCGGCTACTGTGATTGTTTGCGTAAATATCACCACCAACTATACAGTTACACACGAAACGAAAATAAATTTAATCACTATCTAAGTGTTGGTAGCTATACAGTTAAATCAATAAATTAACTTCCCTTCATACTCTATTCAGATTTAGGACTGACTGCATTAAATGTATTTATGATTGATCTGCGTTTACTATGACACTAAGATTTTCATAAAATTATTAATGCAGGCAAGTCAATTTGATTGTTTATACAATGATTATTGATATTTACAGTTTATTTACACTTCTTCAACGTTTTTGCACTTTTATTTACACTGTGCAATTAATTTGTTTGTTTGTTTGGCTACTTACACACAGTTTTTAAGTTTTATATTATTATATACATTTAATTTTTTAAAGTTTTTATGTACATTTTTTAGTTTTATTTTGATTTTATAAATAAACGAGTTCACGACTCCGTCAAAAATGTTTTAAAAATTATTTTACTTAAGTTCAATGTGACTCTCGCTTCCCGGAATCGACCGTTGGAATTATTTATAAACAGAGATTACTCTATTTTATTGTCTATGTCTATAGTCTTACGTATGAAAATTAAAAGTACAATAATACTGCTACATACGCTGTTTTGTTTATTGTTGTATGCCACATGTGCGCTTTGCGTTCGACCGACCGACAGTCGACTCTCGCAATAATCACGGTTAACAGTAATAAGTAACGCATTTACAA
The DNA here is from genome assembly GCA_036936625.1 of Parnassius smintheus behrii. Classification (NCBI taxonomy): domain Eukaryota; kingdom Metazoa; phylum Arthropoda; class Insecta; order Lepidoptera; family Papilionidae; genus Parnassius; species Parnassius smintheus. The sequence goes on from JAUPFT010000004.1 coordinate 40,906,971, forward strand.
AAATCATTAGTTGTAATATGACTCGAAACTAGTGATTAGGTTACATGCCGCGTAACCAGTTACTGTATCTAGTGACGTGAAATAACGCCCACGTCTACTGTAAAGTACTGTAGACGGAGAAACCTATAGACAAATTGACGCCTTCTTTCGCAATCGCACACGATAAACATAGATTTATGCATACGTCTTGTATAGAAATGAGACAGAGCAGTGTGATTGTTTGTCCCTTTCTCCGTGCCGGTTTTTTGTTTAGCAAACTGCACTTTGTTATACAACTTTTACAGTTCGTAGCAGTCTAAGGAGTTTACAAGTTCGTTTAAGTGAGAAAAAAGTGTTTTGGGTTAAGATTGGTGGATCTTGTTCAGTTCAGTTCTTAGAACAATTAAAAATTTTATCTAAATATGTTTAAAAGTCATAAAGATTATCGTATAACCTAAAACAACGTTATCGTCCTTTCTCACTCGAGGCCACGCTAATCATTATAATTAATTTATTTTCATTAATTAATTACAGTCTATAGGTTTCTCTGTATACGGTAAAATTCACTGTTTATTTTTTTTACGAAACTGTATTTTTCGAAAACACCGTACTTTTAAGTGGAAAACACCGTATTTTCGATAATCTGATCTGACAACACTGATTACAACTTTCAAAACATTGTGTTGATGCACGTGGATTCAGGTTATGTGTGGATTGAATTAAATAATACACTTAATAATAATAATTTTATAACATAACTTTGTAAGCTATAACTGTGCAATTGAAAATGTTGAAAACTAAGAGAAAAAGTTCTGAAGATAATTCAGGTGCACCAAAGAAAAAGAAAGTACAATTCAGTGAAACAAAAAATAACCCAAAAGAAAATGATTTTTCTAAAAAAGAAAGTAGAGACTTTAACCAAGAAAAGAAAAAAATGAAAAATAAACTTAATGGAGATATGAAAACTAAAAAATTCAAGTCTGACGTAAATAAAAAGGCAAGTAAATTTGGTGCACAATCAGGAAAATTTTTAAATAGCAAAGGAAAATTTAGTAAAGTTGGAAATGCGACGGGCAAACCAAACCTGACTAAAGGTAAATCTTCTAAGGAACAAGAGCAAACCGAGAAACCAAAATGGGCTGAAATGAAAAAAGAAAAGAAAAATTTAAGACTTATTCGCCGTAAAGCAAAAGCTACTGCAGAAATATTTGAAATTTCACACAAAGCAAAACTATTATCTGCTCAAATACAGAGGTATAATTATTGCTTATATGTAATATTACAAAATTAAATGACTATTATATTATATTAACTGTTAAAAGCGCTTATGTTTCAAATAGCAATTCTTTTTTGACTGTGATATGAATTTTCTTAGCAAATGAAGGCTTATAATCTTACTAAAAGTAGATGTAGCTGATTGTGGTTGGTCAAACTTTACTGTACTGTTAAGTTTAGTCAAAAATATGAAAGCAAATGACGTCATCAATTGACACTACATTGCACTGGCGTGCCGCAGTCATATTGTGTCAGATATCCGGCCATAATAAAAGAACTTAATTGTGTGTGCGTTGAATGAAGCATGCCAGAATTTATTTTCATTTATTCAAATACAAAAAATTATTGAATAATTGCTGGTATCTCCATTAGGAGGATATAATGATTTTGGAGCACAAAATGACAAAATAATCGCCAACACTTTTCCAATATGGCGCTAATGTATGACGTCATATACTGTCTTATGTTTTGGAACGAATCACCAGTACAGCGTCGATTCATGACTTCATTTGCATTGGACAGTACACTGTGTTGTATTTTGGAACAGACCCCAAGTAATATCAGCAACATTAGGTTGATGTGTTGCTGGGGTCCTTGGGCATTTATCTAATTTATAATTAATCAGGATACACCCAAGTTTAACAACTGCAATAGGCTCCATGTTGTTGTAGCCGGCTTCACTTAGGTGTATCCACATTTTTACCTTTAGCTTTGATATATAAACAAAACAATGCCTCAGTGGCATTGTTTTGTTTATATGTCAACTTTTTATACATTTTAACTTTCTACTTTTGGGAGTATCTGTAGTTTGGTTTATCCATTTATAATATAATTAATATTAAATATAACTAGTATTTCAGAAGACAAATTAACTTCCCACACTATGAAATCTGTCAAATATCTCACATCATTCTTAAGTGACACCATTGTCGTTAATGGTGTTTTTTTTTAATATAAAATTCAGTTACAATGCCTTCAATTACAGCTTATAATTATACTGGTTCTATATACCCCTCACACCAAGCATTCTGCCACCAAGCAGCAGTAAATGCACTGTTTGCTCAGCACCAGAAGTATGTAAGAGGGTGGTAATTTCCCAAGTGGTGGTTCCCCTTCAAAAGAGTCATTGCCAAGGCAAAGTCAGAGCACATAGGCAGAATTGGCGAGAAACTAGTTCGCCTTCCTTCTGGAACCCGTGCATTCTGGTCTCTCGCCAAGGCTGTCCAGGGGAATTTCTGTCAGCCATCTCTTCCATCTCTGCACAGGGAGGACGACTCACTGGCCCATACTGCAAGGGAGAAAGCCGATCTTCTAGGCTCCTTCTTTGCGTCTAACTCGACTCTCGATGACGGGGGGAGTACGCCGCCGACCATCCCGCGGTGTGAGTGCTCCATGCCGGAAGTGCAGTTCACACAGCGCTCGGTTCGCAAAGCACTCCTCTCCCTGGACATCCACAAGTCGAGTGGGCCTGACGGAATCCCCCCAATTGTGCTGAGGACGTGTGCTCCAGAGTTGGCACCGGTTTTAACGCGTCTTTTCCGGTACTCCTACTCCCTAGGCGTAGTCCCAAAATCGTGGAAGACGGCTTTCGTCCACCCGATCCCTAAAAAAGGCGACCGCTCAGACCCGTCCAACTACCGGCCAATCGCCATCACCTCCTTGTTCTCCAAAACAATGGAGTCCATTGTAAACTGCCAGCTCATGAGGTACCTTGAGGATCACCAGCTGATTAGTGACCGCCAATACGGTTTTCGCCGTGGTCGGTCAGCTGGTGATCTTCTGGTCTACCTCACTCACAGATGGGCGGAGGCAGTAGAGTTCAAGGGGGAGGCATTGGCCGTTAGTTTGGACATTGCGAAGGCCTTCGATCGGGTTTGGTACAAAGCGCTTCTTTCGAAGCTCCCTTCCTATGGGCTTCCCGAGAAATTGTGCGATTGGATCACCAGCTTTCTTGCAGATCGGAGCATCAAGGTCGTTGTAGACGGTGCAAGCTCCGATTGCAAGCCTATTAATGCTGGTGTTCCACAGGGCTGCGTGCTATCGCCAACGCTGTTTCTTCTGCATATCAATGATATGTTGCATACCCGTAACATTCATTGCTATGCAGATGACAGCACTGGTGATGCTCTTTACACCGGCCGAGCCAATATTTCTCGGGAAAACGTCTCCGAGTGCCGGGACAAACTTGTGTCTGAAGTCGAGTCTTTGCTGAACAGAGTCTCGGATTGGGGACGACTAAATCTAGTCCAGTTTAACCCCCAGAAGACACAAGTTTGCGCGTTAACCGCTAAAAAGAACCCCTTTGTCGTATCCCCTCAGTTTCAAGGCACTCCCCTTGTTGCCTCAGCCAGTATCGGAATCCTCGGCGTCGACATATCGAGTGACGTGCAGTTTCGTGGTCACTTGGAAGGGAAGGCCAAATTGGCCTCTAAAAAGCTTGGCGTGCTCAGCAGAGCGGGACAGTATTTCATGCCGGCACACCGCCTGCAACTTTACAAGGCGCAGGTTCGGCCGCACATGGAATACTGTTCCCATCTCTGGGCTGGGGCTCCCCAGTACCAGCTCCTTCCACTTGACCGCATCCAGCGCAGAGCGGCTCGAATCGTCGACGACCGAGTGCTTTCCGATCGGCTCGATTCACTGGCGTTGCGAAGAGATGTTGCATCTCTTTGCGTATTTTATCGCATCTATCACGGGGAGTGCTCTGAGGAATTGTTCGGATTAATCCCAGCCGCCAAATTTCGTGAACGCACGACACGGCAAACGTCCCGATACCATCCATACCATCTGGATGCTTGGCGGTCCACCACTGTACGTTTCACAAGGAGTTTTCTTCCACGTACAACCTCTCTGTGGAATAGTTTATCATCGGCGATTTTTCCGGACCGATGCGACCTGGGGACCTTCAAGAAAAGAGCTTACTCCTTTCTAAAGGGCCGGCAACGCACCCGCAATTCTCCTGGTGTTGCGGTTGATCATGGGCGGCGGTAGTCACTTAACATCAGGTGAGCCGCATGCTCGTTTGCCCCCTCTTCTATAAAAAAAAAAAAAAAAAAAAAAAAAAAAAAGTGGACTACTAGACAGACACATAGTCCTACCATGTATATTACTTTAGTTTCTTTCTTAATATGCTCAATACTATTAAATGCGAATATTAGGTAGATCATTCTATACCAATATTGTATTGAAAATATTGCTTAGTGCTATATGTAAAATAAACATTTTATAAAAACTTATGGTAGTAGTATTTATAATGATTCAACTGATGACCCCGTGGCGCAGTGGCTTAGCAATTAGTTGTAGTGCTGGGGGCTGCAGGTTTCAATCCCACATAGAGCAAGTATTTATATGGCCTACAATTAACTGTTCTGAATCTGGATGTTTGTCTTTGTGTAATTTATGTTTTTAAACTACCTCCATGATAAAATCTAGGAGAAAATCCTAGTGTGGGGTAACATTTTCTTTTTTCTTAAAAGAGTTGTTCATCAATTTATGGTAAAACTTTGTGGGTGGCAGCTTATACTCCCAATAGCATTTTCAAAGAATTAACTTCAGTTTAATTTACTGTTTTCTCATATAACCCTTATTATTGATGTAGGGAAATGGTAAAATGCATTTTTGAATGGATATACTTTTTTTGATCATGATATAATGATACAACCTATCAAAGGTACAGCCAAACAGTACAGATTCATAGAATGCCTCATAGGGGCATATTTGCTTTGGTTGGCTAACCTGCTGAGGTTAGAATTAGTGGTTTTTAATTATTTTGAGTTGTTGTCAAGAAGATGCTGCTCTTAATATGCTGTTTCATTTTCCTCTTGCCTCATACAACACCTACGGGATTATATAAGATAGTGGATAATCTTACTTCACCACACCTTTACAGAGTTTAAGTAAGAGAATTGAAGAATGACAACTTCTATATTTTATGTAAAACTGCCCAATATATTTGAAAATTTTGTTTTTAGTTGAGCTATATACAACACATAACATAATTAATGCACTTTGAGAAAGTAGTTTGTTCAGAATCGTTTACTGAATCGATTCCTATCATTTTTAATATAGGTAATTTTTTATCCCAAAAATAATTAAAACTATGTAAATTACAGTCACAATAAATCTGTACAGTCAAAACAAACTGAAATGGACCGTAACTTAAGGCAGTAAGACTTTTAAGAGTGCAGTTTTATTTGTATTATTACTAATTCTGTCATTCAATAAAAATAAAGAAAAATGAACTTTATTTCAAGCACGTACAAGTCTTTGCGTTCATGGATTTGTACTGTGACCACAACATACTTCCGGAATTAGTATAACTAATTTGATAAATAATCAGTGCATAAAAATGTTTAACTAAAAATTCAGTGTATGTATTATGATTATAACACAATATACTAATTGGGGTGTCTGAGGGTGTGCGTTAATTACATTACATACCAATTGTTTATTAATTTTTAATTTTTGCTTATAGAAAGGTAGTTAAGCAGGACTTTAAACTGAAAGCCTGTAAGGAACTTCACTGTTTACTCAAAGGACAATACAAGTCTATAGCTTTAACTCATGATTTAAGTAGAGTCATACAAGTGTTACTCAAGCACAGCTCTGAAGATATTAAAAATGAAATAACAGAAGAATTGCTGGACATTATGGTACAAATGATGCAGTCAAAGTATGCACAACATGCTGTGAAACGTATAATGAAATATGGCAACGACTTTATACGTCATGAAGTGATAAAAAAGTTATTTGGTCATATTGTGTCTTTGGCAACACACACTATAAGCGCTCCAGTGTTGGACTATGCATATGGTGAATTTGCTGCCAAGAAAGAAAAAATCTACATGCAACAAGAATTCTATGGTGAAATATATAAAAATGTTAGTAAAATCTTCCAATTTATAGTGTTTATTACTAATGCTGAACACAGACCTCCCCCATAGAGGGTATATTTACCATAGTCGCCACACTTTGCAATCAGGTTGGCAACCACAGTCTTATTTTTAGTTGTATTAAGAAGATGCTGCTGCTCATCTTCTGATTTGTTTCCACCTGCTGCCTCTTATGACACCCACATGACAATATATGGTAGTGGATATTCTAAAACTGCCACTACATGGTTTTGTTAGCTTTCAACCGACTTCAAATAAGGAAGAGGTTCTCAATTCAACTGTATTTTTTAAATGTATGTTACCTCAGAACTTTTTCTAGGCAAACTGATTTTGTTGTTTCTTTTTTTATTTGAAAGCTGGTGCCTCTCATGTAGTCCCATATAAATTTGATTAAGATCTGATCTTTGAATCCATTGATGATGTTCTCATTTTAAGTATATTTATATTAAAGTAGGTTGTAAAAAAAAAATACCATTTGTTATTATATGCAATGAAATGTTCATTTTTACGTTCATAAGAGCTTCAAACAAGCCTGAATTAAATATTTTTGAATTTTAATACTAAAAAGCAGCAGTAACCTTATTGTTAAGGATGTTGCTGGACTGCAAACTTTGCTAGTTATGGGTTTGAATCCCTCATTTGACTCCCATAAAATAACAGCTAATGGAAGATTGTTAGAAGATTGTTTAGAATTGTTTGCATTAATGCCAGACTTATATTGGGAAAGGTGAGAATGTCCATTTTTATTTTTCAGTCTAAAGATGATAAAGTAAAAACTCTCAGTGATGCTTACAAAGGGACACCTGAAATGAAGACTGCTATTTTACAAGCCTGTAAAGCAAATATACAAAAGATTTTAGACAAAAATCTTCATGATAGCGAGTATGTATTCATTTATAATTTATGTCAATATCAAAATATATTATTTTTTCATTTTAAGTTATGTTTATTACATATATATGTTTGTTGTTTATCATATTTAAACTTTGCACAATTTTTGATTGTATTTTGACATCTGGAATAAGAATTGTGTCAATTCTGTTATCCAAAATCCCTAAGCTTCATTGCAGTGGTCCTTAACACTCATAGATGTTGTAGGTTGTTTGCTTTATAGGCTCTTGAATTGAATTAAATATTGCTTACCTCAAATAATTAATTTACGAATCGCTTTGCGCTTGCCCATGCTCGCTTTGATATTCAATAAAAGAAGAGAAAACATAGAACATTCTACGTCATTCCAGTTCATTCTAATAAAAAAAGTAGAATTCTCTTTTAATTTAAAAGTTCTTGCACTTTTGACGCTACTTCCCATTGCTGGTCTGTGTATTTTATCTCATTATATAAATTGAAACAATTGAGCCCCCTTTTCCTGGTTTAGTGACAAAATTAGCTATATGCTACCAAGCTATTTCCAATTCGTTTTGTGTTTTTAATTATGTAACATGTTATTGTTTTTCCCTGCTAGGTTTCTTGCTGGTTCTTCCCAGGACAGAGGTCTCTATATGGAATAAAAATGTTTCTGTTTCTATAGTTTGCAAAATATTTGTTTATCTAAAATATTGATTCATTTATGGTTCTCTATGAATGGTGATTATAAATTGTGTTTTTTAGGTTATTTCAAACTGTATTGTATGATTACATCCGTGAGTGTACGCCAGAAGACAAAGTAGAGCTCATTTCAACTTTAAGTCCGCTAATTGTGCCTCTCAGCAACTCACTGCCGGGTGTCAACACAGCCAGTATATGTGTGTGGCAAGGAACAAACAAAGACAAAAAGGTAAAAATAATTGAGTATTATGAGGGTCAGCTGCTTAACAGATATGTGGTTTGAAATATCAATGACCAGCATATATTGTCCTCCAGGCAGGAATTTCGATCACATTTGTTCTGTGTAGGAAATGATTATAGAGCTAAGCACAGGTGCACTCTCTATTCCCTAACTCTAGGTCCGATCGTACGGCAATATGACACGAGAGCATTCAGGCGCAGGACTCAGGACAAAGTTTTATGTGCTTTCTGAAGCCTGGTGGTGAAACGCTGCCAATGTCCTGACTTCGGGCTGCTACTGAGAATTTCAAAGCAGAAAACCCAGTAACTCCCGGGATTCGAACCGGATTTTGATCCGACCACATATTCAGCAGTCGTATTTACAACCCCTAGACTAAGGAGGTAGTCAACATAGGTAGTCACATTTTGTTATATATTCAGCTTTTCTTGGCGTACAATAAAGAGAATCTATTGTATTCTTATTTTTTAAAGTGTAAATTTTAAACTTATGTCCAAATATATAAGTAATGATATACCGTTATTGCAGTTTTTTAAAATATGAGTAAATAAGACTTCTACTTTTATTTGAAATTATCCCAAATTTTATGTGATTTATGGGTAACAATGTTTTTTTCTACCAAGTTAATATGAACCTACTCAACAAATTTGGCCGGTTATTGCAAAATAACCCTGTATATTAAAATACAGGCTATTTTATCATTTTTGCATTAACATGTAGTGCATTATCAAACTGTCACACTTGTATTAAACTCATATTTAAAATTATTTTTTATAAATTTCAGACAATATTGAAAGTGGTGAAAGAGCATGTTGTGTCTCTATGCAAACACAAAACTGCATATCGTCTACTTATAACAATATTCGACGCCGTCGATGATACTGTTTTAGTAAAGAAAGCCATCGTATCTACATTAGCTAGCAATTTGAAAGATGTTGCAAAAGATCATTGGGGTAAAATGGTAAGATAGAAATTTATTTGTTGAAAAACACAATGTAGTGTCAAAAACTGTTGGCTTCCAAAGTAAGTAAGAGTGCACCGAAACCGGCGGAGTTAACAAACCTCATCGCTACAGTCCTGGCACTATCGCTCTATTTGAGATTCGTCGCTACCAGAAGAGCACTGAGCTCCTCATTTGGAGCGTAAGACCGATCTCTGTTTCCATAGATCTGCCGCAGTGGACCTCCAAGGGCTAGCGAAACTTAACTAGCGTTACAAACGAAAGACATCCAGTTGGCACGCAGTATTCGTGGAGAACAAGCTATACATCTCTTCCAATTAAAATAAATATAAATGTAAATAGCACTGGCCCCTAGACTTGTTTTCCTGTAGGCCTCCTCTCATGACATGACAATGCTATATTGTACATAATGTTTATTAAAATAATATGACGTTGCCAACGAGACGAAAAGAGCTCGCGCTCAGTATTTGGCGTGGCGAACCAGCCATATTAGCATTGTTAATCTGTGTGGCCCATTTCATTCCTTTCAAGTAGTTCGAGCTGTTGTGTTAGAAATGAATGAAATACTTCATGAGTTCTATTGCTCAGTATGACTTTTTAAGTCCTTTTAAATTCTCCATTCTTTTTTATTATGTAAAATGATCATATAGCAGCATAATGCTGTGGTGGGTTTGTATAGGCGAAAATGACTTTCAATAAGTTTAGTATAACTTGTATTCTATATTAAATAAATAATATTTTATATGTTATTTTTTTACTTATAGTAAATATATCTTAATATATATAAATTACGTGTCACGCTCACGTTGTTTGTCCGCGATGGACTCCTAAACTACTTATCCGATTTTAATCAAATTTGCACACCGTTTGGTCCAACTTGAGAGATAGGATAGTTTTTTTGCCCACAATTTTTTTTGCGAATTTAAGGATTTTGAATAGGACATGACAAATTGTCGTCGAAAAGGGTAGAACAACGTCTGCCTGGCAAGCTAGTAATATAATTATATAATAATAATTTATATTTAATATTTCTAGGTGTTGCACTGGCTTGTGAAACCCAAGGACCCGGCAGCTTTCCATCCTAGTTTCATAAAGTTCCTGGAAGATGGCGCCAAGAGCGGTACATCTAAAAAAGACGCCGAGCTTCGCGTGTCAGAGCTACGAGAAGCGATTCTTCCCGTTTTAAAGAAAGATATGGAATCGGAACCAGAGTTCTGGCTGAGTAATAAAGCTAACTTCCTGTTGACTGTAGCAGTGTTATCAATAGGTAATCTATACAAATAAATAAAATTGAAGTGTCTATCAATCAAATCTGAAAATCAAAAATCGTAATTAATGAGCTTCTGTTAAGCTTAGGGAGTGATTGGCATGATAAAGTTCATAACCATTTGTAAAAAAATGTCCGTGCGGATCTCGGAAATGTCTGAACTGATTGTAATGAAACTTAACAAACAGATAGCGTAAAATGTCAGCTGTGATATAGGCTATATTTTATCCGAAAAAAATGGAAGATTTTTGTGGAATCTTAAAACTGATGAATATCTAATGAAATGATTTTTAATGATTATTTCATAAAAAGAGAAAAAATGTTTCATAAAAACTTTTTTGATTCGTAATTTCACACAATGAGGTCCTAACACTTTTTCTTCTTTCTAATAAAGTTCTTTAATTTTTATTTTAAACATTTTCCCATATCGCACGTAGTAGTATCACGCCTGTAATCCCTAGAGTCCAAAGAGCAGCAGGCTACTTGGGACTAAATTTAGCCAAAAAAAAAACCATAGTTTATGATGATGTAGTAAAAATTTATAGATAACAGACCTAATTTCAATTCAAGTGTCCAATCTCAAAAGAGACCTACGCAGTGCAACAGCAGTGCAGATTTACAAGCACTGGTGCTCTTTATTCCCTCAGTCTAATGGGAGGGCAATCAGACCTAACTGGAGAGGTCCAGCTGGAACTCCCTTCGGTTGGATCGAACAAACGGCTTTACGTACTTTCCGAGGCGTGAGGTTAAAACACCGCGAAACTCTCTGAATTGTTACTAAGAATTCCTTGATAGAAAAAACCCAATAGCTGAATTTTTCCCAACCTAGGACACTTAAGTCAATGTAACAAATAATTTACTAACTTTTAACTATTTTTGTTAACACTGATTCTTCAGTCCTGAATAGGAAGTACCGTAATGGGATATGGACTCTTGTATTGTAAGGAAGCCTTTGACGCTTGTGGCGGCGCTGTCGTCGCGCCGCACGTGAAACACACCGAAGCCTAAATCTCGCTATCAAAATTCCGAATCATAAACAGTATATATAGAACAGCTCCGAACTATCACGGACACGGAGCTTTGGCCGCTCCCCGGGCAGAACACCTTGCCCGGCGGGAGATCTCCCCTTTTTCTTCTACGGCCACAGTGGTGACCAATAAACCAAAAATTAGCAATTGAGAATTTCATTTTATTTCTAGAAACATCAAAGGAAATCTTAGAAGCTTTATCTAAGGTCATATGTCAGTCGGATTGGGTCGTTAAGATGGAAGATAAAGAAGTGCTGGCTGTGGAAGACGCGGGAATACACATGTGTCTTAAGAAACTTGCTTGTTTAGACAAAGGCAGGCCTGAAGGGACTTTGGGTGAAGTGATGTGTGACCATCTGAATGATGATGCTGTAAGTTATTTTAAATTTCAAGGTGTGAGACTCAGATTGTGGTCCCTTTATTCTAAATTTTTCATCATCTAATTAGCTTTTATTTAAAAGATATGCTGAAGTCAATTATTGAATATCCAGTGACCAATCTTATTTAGAGTTTTAAAAAATCTATATAAATAAAATAATACGAGGTTTGCAGTAGTGCGCGCATCACAGAAAAACTACCTACTGGATAGATTTGAATTAGTTTTTCTAAGTTAAAATATTGCTATATCATCATTTAATACATACATACATACACTCACGCCTGTCACCCAGAGGGGTAGGCAGAGACTACGGACTTCCATTTGGCACGATCCTGACATACCTCTTTCGCCTCTTTTACATCCATATATCTACGCATACATGCTCGTCGGTTAAGGGTACTTCTAACGTGGCCCATTTTCAAAATATCGCCAATTTGGTCGATAAACTTTTTCCTAGGGCGTCCCTTCCCGACTCGGCCGTTCACATCTGCCAAATAAATTTGCTTTGTCACTCTTTCCTCATTCATTCTTTCCACATGACTAAACCACCGAAGCATTCCTTTCTTAATCCTGGTCACAACATCATCTTGCATACCACATTTATCTCTTATCACGCAATTTCTCACACTGTCATTCAGATTCAACCCTAGCATATTCCTTAAAGACCGCATTTCTACAGCATTTATTCTACTTTCGTGCTTCTTCTGCCACACCCAGCTTTCACTACCATACATTAAAGTAGGGACTAACACAGCGTTATGAATTACCATATGTACCTGTTTTAACACATTCTGGTTCTTCATAATAGAGTGTAGTGCCCCATTCACTCTATTCCCTGCATTTACTCGTCGTTCTATATCCCTATCATATCTACCATCCCTACTAAATACACATACCAAATACACAAACTCATCCACTTGCTCAATTAACTCTCCTTCTATTCTTATTTCACATACCGTTTTGCTTTCTTCTCTTTCAAAAACCATCACTTTCGTCTTACATGCGTTCACTTTCATTCCCCTTTCTTTTAATTCCCAGTTCATTAATGTAACCATCATTTGCAACTCAGCCGCCGATGACGCAAATATGACTTGATCATCGGCATACAAAAGGCATTTGACGGTTAACTCGCCCATTCTTAACCCACATTCTTCATCTTTCAAAGTTTGCAAACACCGGTCCATAAATAGGTTGAACAGCCAAGGGGAAGCTACACAGCCCTGTCTGACACCTTTTTGGATGCCAAACCAGTCCGAGTAGACCCCATTGATCCTGACACAAGCACTAGAGTCCCTATAAAGAGACCTTAATGCCTGTATCAAACCATCGCTCAACCCATATGAGTTCAGTGTTTGCCATAACACATTCCTGTCCACTCTGTCATAAGCCTTTTCCAAGTCCATGAATGCTCAAAAAACTTTCTGGTTTTTGGCCAAAAACTTCTCCGCAATCATGCGCATGGAAAAGACTTGATCTGTACACACCATTCCCTTTCTAAAACCCGCTTGCACATCATCATTTAATATAAACTTATTACAGTTTTAAGAACGTGGACCAAGTCGCGGGTCTCAACCATATCAACTAAGCTGCTAAGCATCAGCTAGTAATACATAATTTTGTCAGGGATGACAGCTCTTATAAACTTAGTAAAACAATTTCTGAGAAAAACTGTTAGTCATTTCAGAGAAACCGATTACATATGAAAAATGTTTTTTTTTTAATTTAGTTTTAATTTACCATTAGAGGTGTTTAAATTTTAATAAATAAAACTAAATCGTTGCCTTTTTATTGCAGATTCAAGTTTGGATACCAACTAATAGGGGATGTTTCTTTCTCCTAAAGTTGATTGAAAACAATGAAGAAGAGATAGCTAAGAAACTTATTAAGAAGATCAAAACACATTCAAATCTTATAAAGCAACAGTCGTCTGAAGGAGCTAAATTATTGTTACAGAAAATTCGAAAAAAATAAAACATTAGGAAAATTATAATTTATTATTTCACTTAACTACCATACGATTATTTAAACTATCACATCAAGTAGACACAAATGAACACATGTCAAAAAATCACTCGACCCAAATCTTGCCTATGGGTTTTAATGCAACACTGTTAATAACATTTAAAGATTTTTCTAATAACTCCTCTTCAATTGTTTTTATTGATCTGCAAGAGAAAGAACAAACTCAATAAAATTTTAATAGCTGATTAAAATGTTAAGAATTTATAAATTTTAGCCCTTTTTTTCATTGTGGGCTTTGCAACAAGGCCTTCAGTCAAAAAGAATACATTTTTCAGAATATGAATACACTAAAAATTTCTTCACGCTATGTTGTTGATGCATAATATTATTGCGTATTTTTGGGACATGAACGTAAGTATCTAAGTTTTAAGGCGTCTAAGCAAACGAAATAACTTAAGGTTTCTCATTCTTAATATCACCATTGCAGCACTTATTTCATTGTTTCCACTAAATTGTTCAAAATCGCAACACTTGCGTATTATAATCCAGTTTATTTTTTTAGAAAATCGATTAAAAACTTCAAAAAAAAATGTCCACCTGATGGTAAATAGCTACTGTAGTACATGGGCACCTGGAGCCTTTAAACAAAAAGACTACAGATGCGTTGATATCTCTGAGGACTAAGATGAAATGCCTGTATTTATATTGACTCTCTATTAACCTACTGTAGTACTGCTATTTGGCAGCAGAAATACGTAGGAGTGCCCACCATTCCATTCCATTAGCGTCGTAAGGGGCGACAGAGGGAAACTAAAACAGGAAATGGAAAGTAGCATCTTCCTGATCATCATAAACACACGCTCGTCACCTAGAGTTGCATTTGACACAATCATGACATACCTCTCTCGCCTCCCTTTACATACCTACGCATACATGCTCATGGATTAAGGGTAATCTAGCCTACCTTCAAAATATCAACTCTGATAATTACCTGAGTTGACTTGTAATCGCCTATATTCAGTCAGTGGCTTTTTTATAGGCTGTAATGAATGATGACTTACCAATATATAATTGTAATAATTGGTTTTCTGCCCGACCGGGGATTCGAACCCAGGCCCACATGATCAGCAATCGCATTTACTACCACAAAACCAACGAGGCAGTCAATGAATAAATATATTGATTAGATTATGATATTATAACATATACATTATAATCTTTTCCTTTAACTCACCTGCTGGCATCCAAAACTTCCCAGTTATCTTCTTTTAGTTTCTGGTACATTTCTGAAACTTTCTTTTGAAAGTCTGGGACTTCATACCTGCAAACAATTTCGTTTATCATTATAAAATAATGTGCTCATATCTAAGTAGCGCAGGAGCTGCGGCCTTACCACGCTCCGGGTTAGAATCCCGTAAGGAACAAGTGTGTAACGCCTGCAAATAATTATTACAGGTCTTGTTATTTGTTCATGTGCAATTTATGTTTGTAAAACACTCCCTTACAGTACATTGTGAGGGGTAATCTATGTCACCAAGCAGCAGTGCAAGTTTGAAGTTAGTTGCGGGACTCAATAGGCTGCAGTAGACATTTACCAAGTAGGTAGACTGTAAGTTCGCTTGTGCATCAAGAATCAACGTGTGGTTGCGGCAAAAGAGAAGATTTATCAGCCTATTTCGTTACAGTGTTGTAAGAGGTAGATATGGGAAATGCCAAAAATCTCATGGCTTTGATAGATGACGATATAATCATCCCATTTAGCTTAGACTGGCAAACTGAAAGAATCGTCAAAAATGTGAGACATCGATGATATCGATAATGCGAGATATGATAGTCTTGTGTCTGCTCGGTCATTTTAAAGATCGCTCCGTACTAGTTAATTTCGGACAGTGAACTAATTCGTTCTATTAGCCCTATTCGGTCATCAGTACCATTACCCTGTTTAAATTGTATCTCAGTCAGTCACTGACAGAATCAGAGAGGCATTAATTGGCTCTTGTCTACGCTAGTACTTCTTATTAGTTGTTGCTCTTGTCCTTGATTGGCTACTGACCGATTCTCGAGTTACGTTTACATTCGGTATTGACTTCTTGCGAGTGCGGGTGTACGAAAGGAGCTGTTAGACCGATTAACAATCAACATTCGGAAACGTTTCTTTTAGTACAATGCAAAGATACATTTCCTAATCGTTCATCGTTCGCGAACTACACAAGACTAGTCTACTATAGAGGCCTATGTTTTGCAACTGACTTTAAACGGCTAGTTAGAAGATGAATTTAGAAATTTGTTAACTAGCATTTAAAATTAGAAAAATTATGATTATAGGACTTTCCTCTTTACTTACTTGTGTACGACAAATGACAACATTCATGTCAACATCCAGACAAACCCCTAAGGGTTTTTGTGATGTTTATATTGTTATTTACTGTATTTTTTCTTTATTAAATAAATTTAAAAAAATGTAAAAAAATGAAAAAATCTTATAACGTTAAAACAACGCAAATGCGTGTTTAAACATGACCGCTTGCCTTTCTATCACCAGAATCTTAACCCGGTTGAAATGGCATGGTCACAGATCAAAGGTCACGTAGCAAGTAAAAACGTTTGGAATACACCCGCGTGACTGAACTAGTGAACGAAAAGGCGAAGATGAAAGTGATGATGAAGTAGCATCCAGTAACACCAACACACCATCGACATCTGGCTTCCATGTGACCCCAGACGATTTAATGGAAGGCTTTATATTTTAAGACCAAAGTTAAAAATAATGTTTGAGCATTATTTCGAGGTTGGAGTTAAATAAGATGTTTACTTGAGTAAACATCTTATTTAACCTCTTATTTAACCTCTAGAGAACCGGAAACCCTTTTTACTGGATATGAGGCATTCCATTTTGGTCCACAGGGGAGGCAACGCAAACGCATTTTGATTCTTAATCGAGCATAGATGCAGATATCTATGGGCCACAGCAACCACTTACCATCCGGTGGACTGTGTCTCACCCTTACTGTATATAAAAAGGGAGTCTCTTAGTTTCATAAATCAGTACTTAAATAAATTGTTTTAAAGGGTATTATTGTTATTAATATTACTTTACTTTTATTCTAAATACGCCGTGCTATAGCGACATATAAAAATCCACTTTCCCATATCATCAAGTGAGTGTCACAAGACTCATTCATAAGACAGCAACTCATTGGTAACAAGTCAAAATAATAAAAAATACTGTGGTTACCAACCCGTATGATGATCATAGCATATTTGACAAATCATTAATCAATAGTGGACTTTGATAGGATGTAATGGATTAATCAAAGGTCATAACACGTGACTATTCACGCCAGTTTTCCCCACAAGCATTTGCTTCAGTATAAACAAACATTAGTATTGTTGCGCGGCTAAGTTGACATCTGGCACTAGCGCCAACTAGTGTCGGGTAACAGAGCGAAGAGAGAGCTTTCCAGAAAATGACTTCACTAATCTTTCAACCGACAGCGCCATCTAGTATCGAATTGAAGAACTAAGCATTCTGGAAGCCCCAAACTCGAACTTTCTGCGCTTGGTCGGTTGGCGCGCGTATTTACTCGAATATTCTGGATGTTTTCGTGGAAGAGCCCTATATAAAGGCGCTGCAATACGCGATCGGGGAAGTATTCAATTCGGCGAGACAAGCGAAGCTTCGGAGCGAAATAAAGTGAATTAGTGTGATTAATTATTAGTGTTTTAAGTATTAATTTGTGTAAAGAAAATTAAAGTGTTAATTTAGGTAATTTTATCGGCAATTTTTATTGTCACGAACCTCAAGCTCGTAACAGTATCCACATACTAGCGTATAAAAGCATAAATAGGCAAAAGAAATATACTTGCCTTTCATTTCCAAACCCGTTTCTTTGTTGTATTTTATCAAGAGGCATTGTAAGAAAGAATACCCTGTCAGGCATTGGAAGACCAGAATCTGGTGATTTGCACCAATTTAAATCTAAACCTACAAACAATTAATTGTATGTAATACTCTGTAACATTTTGTAAATAATTATTTTTTGTATAATTGAATTGAAATTAATTTAAAAAACTAGGATATTAATAATGCTGTCATCCGGGCAATGATGCAGCTATAACATTATTGCGGCAGCAATGGTTCAGCTTCACAAAGGTAGATATGGCTTTTTTCCCTTATTTTTTTTGAGATTTTTATGGAATTGACATGCCAATCCCATCATACCTTATAAACTAACACTAAAACTAAATAGTATAATTATGAGTACTAATTAAATTACTGTAAGTACTAAAAAGAGCCTTTAACTTATACTGAAGATGTGAAGATAATTATTGCGTCTCAGTAGCAAACCGGAATAACTCTCTTGATACCCTTGATTTGGGGTTTAAAAAATGTAAAAGATGCATTCCATCTCAGACTTCAGGGGTGATATAGCATCTGCATTTAGATTCTTAATTGAAGATAAATGTAGACGTCTATGGGCTAAGGCATCCACTTACCGTCAGGTAGACTGTGTGATCGTTTGTCACCCTTATTCTATTAAAAATACCCTTTGTATTAAAATCAACATCCAAAATATTTGCATAAAACACTACATCAACAAATGGTATACATCTTCAATTTTATTACATACATCACAATTTGGTGAAGGTTTTTTACCTAATAAGAAAGCGAACTTGCTGATGGAATATAACCGGAATGAAGCCTAAGGGCTAACTTAAGAAAATTTCTGCTGAGTTTACAATCATTAAACCAAGGTAGGATAAGGCTTACTTTGTATAGTTCTACATCAGATGCCTTTCCATATTTTTAGATTTATTTATTTATGCCTTGCCATACTCGTACTTTTTATGCAGAGACAACTTCATTTAGACGAAAATTTCGGTCACCACTGAAGAGTTGTTACCCGATTTTCACAAGGAAGTCAATGTTATTTTTGTTGAACTATAGCTAAAACAAATCCAATATTTGTGGAGCCACTTCTGGACAATTTTATCATTAAGAATCGCTCCTTCTCCATAAAATGAACTAACTGTTGCCCATGGTTTCTGTAGTGCTATTCCAAATTTTTCCCAGTTTGTGCCTAGTTTTGGAAGTTATAAATGTATTGCTCCAGAGACTTCGGATTGTGCCTAGGTTAGTGCATTAACCTGTATGATCTTCAACAGATACTGTTTAGGGACTCTATGAATTAAAATCTGAGATAGATATCTGGATAGGCACTATGCTAGATGCTCGATAGGCATACAACCAATCACAATTCCAGACATTTCACACCTTTAATGCTGTTTCCCATTGCCTATCAGAATATTTTATGTCTAGCATATACATTTAGCTATTCCCAAAATCACTCTCTTTATCATTGGAATACACCAACTATCTTCATTTGATGGTTGAGATATCCTCAAACTTAAACTTTGGGAGGTTCATCAAGTCCAAGGCCAAAGCAGCTGCAAAGAAGCAAGGAGTCTTTGTAAAGGTGCGGCGATACCTCACGCCGGGAAAGCTGCTAACTCTATAAAAACGCAGTATAAAAAGTCCGGTCGTGCAGGGAGTATTGCTGCCACATATGGGCTGGTGCTGCAAAATGCCACCTAGCAGCTTTGGACTCAGTGTAAAAGGCGTGCATGAATCTTATTAATGACCCGAATCAGGTTTAAACAAATCTTACCAGCCTCGAACACAGGCTCAGCAATTATATTACTTAATTCCTCCCTCTTCCTTCCACCATCGGACAACCAGACATTCGGCCAGTCTCAATCCTTTCATTGTTGACTTACCCACCATTTGAACCGAAAGGTTTGCTACATTGTTCATCATGTGTAAAGCAAAGGAGTGGTATAACTTGCCAGCGACTGTTTTCCCATCCAATTACAATGGATGTCTTCAAGGCAATAGTGAATAGGCTTTTGTTGAGTAAGTGCTCTTCATAATCTTTGGCTACATCACCACTTACCACCAGGTGGGATAGTGGTTGAGCGCTGGCTTAGAATAATAAAAAAAAATCAATTTGTAATTCCAACAAGATGTGGTGAGGCGATTCAGAATTTTCTTATGATTACACTACATTACGATAGGAATTTTCAATATATAGGTTTTGATTAAATAACAAAAAAAAACTATTGAATAGCTATATTTCTTTAAAACTTTTACCTTTTGCAGCAGAGAATGCTACACCAGAATAACAGTACCTATCCACAATGACACTGACTCCTTCTTCTAGTGTTTTTATTATGCCTCTAGATTTCTCCCAACGATTTGCAGAGAAAAGCAGGTGGATAGTTTCATCTGACAAGTCATTCTGTAATATAATTTGTGTACCAAATTAATTATTTTAACACAACTGCAAGGCTTGCCTAGTTGTGATAACATTATTAATGTTTTTTATATTAATACTAACTGTTCCTCGCAACTTAGCATGTGTGGAATATACCACAATTGGATTTCAAAGGTATAAATGTTTTTGCATAGAACCCTAATTCTCTATCTAAAATAAAAGTAGCCTAAGTTACTCATTATATCACCTATTTTCCAGTTAAAGTTCTGTCAAATAGGTGGCAGCGTAGCTGGAATAAACAGACAGACAAAAAAATTTAATATTATTTTGTTTTGATGTAAGTATTGCTATACTTTCATATACATTTAGCTGCTTTGA
This sequence comes from Parnassius smintheus behrii, assembly GCA_036936625.1. Taxonomy (NCBI): domain Eukaryota; kingdom Metazoa; phylum Arthropoda; class Insecta; order Lepidoptera; family Papilionidae; genus Parnassius; species Parnassius smintheus. The sequence continues at coordinate 40,927,153 of JAUPFT010000004.1, forward strand.
CATTACAAACAGACACTTCAATTTTATTTATTTATATAGATTACATCTAAACCTGTCTATAAACCTTGGGAAATGTTTCTGAATGCTGAATAAAAAAACCGATTTCATTGAACTAAGTTGGTCATCTGCTGCAGTTGGTGTATGCACTGATGACCTTCTGTCTAAAGCTTAGACCATTCAACCGAAGGGACTCGCCTCGTATAATACCCCTCTGCGCAGGTATTGGATTTAAAAATCTTGTGCTTTTATAAAAACTGTTTACAGAATCGATTTTATCATTACAAGAATCGTTTTCTTCGTTGTAAGTGCTCTTTAAAAATGCCGACATGTGCAAAAAGAAGTTTAAAAAGATGAAGTTACATTCCATATGTAAGTCTTTTTAATGTGATATACAGAATGGGTCCCACATATATGCAATAAATGAAACCATATACTTGTTATCGCCTTTGCTGACGATATACAAAAATTGAACGTAATCGGTCCAGTAATTAGGTCAAAAAGTAGAGTTTTAATTTTAAGCAAATTTGAACACTCTATAGAATTGGGTCACTAAGTCAATGATTCAATGAACTTGAATCCTTGAACATTAAAAAGCGACGTTGCCACGCAGTGCAAACTATTGGTATTGCGACATATCGACACCGGTGTCTTTTGTCGGCGTGCCACCCGCGTGCAGACAACGTTGCACGCGGGTGGCTCTTCCAAGGGGTCAAGGTACGTTGTCTAAACAGAGTGTTCACTTTTACTGAATTTATTTTAATATTTATTTACTTTGAAAATTTCACTTTTTTATTTTACGGGTTTTAATTTAATATTTAATTTTTCTACACTTCTACGGACTAGTATTACTTGTGGTTTCATTTATTGCATATATGTGGGACCCATTCTGTATGCTTTCTTTTTATTATAAACATTTAAAATAATATCATAATAATCGAGAACAGGGATAAGATAATCGAGTACAAAATATTTCATAAAAATCGTAGTGATAATCGAAATGGATACGAACTCCCCACGAGATTAGTTATATTTTATTTTAAAGTCAACCCTTAGCTGTTACAAATTAGGTTTAAACTTGAACACGCAAGTCCAATGGCACTCCTTTAAAAATAAACAAAAATGTGTTTTTATTTTATTATAAATATGAAATCTCTGCTTTCAGCAAGGTATATTCCCAAATCCACTAAAAAGATCTTTAATTACTCCAGTGTACAATGGAGATCGAAGTGATGTTGGTAATTACAGGCCAATTTCAATTCTCCCTGCGATTTCAAAAATAATAGAGAAACTTACAAATACTAGACTCATAAATTATCTTAACAAATATAAACTTCTATCTTCAGGCAAGGTAAATCCACAGAGGATGCAGTAGCTGCCCAACTCAAATTGTAACTGAACAGTTGGACAAGGGAAATAAGTGCTTATCAGTGTTCCTGAACTTAAAAAAAGCCTTCGACACAGTTTCTACCCCTATTCTTGTTCATAAACTGGAAAGGCTTGGTATAAGAGCCAATGCACTGTCTCTTTTTAAGAGTTATCTCTCGGATCGAACTTAAAGAGTGAAGCCCAATACATTCATGAGTGATGACGTCACGGTATCACACGGCGTGCCGCAGGGTAGTGTATTGGGCCCTACACTTTTTCTGGTCTATATAAACGATCTTTGTTGTCTGCAAATCGATAAAGCCCATATTCTCTCCTATGCCGACGACACTGCTGTTATTTTCACTGGAAGAGATTGGAGTGATGTTAAGGAAAAAGCGGAGTCATCGGAGGCAACTAAGCTCATACCTAAGTATGAGCTTAGTTGCTGGCTGGTTTAAGGATAATCCTCTTACCTTAAATACAGACAAGACGAACTTTATTTGTTACAGTGTCCGTGACCATTCACACCTAATCTTGATTTTGAAATCAAAATACACTCCTGCAATTCCTATCTAACTGTTTGTCTTGTTATTAAAAAAAAACCGACAAAACTAAGTATCTGGGGGTGATAGTTGACTAATGGTTATCCTGGCATCCACATCTTGAACAAGTAACAGACAAGATTAGAAAACTGATCTGGATATTTAAGACACCTGTAAGCTCGCGCAAGGTACTATTGTGTACACGAACTAAACACCTTACGCTGGCTCGCGCGAGGTACTATTGTGTACAAGAAGCACTACCCTTTGAAAAAGAATTTTTTTAATTAAAAAAAAACCAAAAGCAATAGGTAATGTATAATAGAAGCAAAGACAAATATATGCTCTATGACTTGATATCTTTGCCTGGCAATGTTACTAAGAAAAAACTAAAAATAAATTACTCTATTCTTCCGGCGTTCCATACGTCACATTGTTGCGTGTTGCTCCATACATTTCTTCGAATTTATTTTATTTGTTGTTTTTTGAATTTAATTGTATATGTTTATTGATATTCCTTGTAATATAGTAAACACGTAGATATATAATTTGTGGTATAAAAAGTGAAAAGTAAATTGCCAAAAGTACTTCAAACTTCGGAAGGCCTATTTTAGAGGTTGGTTCATAAATATGTTATTTATCAAATTCTCAAAGTGCTGCCATTTTTTTATTGATGGCGAAAAAAAATCATTGATCCCTGATTTGTCGATAAAATTAATTGTATTTTAACCCCTTAAAGTATCGGACATCGGAAACCGGACACATTGTATATGTTCTACTCACTGTATTAAAACACATAAAACCTTAACCTATGATGACAACATTAAACAAAAAAGACGAAAAGCTGACGTAGTAAACAATACTCAAGCCTCTCCGTTTTACTATATAACAAATTAAGCAAAGAACTAAAGATCTACATCAAAACAAAAAAGGAATATAAGAAATTGATTACAAATTTTTTAACTCCCTTAATATGAGGAAATAGAGACATTATTACAATACAGATACTAAATGAACACATACACATACTCAAAACATGCTCACACACTACTCATACAACATGCACAAATTTATAAACCACACCACATACTACAACTACTAAATACACATACTATATATATGGTGGACTACTTTATATATATATATATATATATATATATATATATATATATATATATATATATATATATATATATATATATATATACACACACACAGTATGTGTATTTAGTACTACAGTAGTAGTAGTATAGTGTGTGTATGTAATACTACCCTAATATATTATATTATTGATGTATTTAATGCTTTGAGACTGATGGTAGGATACTAAAGTCATGTTTTTATTATCTTTATTATTTACTTTAGGATATTTTATTTCGTTAATAATATTGTAATTCTTAGCTATGGAAGAGCAAAGTCACCTGTTACAGGCATTATTTTGCTTACTAGGTGACTTTGATCACTGGTCATATAATGTAACATTAATGTTAGATGAAACAAATAAATTATTTATTATTATAATTATTAGAAACAGGATAACATTTAGTTAATGTTTAATCATATTTAATAAACAAAAACCACTTATACATTCTTTTTTATTAAAATTATAATATATAAAAAAAGACTTTTTTTACACATTAATATATGAAAATATCACATTAATTTCAAAGTTAGATCACAAATCAGTTTAGAAATTTGTTTCTATTCATTTGGTTCCAGAATTAACAAAATTGAGATTATTTTACAGTGGTTTACTATTGTACACCACTGTAGTGTTTAATTGAAAGTAGTGTCATATTGATGTGTAATGTGACTGTGATGTGCGGATCGATATCCATAGTAATTTTAATTTTTCATTATTATTCATTGAAGAAGCATTAAATTTATCATCAAACACTCAACTAAAGAACATTATTATAACATAAGTGTAAATGAACAATTATTGTCCCTAGATTAAATAAATTCAACCAAGAAATTTAAATTACTACTAAAACTTCCTTCAATTATTATATTTAAAATATATTTACTTATTTTACTTGTCAATCTAAAAGATGCCGGGACTTCTTCCACGTGGATTAAGGAAAATTAAAAAGATCCTATAAACTTTTTAATTTTCCGGGACAAATGTATTTATTATTTTATTTATTTAACAGTTTATGTACACACATACTTTGATAGGAAAATGGTAAAAACAAAATTATGTACAAAGACACTGCTTATTCCATAAAGGAAGTTCTTCCAGCAGGCCTATTGAAGGATTGTATCTTGTGTTAATTCAGAATATCCAAATCTGTTCAGTTGTTGTGGTGTAGTGTAGTGCAGCCCCACGTCAATATATATTTGTGTTAAGTTTAGAATAAGAGCAGTATAATTAAAGTATTGAGTAGAGAAACACGTCTCTCTTTCATTGACATCCTTTCCAACATTACATGGCGACCCTGCCAGTCGGTGCGCGCGCGACTCGCTCGCCGCGTCGGCTAGATCAACCAATGAATAATTGTGGTTGTGTTAATTTTTTGTTCTTGAAGAATGTTGAGGTTTTGATATGAATGTGTGAAAGTTGAAGACAGATTTCGGCAAAGAAAGGAATATAATAGTACGCAGGATGATATAGGTGATATTTAGATAAATTGTCAGGAACTATGCAGTAATTTTGCTAGTAATTGGAATGAAGGAATTAGGCTATCGGATATTATCTTAGCCAATGTTTAGGGCCCAAACTCTGGTTATGTTAATAAACCGATATGCTTAATTGAAAGGAGATGGAATGAGATTGAAAGAATATAAAAGCAACCGATACAGACAAAGATTTATGAAGAGAAAAAAAAATGATGACCTTGAGAAATAAATGATGGAGAGATACGGGAACGTCCATCACTGGCAAAGCATATAGTCCTCAAGCAGGGTATGCTTCCGTGATAGGATGATAAAATAAGGAGTTTCGGGTACTAGGGAACAACGCCTTCAGTACAAGTGATGTACATGAGTTTACTCATATTAGTACTGTTAGGGACCAGAGAAGTCTTAAATTTGTTACCCTATAATGGTACATTGAGGTCATATCCTTCATTGGATCATGGTGCGAACTTAGTTTTCCTCTGTGACAATTGTTGGAGTCCTTATATGACTTAAACGTAGACCTCAAGGTTGTGCGCACAACCCAAGGTACACTTTTACCTTGATATAATTACGATAAAAAGTTTATGTACCAACAAAATGAAATGAATGTTACGAAAATGTAATACAATACCCAAATAAATGGGGGGCCCATATTTATAAAGTACTCGCGTGAAAAATATCACGAAATAAAATATAAATGAAATGAATTAATACTCCGATATCCCGGTATCTAATAAATTAATAAATATATATAAATGAATAGAGAGAAAGAGAGCTAGCTAAAGGTCAAAAATATTAAGAAGAAAAAAGAAAGTACGTACAAGAATTATGAAAAAAGGCCTAATAATCGATGACAATACAAGATAATAAGGGGATCCCCATCTAAATCTATAGGGTTGGATAGGTATTTATTTTTCATTTCTGTATTATGACTACTAATGCTACCCAAAATGCGACTAACCAGTTACACATATAATAAGGATCTTACACAACTACGCAAAAATGTATTGTGTGTGTATGTATTGTGCGCGTATTTGTTTAACCACAATTGTATATGAATTTACGAGATATTTTTTTTCATATTTAGCCACATTAATACATTACAATAACTCTACTTGTATTTCTTTCCGTCATATGTTTTTTTTATATAAAATTTGTACATTTTAAACTATATTTGGTTTATATTTTGCTCATAAAGTAAAGTCCAGAGTATATCGATACACTATTATTATAAATTTAATGTAATAGTATTCTTTTTACGTTTTTCTTTATAAAAGACAACGGAACCTAAAATTATGTTATCTGGTTGAAATAAAATTGTTTATTTTTAATGTTAATAAATATTTGTAAAACAAATTTGAGCTGTGTACCTAGTAGTTTTCTTTTTTTTATATAAATTTCATGTCATGAAAAATAAGTTTTCGAAATTATAAATAACTTAATTAATGATTTTTAGTTAATATACCTATGTAAAAAAGATAATACTTTTACTAAATGAATTTAAAATTGAATGTAACAATCTATATTAGAGGTACAAACTATATAGAACTATTGGGATAGTTAAATTCATTTTATTTACAATATCATTTGAATGCATGGTTAAAACTAGGTACCATTATACAACGCAATCGAAAAAACGTTCCCATGATTATACTTAGAAATTAAAACAAGGGTGTCACAAACCGCTTACGCGGCTGAGATTGTAACTTGTATTTGATCCCCGTTGTTATGATTGTTACGCCGCGCTCGAATAAGTCAACTAGCGCCATCTAGTGTCAGGAACGAGAGCGAGGGGAGCGTTGCAGTAAATGACATCACACGTCTTTCGACCGACAGCGCCACCCGAAGAACTAAGTTTCTAGAAAATCTATACTCGAATTCTCGGTACCTTGCGCGTGTTTACTTGAACATTCCGGATATTTTGCTAATTTAAATAAATAGGTGGCGCAAGATGCGATCGACAGAGTTGAACTCAGCGACACAAGCGAAGCTTTGGAGCGGAATTAAGTGAATTAGTGTGTTTAATTATTAGTGTTTTTAGTTTTAATTTGTGTAAAGTAAATTAAAGTGTTAATTTAGGTAATTTTATCGGCAATTTTTATTGTCACGAACCTCAAGCTCGTAACAACTGGTGTCAGAAGTGGGATAAAATCATGCCGATTTTACCTAAGGAGGAAACGGAGGGTGTCCGTACCCGAAGTCAACGCCAGCAGGAGACGGACCAGAGGAGATTTGGTGGTGCAACGCCGCAGATGTCTGAGGGCCAGCCGCCGGCCACGGAAGCCGGTCCGTCAGCAGCTTCTACGTCTGTGGCACCTGACTTAGGTGCTCTGATGGTGATGCTGCAGGAGCAGGCTCGCCGACAGGAGGAACAGGTCCGTCGGTTGGAAGAACAGCTGCGGGGCGGACAGGACGAACAGAGCCGCCGACAGGAGGAACAGGTCCGTCAGTTGAAAGAGCAGCTGCAGAGCGGACAGGAGGAACAGGCCCGTCGGTCGGAAGAGCAGATGCTCCTCATTAAGGACCTTCATGCTACCTTTGGGAAAGAGATAAAGGAGGTGAAGGATAGCGTTGCTCAACATGACAACCGCCTGTCGGAAGCTGAAACCCAAATCAAGGAAGCTAAAACCCAAATCGACCAAGTGAACAATCGGGTTGATTACGTGGTGGCTGATGTGAAGAAAACACTGGACGACCTCAAACTTGGAGATGGAACTACAGCTCCCGTAGTAGCTGCAGCACCTTCGCTACGTGGATTCAAAGTGCCGCCGTTCGACGGGACCTCTTCCTGGTCGGCCTACAAAATCCAGTTCGAGGCCGTCATGGAGGCGAACGGCTGGAATAAAAGCCAAGCCATGACTGCACTCACCCTAGGCCTGCGCGACCAAGCCTTAACTGTGTTGGAAGCTCTCGGTAAGAAAGTGACCTATGAGCAGCTTCTTGAGGCCTTGGAGGCGAGATATGGTGACGCTCACCTGGAACACGTCTTTCGCGCGCAGCTTAAAGATCGCGTGCAACGCAGCAATGAAAACCTGCAGCAGTGGGCCCTTGAGGTGGAGAAGATGGTTCGAAAAGCATACCGGTCTGTACCTGCGCTCATTGAAGGGAACCTGGTGCAGACATTCATCGACGGCATCCGCGACCTGGAAGTCAGAGCTGCTGTCAGGCTCGGGCACCACGAGACGCTTAAGGACGCCTTGGCCCATGCACTGGAAGTGGAAGCTGTGCGGCAGGATCACCGTTCCCATCGCGTCAGGGAGGTTGCAGCAGCTATAGTTCGCGACCGCAACAAAGGATACAGCCCTAGGTGCTATGGCTGTGGGGAAAAGGGCCATCTTCGATCCAGTTGCCCTAAGCGAACCGTGGAAAGGAGAGTTGATCGATCTCGAGAGGGTAGTGCAGCTAACAGCACTGCCTGGCGGCGACAGGATCATCGTTCACCTCACGCTAGGGAGGTTACAGCAGTTACGGTTCGCGACCACAATAAAAGATACAGCCCTAGGTGCTATGGCTGTGGGGTAAGGGGCCATCTTCGGTCCAGCTGCCCTAAGCACACCCTAGGAAGGGAAGGTGAACGGTCTCAGAAAGGAAGTGCGGCTAACAGCACCGCCCAGCAGCAGCAGGAATACGATTTTCCTATCAGACACTGCAGCGAGAAATCTCACGGCAACGCAGATGCATTGTCAAGAAGACCTTTTCCTGAAGATTGCAACCATTGGGGTAGGCAAGAGAGTAAGGAAGTGGTATCCGTGAGGATGCTCAGGACAGACTACCTCAGCAACGGGTGGAGGGACAGCCTACGACATGCACAGCAGGAAGATCCGGACATCAAGCCGATTCTGGGATGGATGAAGGCCCGTGCTACCAAGCCTAAGTGGAGGGACGTCTCAGCGATGAGTTCAACCACGAAAAGCTATTGGGCCCAATGGGACAGCTTGCTGCTTCAGGATGGAGTCCTGTGCCGTAAATGGGACAATGGTCGAGGAGACAGCTGTCGTTTACAAATGGTTGTCCCTAAAGCTAAAGTGCCGAATGTTCTACAGCTGTGCCATAATGGTCGTTCAAGAGTCCATCTGGGAGGTAAACGAACTCTACTGAAGGTCCGAGAACAGTTTTACTGGGTCCATTATCGTGACGATGTCGAGGATTGGTGTCGTACATGTACAAGTTGTGCGGCTGTGAGGGGACCTCAGGCACGGAGTAGAGGAGCGTCGAAATTGTACAATGTTGGTGCACCACGGGATAGGACATCCCTTGACATTGCGGAGCCGTTACAGAAAGGCGTAAGAGGGACTCCTAAGATCGTCCAAGTGGATCGCTTGGCGCGTTACTATGGGGCCGATAATGCTCGGGACGAGCATGTCTTAGGAGGGGGCAGTGTTACGCCGCGCTCGAATAAGTCAACTAGCGGCATCTAGTGTCAGGAACGAGAGCGAGGGGAGCGTTGCAGTAAATGACATCACACGTCTTTCGACCGACAGCGCCACCCGAAGAACTAAGTTTCTAGAAAATCTATACTCGAATTCTCGGTACCTTGCGCGTGTTTAATTGAACATTCCGGATATTTTGCTAATTTAAATAAATAGGTGGCGCAAGATGCGATCGACAGAGTTGAACTCAGCGACACAAGCGAAGCTTCGGAGCGGAATTAAGTGAATTAGTGTGTTTAATTATTAGTGTTTTTAGTTTTAATTTGTGTAAAGTAAATTAAAGTGTTAATTTAGGTAATTTTATCGGCAATTTTTATTGTCACGAACCTCAAGCTCGTAACATGATTAATTATTACGATTATGTTGCACTAGAACCGCCGTGTGACAAAACATGTAATATTAAACGACTATCATATTTTGCCAACTAACGGTCACGCGCTAATAAGCGAATGATAAACAATACAAAGAAAAGATTCTTTTGACGGGAGTTAGAGACTATATATACTATCTGATTGAAGTTTATCTACTTAAAAAATTTATCTACTTAATAAGTTTATCTACTTAAATAATGAATGTTTATTAACATACCTATATAAAAGTCTTATACCTTTTGAAAATGATATTATATCATTACACACGACATAATTTTAATGCATTGTTAAAACTTTGACATTGACTATAGATATCAAAATTGTTCTTCTCAATGTTTAAATAATGTTTTGTTACATAACTGTTACAGTGATATTTTAAATTTTTATTTGTACACGCTATAATTAACATTATAATATTTCTAACAACGTTAAATTAATACGTATATTCATGTTATAATATATTGTTGTTATCTTAAAATTAGGTGTGAATCACACCGTGTGGTCATAGTTCGAAGTAATCGCAAACATTTCCGTATACGTACTTTGGATTTTAAAACAAAGGTATCTCAAATCGCTAGCACTGCTAAGATTACAATTTGTATTTTGATCTGTCTGTTGTTATGGTAGTGACGACGACTTATGTCCCCATTATTATTTCTTTGTTCTCTTAATTTTAATATGCAATATAGTAATTTATTTTCGATTTTATTATGTTTAACTTTTAAAGATTTTAAACTATTATAATTTATTACTTTAAAATAGTACTTACTTGTGAGGATTATGAGAATATTTACTTCGTTTAATACAATTTTGAAACTCATTACATAATGTATATAATTAATTGATTTAAACTTTGTTGTGCATATTGTGAGCCCCAATCCCTGACTGACAATAATGTAACTAAATATTATACTAGACTATAAAATATAAATTTGTGAAAGACCTACGAAAATTTATGAATAAGATATGGAATACATAATTATAAATAAAAAGTATTGACAGTATGTAGGTGTGATCAAAGGAACGAAAAATTATCGGAGGTTAGCATATCCACATACAATCGGCCTGATCAGCTAAGTGTTTGGAAAACCTAATAACCGATTAATTTTTAAGGTTGTTCGGACACGATTAAATGCGAAATAAGTTTTAATGTATTTTAATGAGGGAAATAATAACGTATTACGAATTGCATATGAAATAGGAATATTGTCCATTATCTTGATCATGTATGTACGCGAGTAGTATACGTGAAAGTTATGGTACAATTAAATAACGAATTACATGAGTTGGAATGAAAAGAAGTGAATTAAGTGATATTGCTTATATTCTTGATTATGTATGTACGAGAGCCGTGTACGTGAAAGAAATGACACAAATATGTAATGAATAGCTAAAGTGCTAGGTACTACGAGCACGTGCTCGTAGGCTAGGTATGAATGAATAGCTAAAGTGCTAGGTATGGAAAATAAATAATGGTTAACTAAGAATGAAGTAAAGATACGAAAGAAAAATAATAAAATATCGAAATGTAAAAGAACATGAAGATTAAGAGAATATTATATATTTTATTACTGTCCTGTGTGTAGATAAATGGTAGGCATAATAACAAAATTATTATAGATACGAATAAATAATATTGTAAATTTTCGTGAAAATCAATACATAATTTTATGTTATACATAATTATGCCTGATTATGCCAATTATACTACTGTGACTATGCATATTTACGTCCTAGATATGTCTTAGATTATTGTGTTAATAAAGATATTAATTTGTTTAGAATAATTTTGGGAATTTATTTTCAGGATTGGAAAGAAAATATAGATAGCTTAATTTTTTTTTGTCGGTGGGAGGTGTAGTGTAGTGCAGCCCCACGTCAATACATATTTGTGTTAAGTTTAGAATAAGAGCAGTATAATTAAAGTATTGAGTAGAGAAACACGTCTCTCTTTCATTGACATCCTTCCCAACATTACAGTGGCGTGAAAGAGTAACTAACATCTTGAATCTGTTTGAATGCAATTAGGTATATTTATACGCTGGATTAAGCATTAGAATAAGCTTTATTCCGAAAAACTATAGTACAGAAACTATTTCGCATGTAGACTTTATACTAATGTATTCTCATAATCGTTTTACTTTTACAGTTTTCCAAAAGACCCTCTCTAAAAAATGAGGTGGGCACAATTATGCAAAAGAAAAAGGGGTTGGGTACCTACCCGCACAGGTACTATCTGTTTGATGCACTTTGATTCATCCCAATTTCTGTTTGCCTAGTAAATGTCGTAAATTAGTCCGTAATGCTTTACCAACATTACTATTAAGAGATGCTGTAAGTAATATTCATGTTATGTAAGTGAAAGTTTGAGATTGCTTTTTGAGGCAACCCATGGGATTTTATAGGTCTGGAGTAGGCGCATAATTTCCTCAACAGGATATTATTTTCCTTTCCAGGAGGTCGAGTTTGTAAAAAAGTAAGAGTAAAGTTACAGCCTATATACGTCCCACTGCTGGGCACAGGCCTCCCCTCATTTCTGAGAGGGTTTTAGGGCAAGGAAATGTCCGCCACGCTGCCCCAATGCGTGTTGGCGAACTTCACATGTCTTCGAAATATTTTTTTTTCTTATTCCTCAGATATGCAGGTTTCCTCACGATGTTTTCCTTCACCGCTGAGTACGTGGTAAATCAGCACTTAAAATTGCAATTAACAATTTCATTGGTGCCGGCGGGGATCGAACCCGGGTTACTCGCGTTCTGTTATATTTACAGCGAGCGTTAACCGTCTGAGCTACCACGGCTCAAGGTCGAGTCTGTAGAGAGCTATAAATCTCAGGAACCAGGTCCTTCTAGTTCTACTCCATCATTAATCGCGCACGCAAGCAATATCTGTCTCTTTAAAAGTGTGCTTTCTTCAATTCATATCTTTTCTAGGACCTGTTAGTTTTATTTATATCAAAAATGTCTCCGTCAGCAAATCTAGTACTTATTTAAACTTGTAACTTTTTTTCTTTGGATACCGTTTTAAAATAGACAATGTTGTCACCAAGATCAACCTAAAATGAATATTTTTATTTATTTTCATTTATAATTTTATTGTTATTGTTATTGTAATAATATAAATGTCGATTTTAAAACTAATTTTTTTTTGTGATGATGGCTTGTTATTTAAAACATAAGTTCCTGCACTTTTTGTTTTTGGTACTTGGAGCCTTTTTTATTTCTGGTATTCATGTTTAACCATGCCAAATTACAGCTTTTTAGAATACCAATAGTCTCCATACTAAGCCGCGGACAAAATGACAGACTGTTGAGCTTGTCGAAACTATAAGCTTACCTTATTGTATTACTACGAAACCCTTGTTCGAGTTCATTTTGCTAATGCTTGTGAGTTTTTCTCTTTTTCTAAGGGAAACTATCGATATGGTAGCATCACAATTGGTTTGTCCGTTTTACACTCATAACTTTTTCTATGTTAATGTATTTAACCTACATGAGTGCATAAAATGTAATAGTGTTGGAGATTTAAATTTGTGTGTGCTATAATGACACAAAATTTTATTGAGTAGTTGTGCAGTGCTGTCTATGTAGTGTTTCCTCCCCCGCACCTAGCATTCCTAGTATTTTATTAAATAATAAAAAAAATAAGATCATCACATTCCTTGTCTGACCAGGATCATACTTTTCCCTATCAAAAAATTGAAAATAATACAATCCTCTCATTAAATATACACAAACTGAACAACTGATAGAATAAAATCAATAATTATATAATCAAGAATTGTACAAACTGTTTGAAGATCTACTAGAATTACAGACCAAATAAAACCGGCCAAGAGCGTGTCGGGCCACGCTCAGTGTAGGGTTCCGTAGTTTCCCGTCCGTCACAATAAGTGTTCCCACTTATGAGTTTAAAGGTGGGTATCCATTATGTTCGCGCTCCAGCAGCGCTCCGCGCTCCTGCAACTGCTCCCGGTAGTGGGTACGTGCGCGAACATGGAGCGTGCAACATAGCACGCTCCGCGGCAGGCGGTGCCAAGGAGAGACCAACCGAACAATTCGATAATACCCGACCCAATGTAGTAAGTACCTACAGCGCCATCTCTCGGGGAATTTGGTTACTAATTAATAGACGTGCCCGAAGTTTTCGGTGGTAATTTTGGATTGCGAGAACCGATTTTAATAATTCTTTTTTTGTTTGAAAAAAGATACGTTCAGAATAATAAAATATGTAAACGAAGTTAAAAAAAATGCTTGCATATACGATTATACTACAAACTTAGTCCAGAAATTATTTTGTACAACTTTTTGTCCTTTTTGTACAAAAAGTGTTGCCATCCAAGTTCAAAATGATTTTCCTAGAAAGTCCTTATAAAGTTCTACTTTTAAGATTTTTTTCATATTTTCTAAACCTATGGTTCAAAAGTTCAAAAGGGGGGGGGGGACACATTGTTTTTTACTTTTGGAGCGATTATTTCCGAACTTATTGACATTATCAAAAAATGATTTTAGTAAACCCCTATTCATTTTTAAATACCTTTCCAACAATATATCACACGTTAGGGTTGAAATTAAAAAAAAATCACTTCCCACTTTACATATAGGGGGGCTACCCTAATAAAACATTTTTTCCAATTTTTATTTTACCACTTTTTTCGGCGTGATTGATACACATATTGGTACCAAATTTTAGCTTTCTAGTGCTAACGGTCACAGAGATTAAGCGAGGACGGACGGACGGAAACTATAAGGGTTCCTAGTTGACTACGGAACCCTAACAATAGTATTGTTAAAGCAAACTAATAATAATTATGTTCATCAGACAGAATTTAGGTCAGGGCGGCTAGTCTCAATAAAGACTATCTTTTTTTTTCATAGCATTGGGTGACAAACGAGCACACAGTCTACCTGATGGCAAGTGGATTTTATCCTCAATTAAGAATCAAAATGCAAATGCATTGTAACCCCTGAGGACTAAGATGGAATGCCTCGATTCCAGTTAAAAGTGTCTTCGGTCCTCTACAGTCACCATATGAAACGCAGCCGCATTACGCTGCTATTTTATGCTGGTATTCTATGAGAGTGTGATCCTTCCCCGGTCTAGCCGACCCATTAGTGCTACAACTATAATATAGATGCAGTGTAGCTCTACCAATCTACACAGGATAGGATTATAATGCATGAGTGTGAGTGTGTGTGTGTGTGTGTGCGTGCGTGCGTGTGTGTGTGTGTGTGTGCAAACACAGGTCCACTCACCATACCTTTACTCTCATAGCATGATGGGACGGTAATCCTACACAAATATAGAGAAATCAGTTACAGACTAATAGCAATACATGCTGTCCAAGGCATGGAGATGAAACACCTCCAGATTTCTGACTCTGGGCTGACCCTGAGCATTTCTTGAAAGTATAATCCAATAACTGACACTGAGACTGACAGAGCAAACTATTACACTGACTAGGCACAAGACTGTACTATCTCTGAAGTTTTGGAACTGATATTTTTATAGCTTTTGAAAAATCATATATGTAGGTAACAACCCAAGATCAGTATTAAATATGCTAATTAATTCTGCAAATCAATAAAGTATTATTATGAAGAGTTTATCACATTTATTTATTATTACATATTACTGACATATATTTATAAATTATACTGGTTCCCTTTAGAAATGTTTGTTCACAGGTATGACAACACTATAGTAATTAATCAACATGCTTGAGCATGGAAGGAAGCCTTGGTGCTAATACAAGCAATCAATTAATGGTAGCTTATTCAAGGCTCTCCTGAGATTAAACAAGCCACAGATTAGGATAGCAACAAGTGCTATTATTTGAGATGGTTCTTTTAACAAAAATTTATTTATTTAAGTGTGAGAGAGGAAGAAACAGCAGCTCAACATAAATACTAGTTGTGTCCTAAAGTTGCCACATACAAGGCTAAACATTTCGGTACAATGAGGTCACCGGCAACATCAAGATTTCATGGGTAGAATAATTATAATATTCTTGCCCATATGCAAAATATGTGCCTATACACAGACTTGCAATAAACAGCCCCATTTTAAAGTAAAGTAAGATAATTATAAGATTCCAGGTAGGTCCAAGCATGGTAGCCCAGCTATCTTATATAATAAAGAAAGGATGTTTTTGATTTCAATTGTGTCACAAATTATTATTAGTGATACTGTTTACAGAATACGGACTTTGAATTATAACATTAATTTAACATCAAATCAATGTTGATAAATTTTACCATATTCTGATGTTTTACTCAGAACATTGGCTAATAGCTATTAGAACAGCTCTTTTAGTACAAGCAGTGATGATAATATGCAGATATAATTGCTTAAAATTTAACATTCTTAAAAGTAAAGTATTTCAAAGAACTAAAGAATAAAATAATTTCTCATTTTGAATTTGGTGCTATATGGTTTTTTTTATAGAAGAGGGGGCAAACGAGCATACGGTTCACCTGATGTTAAGTGAATACCGCCGGCCGTGATCAACTGCAACACCAGGGGAATCGCAGGTGCCTTGCCGGCCCTTTAGAAAGGAGTAAGATCTTTTCTTGAAGGTCCCCAGGTTGTATTGGTCCGGAAAATTCACTGGTGGTAAATTATTCCACAGAGGTTGTATGCGGAAGAACACCTACTGAAATGAACAGGTGGACCGCCAAGCATCCAGATGGTTTGGATGGTATCGGGAGGTTTGCCGCGTAGTTCGTTCATGAAATTTAGCGGCTGGGATTAATCCAAACAGTTCATCAGAGCACTCCCGGTAATAGTTGCGATAAAATATGCAGAGATGCAACATCTCTTCGTAGCGCCAGTGGATCGAGCCGATCGGGAAGCACTCGGTTATCGATAATTCCAGCTACTCTGCTCTGGATGCGGTCAAGTGGAAGGAGCTGAAAAGGGGGAGCCCCAGCCCTACAGTATTCCATGTGCAGCCTAACCCGCGCTTTGTAAAGTTGCAGACAGTGTGCCGGCATAGAGGAAAGAAAGCCCCGACTTCAGAATATGAAATTATAAATCAAATCAATCTCAATGTCGTCTAAACATCATCATTATCAATTTAGTTTACGTTTGATAATACTGCTAAATATTCATAAAATAAAGAAAACACATGATCGAAAAGTAACCAACATCCTATTTTCGAAATAGGCTAAAAAATCACTGTACTTGAAAGAAATTTATGATAATAGCAACTTACCTTTGATGTCAAGTAACCATTAATTACTTTACCAATTTCAGTGCTCCTATCTGGAAAGTTCGTGTATTCAGCTTGTATTTGTTTATTCTTTAAGCTTTCAACTATAACACAAAACGAATAATTTACAAAAAAACATAATCCATTTTAATTTACTAGCAAAAGAAATATTTAAATACCTAAGCGTTTACTTTGTGTTGATTTACCAGTTCTATCAACACCCTCGATAACTATTAAAGCTCCTCGTTTAAGTGTCATCATAAAAATTATTAATTATGATTGTAAAAACAACTCTTTAAAAGCTGTATTTAGTATCTGTATTTAGTATTCGTATTTACAGACTTACACTTTACAGGTTTTGATTAAAAACAATATTTGACTATGTTTTTGACTTTGATTTTTTGGCGGCAACACCATTGTCAATGTCAAAGATTTTTTTTTATTAACTGGCTTTACGGTTCTGGGCTCTAGCCTTTCTGAGCCTCTCATTTCTTTCGGAATCCACTTCAAACCATTATTCAAGCGACAAAACTGGAGCAACAAACCGTCTACGGCCAAGTTTCTGCCAAAAAACAAAGTCATGTACAAAGTAATGTCAAAGAATTTTACTCACTACCAAAGAGTATATAATCACTGTGTTAATAGAATTGTAATCATGCATCATGGACCTAGAAAAAAGGGCATGCGATGTAATCTTCTAAACGAATCAAAACGAATATTTTCTTTGAACTAAAAGTAAAAAATACATACTAAAATAAAAAGCTGCGATTACAAACCCAACTGTTAAGTACGGGCTTAACAGGTGGGCTTGTAATCGCAGCTTTTTGTTTTGTCATATCTAATGCCAGTATTAGATATGACAAACATTTCTCTATGAACAACAAATAGAAACGACTTTCAGATTTCAGCTAGTATCTAAAAGATTGTAATACTGTTTACGATATAAAAACAAGTTCCTAGACATATTCTATGCGGTCGGAGCTAAGTTTCTTAAGGCCGGTCACAGAATAACAAAAAGAAAAAAACTGGTAAACTCCGATCACATTCTTAATCCCAAAAATGTTAGATGGGAAATGCAGCTGCAGTCTTCAGTAGATGAGACAGCATACAGGCAACTAGATATACAGATCTCCTATCAGATTCAGATCTCAAAGAAATACATGTGATATGACTTACGCTACCTCAATACATCCCTTATTAAAGAAATTATTGAGCAATCACGGCTCCATTTTTTTTAATTTAAACTATAGATTGATTTAGTGCCTAATCCATGTTAATGTGCTTGTTTCGAGAGTACTCTACGAACTTAACTCGCACTCTCACTCGAAAATGTCGGTTTTCCTTCAGCAAAATGTAAAGACTTTAAAAGCCTACGATTACTTTCCGAGATCTGAACCAAACCTATCCAACTGCAGGGAAGTGTCCTCAATAGTGTTTCCTAACGGGTGGGTCTTGTATTATGATGAACACGGACAAGGCAAAGGTAAAAGGCAAAATAACAGCCATGTCACACCTATGCCGGTAGTTGTTGGGGGTACTACGTTCGAAATGGCTGGTTAGTATGCTTGCCTAAGAAAAATTGTCCAACTAGCTAAGATCAGCTTTGATCGGTCAAACTAAGGATGCAATTTGGCTGAGCAATGTTCGGAAGATTACGTAAATAAATAATGGGGGGGGGGGGGGGAGGAAGGCTCTGAGAAGCAGCTTTGTTACGAACGTAACGTAATAACGTAAGCAAAATGTATAGTATCCCATTAAAAATATATAATATAATTTTCCCCACAGCCATTACTTTTTTTATAACTTTAAAAGCTCTATTGTTACTACTCCTGGGTCTATACTAGGGTAGAGCACGGTTGTAGGTTTTTTTATATTTAAAATTCTAATAGCGCGGGATTAATGCCTTATGTTTAAAGTCAATTGATGTGTTTTTTTCAGCTCAATTGAACAACATCTTTTGTTTTACCGAAAAAATTAAGTACGTTTGGACTAAGATAAAAATAATAAATAAGAGTTAACTAGAGATTGTAAATGAAACTCATTATTAATTTAACAAAATTCAATCACATTTTTTCAACAATTCATCAATTTGCCTTAAAATCTCCTTTCGTCCCGAATTTATGCAATTTTAAAGGAATTCCAGTTTGGCTTTTATCGTGATGAATCCTTACATTGAGAATTGTCCGCTTCTGTCGTCAGCTTCACAGCCTCTCAACAGCCTGGATATGACATGGGAGGCGTAAAAACAAAAGTTCACTCCCACTTATGTTTCAAGATCGGCGGTTCAGTAATGGTGTGTTGCCAATTTATCTCATCAATGTAGGTCGTTGCGCTGAAATTAAAATCAGTCATCTTGAATAGCCTTGGTGCAGGGGATTGCTGTATATTGCGTGCTTTTAATATACGCCAGCCTGACAATTCACGAACGTGCTTTTTATCATCTGTAATCATTGCAAGTAGTAAATGCTCAGGAAGTGCGAAGTAGCTATTGTGTTGAATGACGAGGTCGATCACTCATTACAAGGATTGTGGCAGGCTAATATAATTTTAAATAGATGTCGAGCTCCATCTTTACGTGATGGTTTCTTCTTAATCTATAAGTCGAGAACCAAGCTGGGTAAAATTTTACGACAAGTGTAGCCGGAAGAATCAAATTTTCTGATGGTTTCTCTGTTGCTACATACAAACGTAGGATTCGATTAGCACGTGTGAGCCAACGAACATGAGATTGTGTACCTGGAGACCTGTTTGCTAGATCTTCTGGAAAAAACTTGATTGTACCGCAGGGACGATCTCGTGCAAGTGCTTTTGATCTGTGCTCAAATCCGAGCCACTTCTTGGAGTGATTATACTTCGAAAGGTTGGAATTTTTTATGGGAATCTGTTCACAAATTTCCAGTATCTTTCCCAACTGACCAGTGTAAGGCTTGGGTCCCGAAGTGCCTCCGTCAATATGTAAAAACAATTGCCTTAATGGCAGCCCGTTCATATGCAGTAAACAACAAACAATCGAAATAGAAAACCTACCTGGCAAAGAAGAATTGAAAGCAGAATTGAAAAATATAGATTAGAAATTGGAAGATTAACACAATACATAATAGGAAATAGAAATCAGAGAATATTAAAGACTGTAGAAGAAATAAAGAGGAAATATAAAACACACTCTCCATATGAAGAATCTAACACGGAGCCACAACATTTTCTCGATACACTCAAGCAAAAATTAAACGCGCTATCAAATAGATTGAGAAGATATTTAACATGTACTAAACGTAAACAACAAAATGCAAACTTTTTAAATAATGAAAAACAATTCTACAAAACTTTAGGGCACGAACACCATATTAATACTACACGTTCTGCTCAATTCCCATCACCACAACACTTACAACAATTTTGGGCAGGCCTATGGGAAAACCCAGTAGCACATAATAGTAAGGTTGAGTGGTTAGACAAAATAGCAAACACACCAAATATTAAACAAATGGATTTTGAAAACATTACAGTAGAAACATTCATTCAAATCATCAAACGCACATAAAATTGGAAAGCACCGGGTACCGATAATATACATAATTACTGGTACAATAAGCTCACATGAACACATCCATTTAACATAACATAAACATAACATAAACACTCACGCCTGTCACCCAGAGGGGTAGGCAGAGACTACAGACTTCCATTTAGCACGATCCTGACATACCTTTCTCGCCTCTTCCACATTCATATACCTACGCATACATGCTCGTCGGTTAAGGGTACTCTTAATTTGGCCCATTTTTAGTATATCGCCAATTTGGTCGACAAACTTCCGCCTAGGACGTCCCTTTCCGACTCTTCCATTCACTTCTGCAACATATATTTGCTTTGTCAGTCTTTCCGCATTCATTCTTTCTACATGACCAAACCACCGAAGCATTCCTTTCTTAATCCTGGTCACCGCATCATCTTGCAAACCACACTCTTCTTTTATCACACAGTTTCTCACCCTGTCACTCAGATTCAGCCCTAACATACTCCTTAGGGACCGCATTTCTACCGCATTTATTCTACTCTCGTGCTTCTTCTGCCACACCCAACTTTCACTACCATACGTTAAAGTAGGGACTAATACAGCACTGTGAATTGCCATACGTGCCTTTTTTGACACATTCTGACTTTTCACAATAGAGTGTAGAGCCCCATTTACTTTATTTCCTGCATTCACTCGTCGTTCAATGTCCTTATCATACCTCCCATCCCTGCTGAATACACATCCCAAATATACGAACTCATCCACTTGCTCAATTAACTCTCCTTCTATTCTTATTTCACATACCGTTTTGCTTTCATCTCTTTCAAAAACCATCACTTTCGTCTTACTTGCGTTCACTTTCATTCCCCTTTCTTTTAATGACCTGTTCATTAATGTAACCATCATTTGCAACTCGGCCGCCGACGACGCAAGTATGACTTGATCATCGGCGTACAAAAGGCATTTGATGGTTAACTCACCCATTCTTACCCCGCATTCTTCAACTTTCAAATTTTCCAAACAGCTGTCCATAAATAGGTTGAACAGCCACGGGGAAGCTACACAGCCCTGTCTGACACCTTTATGGATGCCAAACCAGTCCGAGTAGGCCCCGTTGATTCTAACACAAGCACTCGAGTCCCTATACAGAGACTTTAATGCCTGTATCAAACCAGCGCTCAACCTAAATGCGTTCAGCGTTTGCCATAACACATCCCTGTCCACTCTGTCATAAGCCTTTTCCAAGTCCATGAATGCACAAAAAACTCTCTAGTTTTTCGCCAAAAACTTCTCCGCGATCATGCGCATGGAAAAGACTTGATCTGTACACCCCATTCCCTTTCTAAATCCCGCTTGCACATCCCAAATTTTTTCATCAGTTTCTTTCATAACTCTTTCAATTAGTACCTTAGCATACAGTTTTCCCACAATGCTAAGAAGGCTGATACCACGGTAGTTTTTACAGTCCTGCTGTGACCCTTTTCCCTTATATATTGTGACTATCACGGCTTTGCACCGGTCTCCCGGTACCCGCTTTAGTTCCCAACATAAACTAAACAAGGTGTACAGCAGGCCTGCCACCACGTCCTCTCCAGCCCTTAGCATTTCGAGTGAAACTCTATCATATCCGGCTGCCTTACCTACTTTCATGCTTTTCATTGCTTTCATTATTTCATCCATACTTATCTCCCTATCTCTTTCATCTTCTTTCGGAATTTCTATTTCATTTAGTTCACACTTCTCCTCACTCATAAATTCGCTTTCAAAATATTCCTTCCATCTCTTTAGACTCAACACTTCATCATTCAGGATACAGCCATTCTCGTCTCGTATCGCATTCAATCTAGGCTGTTTTGAAAGTCCCCTGGTATTTCTTACGAGTTTCCAGAACATTTTAATATTTGCCTGGAAGTTATCCGATATTCTTCTATCATTCCTATCCGTTCTTTCTTGCTTTTTCCTTTCAACTAATTCTTTTACTCTCTTATTTAAACGTTTAAACTCTGCCTTTTTTCTTTCATTCTCATCATTCTTACCGCCAGAGTTACCAGCTTTGGTCGCTAGTAAATCTAGCCATGCTCTCTTCTTTGCTTCAACTTCCATACGTACCTCGTCATCCCACCATAACGTATTGTCTTTCCTTTCATTCATTCTCTTACTAACACCACATACTTCGGTAGCTGCATCCACTAAACCTTTCTTAACATTATGCCACACATTCTCCAAGTCTAACTCATTCACACACAACTCATCCAAATTACTTATATTTTCTCTCAGTCTGCATTTGTACTTGTCTTTCACATCTTCATCTTGTAACCTCTCAATTCTTATACGCTGTAACGCAGTGGTAGACACAGATGTCCTATGCCGCCAACGTCTGAATAAACCCCTAATTCGGCATAAGACCAGGTAGTGGTCCGTCCCTACGTTGGACCCCCGGTAAACCATTGTATCCACCACTGCGCTCCTCATTCTTTCATCCACAGTTATGAAATCTATCATGCTTCTATCATCACCTCTTTCCCAAGTATACATGTGAATCTTCTTATGACGAAAGAAAGTGTTCGTCTCAAAAAGATTCCTTTCCACACATACGGTGAGGAGGCTTTCACCATTCTCATTTATACTTTCATCACCAAACGTTCCCAATATCCTTTCATAACCAAGCCTCCTCACCCCAACCCTTCCATTAAAATCTCCTAGCATAATAATATTTTCATTTCCCTTACACTTCATTAGCACCATCCTTACCATTTCCCAAAACTGCTCCCGGATATAAGTGGGCTTAGACATGTCTGGGGCGTAGACCCCTAACACAAACAACTTCTTTAAGCCCACTTTCATTCGTATCCATAGCAGTCTTGGGCTTACACATTCATACTCTTTCACACATTGGCCCATTCGTTCTGAAAGGATGATTCCTACTCCCTGGCATGCCCGCTCGATCTCGTCTACACCAGACCAGTATGCGGTATACATGCCAAGTGCAGTGACATCCTTCCCCTTCCTTTTCGTCTCATTTACACATAATACATCCATTCCTCTATCATACATCATATCGCATACTTCATCCATTTTATCATTCATTGCCTCACATACATTCAACGTAGCCAGACGGGCCTCTGCAATCCGCTTTTCGCCTCTCTGGGAGACAGAACGTGACGGGTGGCGAACCTCGTCGCCGGTTTTCCTCCCGGAGATTCTTCGCACCCCTGCCCCATTAAAGGGGCGCCGGGAACTCGGCGCCATTTCTTTTACTTTTTGCCTCATGGTGCGAAAACTAGGGCGTGGCATATTTTACGCCGCTACCACACGGCGAGTAGCCGAGTCTGTTCTTTCGGCTTTGTCGCTCTTTTAGCACCACCCGGGGGAAACGTGTAGGGTGGGCCTAGGATTAGGTGGTCGAAGCCTACGGACGCGGACTTATCCCCCCATCCATTTATCCACAATCATATTCGTCAATTCATATATTCGCTACATAATATGCCAACATTCATAACAAGCGGTCTAACTTACATGCTTCCGAAAGGCTCAGATCCAAAAGACCCCGCAAATTACAGACCTATAACATGCCTACAAACGATATACAAGATTATTACAGAATGCATTAGCGAAACAATCTACAGACACCTTGACACACAAAATATTCTTGCAGAACAATGAAAGGACTGTAAGAAAAATAGCCAGGGATGTAAAGAACAGTTGATAATAGATGCAATAGCCGTGAAACAAGCACACAATAAAAATAGAAATATTCATATAATATACATTGGTTACAAAAAGGCATTTGATTCTGTCCCTTATAGCTGGTTAATTTATGTACTAATATATTACAAAATTCATACAAGTCTGATTTCATTTTTAAATGTAGCCATGCTTCGTTCGAAAACGAAACTAAAATTAATAAATAACAGTTCCTTAAGTACTGAATCAATAAAAATACAAAGAGGTTTATTTCAGGGAGACGCTCTTAGTCCGTTATGGTTTTGTCTAGCCCTCAACTCGTTATCAGAATTACTCAATAATACTAATGTAGCTTTAAAATTAAAATATAATAAGTCATATCACATTATGTCATATTTACTGTACATGGACGACATAAAAATGTATGCAACCAACAACACTGAACTTACAAAACTAGCAGACTTAACACAGTCATTTTCTACAGACATAAAAATGAAATTTGGTGTTGATAAATGCAAAGTACATTCTATCATTCGCGGAAAATTAATAAACAATACATATGTACTCAATACTGGTGAACAAGAATCAGTCCAAACAGATACATCAAAAACAAGCAAAAATAGACTTAGTCCCATAATGAACTGGCCTGATATAGTTCAACGCGACAAATCGCTACATGTTGTGTTGCATTAAATAGTACGTTTATCGTGCACTTAATATAAGAAACATGCATCGACATGAAATGCTTAGTCTTAGTTTAACAGGCATTTGAATAACGAGAGTCGCGTATTTTTTCAAAATGTCGAAAACTGAGTATCGAAGTGTCATAAAGTTTCTGTTTAAAGAAGGTTTATCCCCTGCCCAAATAAAAGAACGATTGAATGGCGTGTATAAGGAGTCTGCCTCCTCCTATAGCACAGTGAAAAATTGGGTGAAAGAGTTTCGCCTCGGGAGAGAAACCGTCGAAGACTTTGGCCACGACGGTCGACCTGTGGAAGTGCTCACTCCCGAAACGATTGCTCTTATCGAAGAGGAGGTTCTGAGTGACCGCCGTTTGAAGATTAGAGAAATTGCAGCAAGGCTTGGGCTCTCTAAGAGTACCGTTCATCGCGCGATCCATGAACAGCTTCACAAGAAAAAAGTGAGTGCAAGATGGGTACCGAAACTTCTTTCAGCGGTACAGAGACAGGAAAGAGTGCGCTGCGCTTCGGAGTTTTTGGATCATTGTGGCGAAAATCCAAAGACTGTGATCGAGCGGCTAGTAACTGGTGATGAAACTATGATCTTGTATTATGATCCACAAAGCAAGCGCGAGTCAATGGAATGGCGTTATAAGGGTGAAAAGCCACCTAGAAAGGCAAAGGTGCAACAATCGACTAAAAAACTGATGTGCACAATATTTTGGGATTTTCAAGGCATTTTGATGGTGGATTTTAAAGAACGTAGTACAGTCGTGAACGGCGAATATTATGCTTCTTTAATATATAAATTACGAGACAAGATAAAGGAAAAACGAAGAGGCAAGCTGTCTAAAGGTGTCCTGTTGCTCCATGACAACGCCCCTGTTCATACCGCTGGTGTTTCGAAGGATGCAGTTCGTCAATGCGGGTTCACAGAAGTTCAACATCCACCTTACAGTCCAGACATGTCCCCGTCCGACTATTATTTATTTCCAAATTTAAAGCGGGACTTAAGAGGAAGAAAATTTTCAAGCGATGAAGAGTTGCAGGCGGCCGTCTTCAGTCATTTTGAGGATAAAAAATGTGATTATTTTTATAAAGGTTTAGAAATGTTGATTCACAGATGTCAGAAGTGTGTTAGTATTCACGGTGATTATATTGAAAAATAAAATTGGTTTCGTTTCATTTCCTTCATTGGGTCATAGTTAGGCCAATTCATTATGGGACCGCCTAACTAAAAAAATTAAAATTAGAATAAAACAAATATTAAGAACTCAGCTAAATTCACGCAATATTATAAAAGCCATAAATACCTGCTCGATACCCATTTTCATCTATTCTTTTGGAATAATAAATTGGTCTCAGAGTGATTTATTTATACTTCAACGCACAATTAATACACATACGAGTATGGCAGTAAACAGAAAACACCACCCCAGATCATGTACACAGCGTCTCACATTACCACGCCAAGATGGAGGGAGAGGCATCATCGATATACAAAATTTACGCAACAATCTAATAGACAAATTTCGCAAATATTTCTATGTAAAATCTACACAAATATATTGTAGGTATAGACAAAAAACTAACTCCTCTTAATCTAAATGACAGAAAATTTCAGCTTAAGATAGTAAGTAAACAGCAGAAAATAGATTTGTGGTCACAAAAGTCTCTGCATGGTAGGCACCTTGCAGATCTCGGTCAAGCACATGTTGACAGGCAAGCGTCAAACGAGTGGCTCCGACGCGGAGAACTCTTCCCAGAGACCAAGGTATTTGTAATTGCTATTCAGGACCAAGTAATAGATACTCGTAACTATCAAAAACACATTATTCATATTCCCAGCCCTCCAACTGACTTATGTAGAAGATGTCACAGTAGCTCAGAAACAATTCAACATATTACAGGTGCATGTAAATCCATAGTTCAAACTGACTACAAACATTCATTCATTCTAAAAAAGGTCGCCTATTATAAATAAATAATAAATTTTAGAAAGTAATTCCGTCAAAATATATTGAGACAGGACAATTATAACAGACAAGACTATACATTACAATAGACCGGACATAACAATACTAGACAAAATTAAAAAATCTGTTTTTATAATAGACATAGCAGTTTGCAACACACACACAACCTCATTCGGAAAAAATAACAAAGTATGTAGACCTGGCTATCGAAATAAAAAGGCAATGGCAAGTAGATTTCGTATCTACAACTGGTGTAGTTCCAAAGACCCTTCAAACCAGCCTTAACATGCTTCAAATGCCTAAATCCACTCTTACACTTATACAAAAAGCAGTCCTACTGAACACCTGTCGTCTCACACGTAAATTTCTTAACTCATCACCGTGATCATTGTAATTCTTTCATTTTTCCTGCGTGCACACTTGATCAAGGCCCGTGTGTCCGTTTTCTACCCCTCAATACAGAGGGAGAATTAAAAACAAATAATAATAATAAGTTCTTTATTTCCAAGAGGTTGTACATCAAGATATTTGTTTAACATTTAATAAAGCTACATTGGTACATATACCTGAAAACATAGCATCTGCAGCCGAACTAGGAGACCTGTGCATCAGCTGTCAGCGCCATATCCCCACCGTTAATTTATAAAAATATTAGAATGCAAGCAAAAATTTAAGTTACAATGACTTATTACTTATACCACCACCATATACACACACACATATATATATATATATATATATATATATATATATATATATAAATATATATATATATATATATATATATATTTGTATACCACCTATTACTTATACCAAGGTACAAACAAGATAATAATTTGTACTACTTATGACGTTCCTCTCTCATAAGATGTGTAATGTACGTAGGCGGTCCCATAACGAATTGGCCTAACTATGAACCAATGAAGGAAATGAAACGAAACCAATTTTATTTTTCAATATAATCACCATGAATACTAACACACTTCTGACATCTGTGAATCAACATCTCTAAACCTTTATAAAAATAATCACATTTTTTATCCTCAAAATGACTGAAACGGCCGCCTGCAACTCTTCATCGCTTTAAAATTTTCTTCCTCTTAAGTCCCGCTTTAAATTTGGAAATAAATAATAGTCGGACGGGGCCATGTCTGGACTGTAAGGTGGATGTTGAACTTCTGTGAACCCGCATTGACAAACTGCATCCTTTGAAACACCAGCGGTATGAACAGGGGCGTTGTCATGGAGCAACAGGACACCTTTAGACAGCTTGCCTCTTCGTTTTTCCTTTATCTTGTCTCGTAATTTATATATTAAAGAAGCATAATATTTGTCGTTCACGACTGTATTACGTTCTTTAAAATCCACCATCAAAATGCCTTGAAAATCCCAAAATATTGTGCACATCAGTTTTTTAGTCGATTGTTGCACCTTTGCCTTTCTAGGTGGCTTTTCACCCTTATAACGCCATTCCATTGACTCGCGCTTGCTTTGTGGATCATAATACAAGATCATAGTTTCATCACCAGTTACTAGCCGCTCGATCACAGTCTTTGGATTTTCGCCACAAAGATCCAAAAACTCCGAAGCGCAGCGCACTCTTTCCTGTCTCTGTACCGCTGAAAGAAGTTTCGGTACCCATCTTGCACTCACTTTTTTCATGTGAAGATGTTCATGGATCGCGCGATGAACGGTACTCTTAGAGAGCCCAAGCCTTGCTGCAATTTCTCTAATCTTCAAACGGCGGTCACTCAGAACCTCCTCTTCGATAAGAGCAATCGTTTCGGGAGTGAGCACTTCCACAGGTCGACCGTCGTGGCCAAAGTCTTCGACGGTTTCTCTCCCGAGGCGAAACTCTTTCACCCAATTTTTCACTGTGCTATAGGAGGAGGCAGACTCCTTATACACGCCATCCAATCGTTCTTTTATTTGGGCAGGGGATAAACTTTCTTTAAACAGAAACTTTATGACACTTCGATACTCAGTTTTCGACATTTTGAAAAAATACGCGACTCTCGTTATTCAAATGCCTGTTAGACTAAGACTAAGCATTTCATGTCGATGCATGTTTCTTATATTAAGTGCACGATAAACGTACTATTTAATGCAACACAACATGTAGCGACATGTCGCGTTGAACTATATCAGGCCAGTTCATTATGGGACCGCCTGGTATGGCTGTAAGAAGTAATTGTGTTATGAGTGTAATGTGTATGAGCAGTTATGGGAGAGGAGCATGTAAAATGTGTGTGTATACGTGTATGTGTGTGTGTGTGTGTGTGTGTGTGTATGTGTGTGTGTGTGTGTGTGTGTGTGTGTGTGTTTCTGTAATATATATTATTATCTTTAAAGTTTTGTCTTTTTTGTCATCAAAATATAAAGCGGAAAGTTCCGTCATTAGTCCGTATTAGTGTCGTCCTTTTTAATTTATAGTCCTAATTAATTTCTGACGATTTTTCGATCTCTCGCGTCGTAATTTATGTCTGTCAATAACCTCGACATCTGATTTAAAATATCGTACAAAACAGATGAATACCCGAAGTTGCTGGGTAAGCCGGTCTCGGCGAGGCGAACCATTGCCAAGGAGAGTCGCTGGTGCTACTTGTGCTTGGAAAGGCACCTACAACGGGACTGCCCGCACCAGCGGCCCTGTCCGCACTGCCAGGGCAACCACCATGCCGTTTTGTACCTGGGTGCGAACGGTGCTTCCTCTCGGGGCTCTGCCGGGCCCTCAACCCCTACGGGCGGGGGTGCTCAGCCACGCCCTCTGTCGGGCGACGCTCGGCGCTCCCCTGCCGGCCACCGTGCCGATGGGTTTTAAGGGGTTCCCTCCCCCTACCAGTCGGGGGGTCGTGCCCCCAGGGGCGGGGCGGTCGTCACCCCCCTCAGCGTGTCGAGAGGAACTTCACGGCCACTCAGCGGTCAGCTAGACCCTTCTCACCCCCGTTAGCTGATAGGCCGCGACTGGAGTATCACCCTCCCCCCTTTGGTCGGTACCGGTACAACTGGGTTCCTGCGACTCCTAAAGGCCGAGGTTCCCCGAAGCGCCCCAGGTCGGCCCGTTCGATAAATTCCAACCACGGGTCATTGAGAGGTTTGAGTGCCGGTCCGATGGAGGCCGCCCCAGCTAGGTAGCGGCCGCCCTAGCTCCCACCACGGCCGCCTCCACTGATCCACTGAGCCGTTCAGTCAGTCCACTAGTCAAACTGTTCTATTGCCGACGACCTCAGTGAAGGCGTACAACCCGAGTGGTGACTGTTAACGGTTAGCGCTCTATTGGATTCGGGTTCACAAGCTGTGTGGCCTCCACTTGGTTAGTGGGAAGACTAGGACTCTAAATATCTAACGTTTTATTTGAAGATAAATTATTTAAGTAACTTATTATATTCAACGTTACATGTTAAAAGATTGTTAATTGTGCTTCGGTTTCTGGTAACTCACCACCATGTTCAGAATGCCCAAAGTGGGTGTAACGCTCTTTCGGCTCTTTGCAGCGGGAGTTTTGGATTTTGGCTGGCCCCGGCACCATTCGGAGCGTCATTTTTAAGTGCATACCTTGTCATAAATTGAAGGCCACCATATCGCAGCCGATGATGGGTGACTTACCACCCGACCGCGTCAGGGCCATCCGACCATTCGCTGGAGTCGGAACCGACTTTTCTGGCGCCTTCCTCGTCAAGTCCTCCAACCTTCGTAAAGCGCGTTCATATAAGGCCTATCTGTGCGTTTTCGTGTGCCTCGCCACTAAGGCCGTTTACTTAGAACTTGTAAGTGCCCTCAGCACTTAAGCCTTTGTGACCACGCTGGGCCGCTTCGTATCGCGTCGCGGTTTGCCGGACCTGATCCGGTCGGATTGCGGAACGAATTATAAGGGCACGGATAGATATTTGAAAGAGGTCGTCGAATTTCTGTCCAGCAAGCGGACTTAATTAGGTACTGCGATGTCCAAGAAGGGCATCCCGTGGAAATTCGACCCTCCAGCTTGCCCACGCTGGGGCGGTGATTTTGAGGCGGTGATTGGGGTTGCAAGAGCGCATCTCCGTCGCGTTATTGGCGAGGCTATTTTGACATTTGAGGAGCTTGCCACTATATTCTGTAAAATTGAGTCGGTACTCAACTCTCGGCCCCTCTGTCCCTTCTCCTCCGATCCGAATGATTTGGAGGTTCTAACCCTGGGCCACTTCCTGATTGGCCAGCCGTTTAACGACCTGCCTGAGTACCCCTTCAGGGAAATAAGTTCTTCGCGGTGAGCAGATTTGACCTTCTGCAACAAATGACTCAGAGTTTTTGGCACCAATGGTCTCTGGAGTACCTACATCTTTTGCAGCAACGCGTAAAGTGGTCTTACAAGACGGATCCTCCTCAGATTGGAGACCTCGTGTTAGTTAAAGAACCTAACGCTTTGCTTTGTATTGGCGCCGTGGGCGCATTGTTAAGATGTCGTATGGACCGGATGGGGTGCCTAGGGTGGTCGAGGTTTTGGTTGGAGATTCGATCTTGCAACGTGCCGTCGCGACCCTTTTCCCGTTTGCCAATTTACCTAATCCTGTCGACTTTTGTCGGGGTAACTGAGGGCCGTAAAATTTGGTATATACGGAATGACTCATTTTACGTTGGCGAGGCCAGTGGATACAGAGGATACTGCGGTGCGACTAGTTTGCGAGACCTTATTGTTAGTGGATACTGAGGATACAGCGGAGGTCTACCTCCTTCAGTGGGTGCAAAGGATACAGTAGATGCAGAGGATACAGCGGACGAATAGCTGTGGTTTATTCGCGAGTCCCTATAATTAGGGTATACAGAGGATACAGTGGATATAATATTGTGGTTAATTCGCGAGTCCCTGTCATTAGGGGATACAAAGGATTCAATGGATATAGTATTGGTGCCTTCGATATAGCAATGTTTTGGAATTTGATGTTTGGGTCTCACGAGACACCCTGAGAGCCCCTTATTCGTTTAAGTCTTCATTTGGTTTACTCTGACCCAGGTCTTCCGTGTCGTCATTGCTTTCGTTAATATTTACCGCGTGGATTTGAGCTTAATTGTTTTGATAGCGCCTTGGAAAAAGTCTCTGATTATTTTGATCTCTAAAGCGGTTATTATTGAATTGCCGTTTCCTACAATCCTCAATAGTGTGGCTCACGTTTTTATAATAACGGCACACTGGAGGACCTGAAGTAGATGGCCTTTGACTGTTGGTCTCATTTGAACAGCCTCGCTGTGTAGGGTTTTGATTTTGTTGGGATTGACTCTGAGGCCAACGTCCTTGACTAGGTGGGTTGTTATTAATTGCCGATGGATTACGCTTAGGAGAGGTCTGCAATAACTTTTCTTCGGATACAGCGAAGCCAATGGCTTTATTATAGTTTCAGGTCATCTGACTACCGTTGACATTCGAGAATTTAAGCCACTGATAAATGTATGCAATGCTAAGTATTGCATTGCAGCGACAAGGCCAGTCAGTTCACCTTTCTTTTTCGTGGGTGTTGAAATATTGATTTTGGTTAATAGTTTTGATAGGCATGTCTCTACGCGTAGTGTGAGCTGGTCGACCGTTTCACTATTAGTTTGACAACAGTCCTGTGGGTCCGAGAGTAGTGCAGCGTCATGTTTTTCTCGCCAAATTGAGTTTTGAGAAATTCTTCTAACTTTTGCCAGTTCTCGAACATCTAATGGAGCACGCATGGAATCTAATGGAGCACGCATTTTCGGTACGGCTTTCAAGTTAGCTTAAGATATATGTTAATATTATGTCTTGTTGAGATGATGACGCAAGGCTTATATAATTTACTTATAAAGTTCATGTCGATGGTGTCTTTCGACATGGCCCTAGGCTCATCCTTAGCGAATAACGAGTTAGTCAAAACAAAGATAATGCGTGAGGTACGGAGTTGCGATAAAAAGGAATGTTGCACTATTCTCGAAACTGATAAAAGAAATACTATAATATATAATGATTGTTACTAAGTCTAATACTTTCAAACTCGAATTACGCGATGTAACTTTATAGTTAAAAGCACGACATTATTTTCACAACACGAATAGCTTGGTTGTAGAATGAATGTACTTACAGGAACACTGCGACCACGACGGCAACACGAACTATTTCGTAGCTAGGCGAGATCATTCAAGGGGAGTCCCTTGGATGATCTCGCCTGGCTACGAAATAGCAGATAGATCTTCAGAGTATGCCCAACAAGGCACGTGAGGGTTTTACAAGACCAGCAGGATGCAGCATCGTTGAACAGAGATACGAGTACAGTGACACGAAATATTTTATTTTTTACTGAATTGAGGCGTTCCGAGGACTTTATTATTTCTTTAAAATCCCTTAAGCTGCCACCAATAATATACAGAGACTATATTTTACAGAATGTACTGTATACTTATATATATATATATATATATATATATATATATATATATATATATATATATATATATATATATATATATATATATATATATATATATATATAGTATATATACGGGCCCTCGTAAACAAGGTTTTAAAAATAAACACTTTTTAATACACGACGGAAATAGTATAATTTAGAACTTTGTTACAGTTTTTTGTTGGCCCTGAGTCGAAACTGGCAGACACGCGATAGTACGAAGATATTAGGGAATATACGAAACACAGAAATCAAACAAATAAAATTATTAACAAAGCTAAAAATAATTATAGAAGGCAGGAACTATCACGCTGTCAGGGAGACTTTAGGAAATTATGGGAAACAATAAATTGCTGGCTAGGAAATAGTAAAAATAGTTTAGATGACATAGTAATTAAGTATCTAGGAAAAATCAGTAGTTTAAGTGACATATGTTCAAAATTCTCAGAAACATTTACAAAAGAAATTAATAAAATAAAACATCAATGTAATATTAAATTTCTAACGATTCCTATGTAAAATCGAGTGATACCACTTTCTATTATAAAAAAAACCGGCCAAAAGCGTGTCGGGCCACGCTCAGTGTAGGGTTCCGTAGTTTCCCGTTCGTCACAATAAGTGTTCCCAATTATGAGTTTGTACAAAAACTGTTGCTTCCATCCAAGTTCAAAATGATTTTCCTAGAAAGTCCTTATAAAGTTCTACTTTTCTAATTTTTTTCATATTTTCTAAACTTATGGTTCAAAAGTTAGAGGGGGGGGGGGGACATATTGTTTTTTACTTTTGGAGCGATTATTTCCGAAATTATTGACATTATCAAAAAATGATTTTAGTAAACCCCTATTCATTTTTAAATACCTTTCCAACAATATATCACACGTTAGGGTTGAAATTAAAAAAAATATCACTTCCCACTTTACATATAGGGGGGCTACCCTAATAAAACATTTTTTTCCAATTTTTATTTTACCACTTTGTCGGCGTGATTAATACACATATTGGTACCAAATTTCAGCTTTCTAGTGCTAACGGTCACAGAGATTAAGCGAGGACGGACAGACAGACATGGCGAAACTATAAGAGTTCCTAGTTGACTACGGAACCCTAAAAAGGTAACCGAAGATGAAATATAAAAAATAATAAGTCAACTAAATAGTAAAAAATCACCAGGTTTAGTAGGCCGCAAGATCTAATTTTAGTTAAAGAAAAAATAAGTCCAATATTAGCAAAATTTGTAAACCTTAGTTTTAAAACAGGCTTATACCCAGACAGTTTAAAAAAAAGTCTATTATCCGCCCTGTTTATAAGCAAGGAGACCATTACAATTATTCAAACTATAGACCTATTGCAATATTGTCTGTTATTAATAAAATAGTGGAGAAAGTGATAGTTAAGAGAATTAGTGAGTACCTAGAAAAAAACTGCATAATTACAGAAAAGCAGCACGGATTTAGAAAATTACGTAGTACATCGACGGCCTTATCTATTTTCACCAACGATATAAACGAATGCTTAGGTAGTAAGCAGTATGTATTTCTTTTATTCATAGATTTTAAAAAAAAGCGTTTGATACGCTGGACCATGAGCAGCTGTTGGTGGCCATGGAAGAGTGCGGAATCCGCGGGCCAATCAGCTCATGGTTTCGTAATTATTTACATAATAGAATGTTCTGCACAAAGATAAAAGAAACCATTTGTCATGGTAAATTAGTTCGTACTGGAGTTCCTACTGGCTCTGTGTTTGGCCCTGTGGGCTATATCAAGCATGTAAACAGCATGGTAAACGTTGTAAAAAAACTGCAGAACATACATGTATGCTGACGACACATGCATGATGTATGCTGACAGGGATATAAAGGTGATTGAGAACAAAATACAATCGGATTTTGATAACGTAATCAAATGGTCCCACGATAATGGAATAATTTTAAATATAGAGAAAACGAAATGCATGCTCATTCAATCGCCATACCTGCATAAACCATGTATACCTATAAATATCATAGGCCATTCGTATGATTGCTTACATAGAAATAAACAATGCGATTGAGCTTGTTGATAATTACAAATATCTAGGATTAACCATAGATACTAAGTTTAGTTGGAATTTCCATATAGAACGAGTATGATGTAATAAATTAAGATCGTTATTATGTGAGTTTGTACACCTTAAAAGTGTAGTTGATAAAACAACTTTACGCATTCTGTACTATGCTCTCGTGGATTCTGTAATTAATTATGGCCTTTCAGCCTATGGCGTCATCAGCGTACGTTCCGAACGTACATGGATAGGATACATAATCTTCAACTAAGATTTATTAAACTGTTAGTTAATAAGCAAGCTAAAGAGAAAAGTAAGGGTAACTATAACCTATTGTTTAAGAAATGCAATATTCTACCAGTACGTGAAAAAAAAAGTATTTATTAGCAATTGAAGGATACAAAAGTAAATTTTTAGTTAGGAAATCAATTTATGGTAATTTAAGAAAGAATACTCGTAAATTGTTTGAGGAACCAAGTGCGCAAAATTACTTTGGTGAAAGGACGCGTAGGTATTTAGTGCCAAGAATATTTAATGAAAACGTGCCACAAGGGGCCTGTCGGACAAAACAAATTTTAAAAACAAATTGAAATATTGGCTACTGAATGCCATCGACGACCTGTAGTATTAGTAGTAGTAATATTTAGTTTATTATTAATTATTAATCTTAATTATTTTTTATTAATCTTTATTCATTATTAATTTAATTTAAGATATTCGTTTTCTGTCTTTTATAGATTTGTTATTAATTTAATGATAAGTGTACTTTACCTGCTTAGTCTTTAGTTTTTAATTACTTTATATGTTTACAAATATGTTTTGTTTTAAAATTTATTTTAGAGAAATATTAAAATGCAATTTTAAACCTTAATGAGTGCAGTTTTGCCAATAAACCGTATTCTCAGTTTGGCGAACTTAATTTTTTTTGAACCAATTGTATTTACTATGTTAATAAATAAATTAAAAAAAACCTTTTTCTAGGGAATTGGATAGGTACTATCTCTATCTAGAGTCAAGTAAAAAATTAATAATGTACATGACTGTAAAGGGTGCACTGGCGCGATGAAATGGTAGGAAACTCGAAAACCAAAATTCGTTAAAACCGTTTATTTTGAAAAATGACACAACGTAGATACACGAACAAAGTATATGAGAGCGAGAGGAGGGGTACGTGTGTCGTGCGCGATAGTAAAGGCTGACTGCCTGCGTCGCCGTTCGATTTCTAGTTTTAATACAACACTGTAACGTCACACGTATCCTCGATTTTCTACCTTAAAATTTAGTATAATATTTAAACATATGAGATGATTGGGCCGTCATACCCGCCACCTTAAGCTAATAAAAATTCGTATAACGATTTTTGAGCACGTCGCTAACACACCCCACCCCAGTGCTGGCTCAGCACTACTCAGACAAAGGAATTCTAGCGACGCGCGCCGCTGAACGTCTCAGCGTCCCCGATTTGGTTCTGATTTCAACCAACCTGACCCGGCCGTCCTTGCCTGGAAACACCTGTTCCACGATCGCCTTCTGCCACACGTTGCGTGGCGCTCCAGGGTCCACGACCAGCACGAGATCACCTACCTTTAGCGGTTCGCGCTCCTCATTCCACTTCCTTCTAGGTATCAGCTCCGGTAGGTACTCTGTTACCCATCTGCGCCAATACATATCGGCTAAGCGTTGACTCTTTCGCCACTGTTTTCGTAGGTACAGGTCAGAGTCATTGAAGACACCTGCAGCAGGTAAGTTGGAACTCTCACCCAGCAGAAAATGATTTGGTGTCAACGACTCGTTGCTACCAGGTTCTACAGACACGTGAGTAAGGGGGCGGCTGTTGACTATATTCTCGACCTCAGTCATAAAGGTGGCGAGAACTTCATCTTTGGGGACACGCTCTTTGAGTATAGCCCCTAGAGATACCTTAACGCTACGTATTAAACGCTCCCACGCCCCACCCCAATGGGGGCTTGCCGGTGGGATAAAAGACCATTGCGTCCCATTGTTAGCAGCCTCGTTCTTCAGGGTCTCGTCGTCAATCGACTTCAGTAGCTCCGCATCAGCGCCACGTAGGTTAGTTCCGTTATCGGAGTAAAGGTAGCGTGGCCACCCTCGGCGGGCAGCCATACGCCGGAGGGCCATAATTAGTGAGTCAGTAGTAAGGGAATGCACGATCTCCAGGTGTATAGCCCGAACTGTAAGGCATGTAAATATGACTCCGTACCGTTTTTCCCTTCTCCTCCCTACCACCACCTCCATTGGTCCAAATAGATCCACACCGCAGTGTGTGAAAGCTCGCTGGTGATGTGCCACCCTAGCGGGAGGTAAATCGCCCATCACTAGCATTTCCGGTTTTGCCTTCTTTATTCTGCAGATCATACATCCGGCAGCTACATGTTTAACAGTGGGTCTCATTTTAATGATCCAGTACCTTTGCCTTAGGTTATTTACCACTGTCTCCTGGTTTCCGTGGGCAGATTTTATGTGGAAATGTCTTACCAACAATCGCGTCACTCGATGCCGCCCGTCGAGGATACTCGGGTTTTTTGTCTCGGAAGAGACATCAAGTACCGCACCAATGCGTCCGCCGCAACGAAGGACGCCGTGCTCGTCCAAATAAGGTGACAAGTTGAGAATACGACTGCTGCGGAACATTTACCTTCTCTAATTGCGCTCACTTCCGTGCCGAAGGCCTCGCTCTGTACCCGCCGGAACAACAAACGTTTAGCCTGTTAGCTGTAGCGGTACGATTCCTGCACTTACATATAAATCTAAGAACAGCGGCTGTACTTCTGAGCAACCGCAGCCACGAAGAAAACCGTTCCGGATCGGGAGTAGGCTCGACACTAGGGATGTCCGTAGTAACCACATTTGTTACCAGGTTAACACATTCAGTTGTCTCGACATCAGTGACAGGACGAATGACGTGACGCGGCCACGATGACTCATCGTCACGCAGAAACGTAGGGCCCCCCAACCATACACTCTTAAAGGTGGCGTCGTCGTAGGTTTCGCGTGTAGCTATATCCGCAACATTTAATTCAGTAGGCACGTATCGCCATTCTTTACTACTAGTGACCTCATCAATCTCGCCCAACCGGTTCGCTACAAATGTTTTATAATTTCTCGCGTCATTATTAATCCAGTGCAAAACCGTGGTCGAGTCACTCCAAAAGAATCGCTGTAACACGCTCAACTTATGTTCCTTAACAATGGTGTCGGCGAGTCTCGCCGCTAGAAGCGCTGCTTGCAATTCTAGTCGCGGCACAGTCAGTGGTTTTACCGGCGCAACTCGACATTTAATCGCTATAAATGCAACAAACACATTACCATTGCACGTCCACCGCCAATAAGCTACGGCGCACATCGCTTTAGTAGATGCATCGCAAAAAACATGGAGCTGTGTGTTATCGTACGTCGTAGCACTCGTGGTTCGCGCGGTTTCGTAGCTCCCGGACAGTCGCGTAGGGGCCGTAGCGGGCTGCACGGGCGTAGGCGGGCCGCGGGGCGAGGGGAGCACTGATCTGCTACGATATCAGCTGTGTCCGTTGCCATGCGATCACCTGTCTCGCTCGCACCTAGAGGGCTTAGGTAGCACCTAGGAATGCGTACATTACTCATTTCCTTTAGCAAATCGATCCAGGTTTTCCATTTATTAAAAATGCTATTGGGAATCTCGTCATCCCAGCCAATATTTGATCGCCAAAGATTTTGAAGCATTATTTTCCCTTGTATTGTGAACGGCGACAAGAAACCAAAAATATCGTAAATAGACATAATTACTCGCAGCATAACCCTTTTAGTGGGCACTTGTGCTCCGTTCACTACGTACTCTGGAATGCGCTTGAAGGATAAATCAAACCCCAGCTCGTCTTTAGCGGGAAACCAAATAAGACCGAGCGTTCGTTCTCCTTCACACTGCTGACCCATTTTGAGACTTACCGCCACTGTACCTAAGGTCTCTTTTGGTATGCTGTCCAACACTACTACACTGTTACTATTCCGATTGCATATTTCGAAGCCGCCTTCTTTGTGAATGTAAACAATATCTCTTACCATTTGCGTCGCGGTGGCTTCGTCCGGGAAACTGTCCAGATAGTCGTCCATGTAGTGCTGGTTGCAGATAGCGTCGGCAGCAGCGGGCAGCGACGAAATGAAACGTTCCGCGTTCCTGTTTTTCACGTATTGAGCTATAAATGGAGAACAATTAGCACCGAATATGAGCGAAGTCATGTTAAAAGTTTTGACCGATTGTTCGGGGCGAGGTCTCCACAAAAATCTAAGGGAATTTTGATCCTCGTCCCTTATTTTAATTCTCAAGAACATATCTTTAATGTCCCCGGCTACAGCGACGCTATTCTCTCTAAAACGTACCATAATGCCGAATAGGGACGCGAGTAAGTCGGGACCTTGCAATAGGTAATCATTTAAACATTTTCCGTTTTCGCTGCTGCATCGAAAACGAGACGCAACTTTTTTTTATTAGGATTATCGACCCCAAAGTGTGGTAAATACCACGTTCGCGGTGTGCGCCGAATATCAGTCGACTCTTTAGCGAAATCATTAAGTAAAAGGTGATCCACTCGTTCAGAGTAACGAGTGGCGTAGTCAGGGTTCGCCACCATCTTTTTTTCTACTCCTTTGAACCTGTTGCAAGCGTTAGCGTAGCTATCGGGCAACGCGCAGCCTTCATCGCGCCACGGAAGCCCGACGTGCCAGCGGCCCGCCACGAGCGTTGCCGAGCGCTCCGCCTGAGCGCGCGCGCGCACGTCTTCGCTGTTCTCACGCGGTTTGCTACACACACCTAGGGAATCGAGCATGAATGAGCGCCTTACCTCGTCATGAAGTTCGCGAAGTAAGTCCTCGGCATCACCGGCGGCGTGCGCGGCGGGCCCCGCGCTGCAGCACAGCAGAGGGCTCGGGTTCGAGGCGCGGGCGCCGTGTGGCGGTGCGCGCGCTATTCCATGTAAGGACCAGCCTAGGGTGGTGCAAGTAGCGGACGGCTCATTACGTTTACCGATACACATTTCAATAGGAGCTAACAAATGATGATCATCCTGGCCGATTAGTACTTCAGGTTTAATATTATTATTACAAAATATTAAATCATGTTTCAAATTTTTCAAATGAGCATACTGACTACAATCGATTGAATAAAGATTTTGCTCAGGCAATTTTAAATTGTTTACGCTTCGTGCATTAATGGTAGACATATTACAATTATTTTTATCAGACACATTTATAGACAAAACAGTAGAATCAACAATAACATCGCTACCACTCCACGCTCCACTCACGCGCATAGTCTCAGTGCGGCCGCGTAGGCCGGCCCGCGCAGCGAGGGAACCGGTTATCAATGTTATTGTTGATCCGCCGTCGAGCAATGCAGTCGTGCTGATTACACCATTAGGTCCGTGTATGTTTATAGGTACTACTTTCAATAACACGTTGTGTGCAGAGTTAATGTGTGTCACGGTAGCAGCTGCGGCTCCGGAAGTGTGGCCGCTGTGGGCCGCGTCGCCGGTGTCGCCCGCGCCGGGCGGGGCGGGGTGCGGCTCCCGGCCGGCGTCGCGCGACTCCCGGCTGACGTCGCGCGGCTCCCGGCTGACTTCGCGCGGCTCCCGGCTGACGTCGCGCGGCTCCCGGCTGACGTCGCGCGGCTCCCGGCCGGCGTCGCGCACGTAGTGCAGCAGCCGGTGGTGTGCCTCGCCGCAACCGTCTTTGTCGCAGACGGCCGCGGGACACGTTTCTCGATCGTGGCGCGACACTAAGCACTTGTAACATACGCCGTGGCGTTTAACGTGACGCCACCTGTCTTTGCGCAACGCTTTTTTAAACAGTTTGCACTCAGTTAATTTATGTTTTGCGACGTTGCAAAATAAACACTTAATGTCACTGTGCGTTGATTGCACTAATACTGCATGAGGACGACTGTCAGGGTTTACTCTTGTAGTGCTGCTGAAATCCGACGCTGCGAGCCTCTGTGGCGTGTACGTTCGCTGTAGTCGAAATTTTAACAGCTTCTTGATTTAAAAAATCGCCTAATATATTCAAACGTGATTTCTTTCCTTCCTTTATTATAGCAAAACTATAATCGGACCATTTTGATATTAATACGGTAGGCATCTTGGATAAAATAATATTTGAAATATGCATACCTTGCATGTACTCTTCTCGGCCGACGGCGTGCACAGCTGCGATGAAATTTTGAACTTTAACTGAGAAGGACACGATGTCTTTGTTGTATTCGTTCGACATAGGTGGTAGTTTCTTCAGGCCCTGGGTAATTTTGCTTAGAATGGTGTCAGTAGTTAGGTTGTACCAGTTCTGGCGCACTTGTAGAAAGGTTGTACCAGTTCCGGCGCACTGAGTCAGAAGTGGTACAAGTACGACGTTCGTCGACTCACGATCCTAAAAAAAAAAAAAAAAAAAAAGGTTTTGGCATGCTCTGATCACGAATCTGCGGTCCATTTTTGCGTAGGATGCACGGTTCCGGAGATGAGCAGATCAATTAACTCTTATCTAATTGATATCCTCAACCGTCATTAGGCCTCCATTGTCCTTATCTACTTATCTATTGTTCATTGAAAACCGTCATTATCTATTATTCGTCAGCGTGTGGGTCGGCTGAGCTATTGTATTATACTCCTTTGTTCCTATCTACACTAATCTGACTCATTAATAAAACACATTACCCAATTTTGTTAAAATTTTTATTTATAAAATACAAAATCTTATTACTTATTATCTATAAAATAGGAGCGAAACATCTCATCCACTAAAATATCGTTGTAAAATGTGTTCCCTGTAAATATACTCGTAAAACTATGCATTGAACATCCCTGAAACTTATATAGCAAATACATTAAGCAATATTCACCACAAACTGAAGTCCACTCATTCTGAATCCTATCAACATTCCAGTTCCATCTTTTACAATTTCTTTTAAAAAACTCTAGATGATATCGTACAGGTGCCCGTCCGAATGAATCAAAATATTGACCGACGTCATTCGTATCGATATATAAAGCTACCCAATGTGACCCTGGTTTATCATCCGTATCCAAATTGCATATTATATACGTTGGTACGTGGGTGTACATGGGTAGTTTATTGGCAGCATAAACATTATTTTCTAGAGTGGGGTGAATCTTTTTCAGATGTTGTTGTACATCTAGTGTATCCATAATATTACTGCTATTAGTAGATTATTACAGTACCAATCTACTCAATGACTAATATAGGAATGATCAATTATAGTGATATCTAAATATTAAATTGCTTTCTTTGTGTTATATAAAACGTATTTGAGTCACGAATACACTGAACAAGACACGACAGGAAGGACGTAGGAATGTAGAGATAAGCAACAGAATGTAAGGTAAGCTTGTTGACGCATAAAGATACTATCAATTCTACTGCAGAAATTCTTTAGATTAGAATTATTACTCACTGGTACTATATAAGACCAAGCAACTGCAGTCATGGAGTTAGTGTATGGTCGTTTGACCGCAGTGGATCTATCAATACTACGTTTGTGTTACTTCAACGCATCAAAGGCCATGGATGTAAGTGTTTATTCTATTGACAAACTTACTTTTCTTTCTGTTATTTTCTTACGTGTGTATGATTTAGTGTTAACAAATTATATTTAAATTTTATGTGTGTGTATATGGTTAAGCCGTGGTAGCTCAGATGGTTAGCGCAAAATGTAAAATTCACAGTACGCGACCCGGGTTCGATCCCCGCCGACACCAATTAAATTGTTAATTACAATTTTAAGTGCTGATTTACCACGTGCTTAGCGGTGAAGGAAAACATCGTGAGGAATGCATGTCTGAGAAAATTTCGAAGGCATGTGAAGTTTGCCAACACGCATTGAGGTATCGCAGCGAACATTTCCTAGCCCTAAAACCCTCTCAGAAATGAGAGGAGGCCTATGTTCAGCAGTGGACTTTAATAGGTTGTAACTTTAGCTTTTTTAACTTTTATGATTAAGTGTTAACAAATTGATATTAACATGATAACTGTGTTGTTGCAGAAATCATTGAGCTTCGATGAAAATACCTATAAACAGTATTACTACTCGCCACTCTCCCCTCAAGAAGAGAGTGATGACATCGTCATTAATAATAACACATGCGATGGTGGAAAAAGAAAATCGCAATCGATTGATCATTTTTTTGAAGCTGAATCAAAAATAAAAAAGAGGAAGCTGTTATCATCAACCGTAGCACGAGCCGCTAGAGATGGTGTATCATACATTTCTACTAATTCTGACGACGGAGACCAAGCGACGCATCTCATCAAAATTGAAATGTACGATATGAAGAAGCTATCCAAGATTCCAACTACTGATCATTGGAAACATGCTTCCACGAGGATTAAATATTACGTAAAGACTAATAAGGATAGCATCTACGACAACACAAACGCCCTCGTATACAATATTACAAAGACAATAGCAGAAAGTGAAAAAGTTAAAAAATACTTTTTTAACAATGACAGTCATTAGCTGATCATTAGTGAATGTGATTCTGTTTACTTAAATTACTTCCGTGTACTCATTATATTCTATTTCTAATCCTTTGTTAGACTTAAATATCGGACATTATTTGAAATTTGGGTATCAGTTGGTCTACCAACACTGAACTGTTACTTACTCTGCTACCTATTTTCTTCTTTACTATAAGGATGGCAAACTTCAGTGAAGTGTGCACCAGTGCTTTCTTCTCCACAACCATGGAAGAGAATACGGAACTATTCAACAGCGAATTAAATCAGGAGTTGTCTAAAGTTTGTGATGAAATGGAGAAGGATCAATTGTTCG
Organism: Parnassius smintheus behrii; assembly: GCA_036936625.1. Classification (NCBI taxonomy): domain Eukaryota; kingdom Metazoa; phylum Arthropoda; class Insecta; order Lepidoptera; family Papilionidae; genus Parnassius; species Parnassius smintheus. The sequence goes on from JAUPFT010000004.1 coordinate 40,970,812, forward strand.
ATTCATCGTATGATGATGAGTTGTATAATCACTGTGCGATGGTTGAAACACAGTTTAAATAAGTAAAATAAACATTCATTTCGATCATAATTTACACAATGTCTTGTACAGTTTTTAATAAATATAACATTTTAGTAGTCAACCACTACAACTTGGAAGAGGAACGAAGCGAACGAGCAGAAAAGAACCCAAGATCATCAAAAAACCAACAACGGAAGCAGAAGCGCCTACCTCCGAAGGGAACAGTATCAGTAACGATGATCAAGTGGAATGTCTAACGTGTCATATATTTATCAAGAAACGGTATTTAGCTAATCATTTTAAAAGTAATGTTCACAAAAATAATCTTTTAAATTCACATAATTCTTTATCAAACGTTAGTGTTATTGAATCTGCTTTTGGAAATAGGATTTTAACTTATAAAATCAAGAGTAGAGTAGATAGTTCGACATTGGTAAATTTTGAAACTCCTGAACTATTTTTAAATTCTATTAAAGATGATATTTTATTTTTAATACAAGAGTGTATTCATCAACACATAATTTTTAAAGTAAACTTCATATTGCATGCTGATTTTGTTCAACAAACTAAAGATATTCATAATACGTTCGATTTTCAAACGCTTAACTATATTATTTGTCAAGCAGATGACTTAAATATTTTTGTTCATCTTTAAATGATACAATTACTACTAAAATTAGTGCATTTGAAAAAAAAAGATAGTGGATGGAGTCTAAAAAACATAAAATCTATAGACATGAATGTTAATAAATTTAACCCCCTACGCGGTACTTCATACATAGATCTTCCTCGTGACGTAAAATTAAAAAAGGCTGTTATAAATGTAAAAAGCAAGGATTATTTTTGTTTTAAATGGGCGTTACTCTCGGCGTTATATCCCGTAAACAAAGACGCGGATCGTGTATCATCGTACGTTAAACATGCAAATAAACTTAAATTTGATGGTATTTCCTTTCCAGTTAAAATTTCTGACATAGCAAAAGTAGAGAAATTAAATGATATTAGTATTAATGTTTTTGGGTTAGAATATAATAAAGAAAAACGATGTAATTCTATAGTAGGTCCATTATTTTTAACAAAGTGTCGTAAAGATAGACATATCAATTTATTATTTTTTTCCAAGGATACAAAAAATCATTATTGTTACATAAAAAATTTATCGCGGTTAGATAGTAAACAAATTTCAAAAGACGGTCACATCATGTACATTTGCGAAGCATGTCTACTTCACTTTCCATCTAAGGAAAGTTTAAATAACCATGAACAATACGATTGTGCCCACATTTGTACAGAATTACCAAACAGTGAAACTTTTAAAAAAAAAGAATTGGTTTGGTCAACCTATTTCAAATGATAAAATTAAATTTGATAGTTATGAAAAAAAGTTGAACATACCATTCGTAGTTTATGCTGATTTTGAAGCATTTTTAAAACCAATAGAATCATGTTCTAACGATCCTTCCAAACCTTTCACACACAATATTAAGAAACATGAAGTACATAGTTTTGGTTATTATATAAAATGTTCATATGATGATAAATTATCAAAATATGTAACGTATTGCGGACCCAACTGTGCACAAGTGTTTATGGAAAGTTTATCTAACAATCTCAAAGAAATAAATAGACTTCAAAAATATCCTCCACTTCCGCTAACAAATGAAGACAAAAATCATATTTCAAATGCAACCATTTGTCATATTTGTGAAACAGAGTTAGCAGAACATTTTTATGATTTTGATTGGTACACCGGTAGTTTTATAGATGTTGCTCACGAATCATGTAGCTCGAAGTTCAGAAAACCTCGTTATATACCAATATTTTTACACAACCTTAGTCACTATGATGCTCATTTTATTGTTCACGCGTTAAATTTTTGTGATGGTGAAGTCGAAGTTATCCCTCAAAATAAAGAAAAATATATATCCTTTTCCAAAAAATTAAAAATGAATAACCACGAAATTATATTAAGATTCATAGATTCATTTAAGTTTTTATCATGTAAATTAGAAGAATTGGCTAAAAATCTCAGTAATGATCAATTTCAAGAATTACATAGAAATTATCCTAATGATGAAGATTTCTTTCGTTTAAAACGGAAAGGCGTTTATCCATATGAACTTATGACTAATTATGATAGTTTAAGCCTAACATCGCTCCCCGAACAAAAATTTTTTTTATAGCTCGCTCACAGATTCCCATATTTCAAATGATGATTACAATCATGCTAAAGATGTTTGGGAACACTTTGGGTGTTGTAATATGCTAGATTATTCAAACCTGTATTTAAAAACAGACGTTTTACTTTTAACCGATGTATTTGAAAACTTTAGAAAGTTATGTATTAATACTTATGATTTAGACCCTGCCCATTATTACACAGCACCCGGTTTATGTTGGGATGCAATGTTAAAATATACAAAAATAGAGTTAGAACTTTTAACAGATTATGAGAAAATTGCATTTATTAGATCAGGTATCAGGGGTGGTGTATCTCAATGTAGTAATCGTTATGCTAGAGCTAATAACAAATATATGGGGGATTATGATGCAGGGAAACCAAATTCATATATCACATATTTTGATGCCAACAATTTATATGGTTGGGCTATGTCTCAATGTCTTCCTACTGGTGGATTCGAATGGGTAAATCCGAATACAGAATTTAATGTGTCTGAGACATCGAACTTCGGTTTTATTTTAGAAGTTGATTTGGAATATCCAGATGAACTTCATGATTTACATTCGGACTTTCCTTTATGCCCCGAAAACATTTGTGCAGGCAATATTAATGAAAATAAACTAGTCCCAAATTTAAATAATAAAGATAAATATGTATTTCATTACAGAAATTTAAAGCAGTGCATAGAAATGGGGGTTAAATTAACTACATAGATCTAAACACAAAATTAAGAACGTTAGCAAAATCAGATTTCGAAAAAGATTTTTATAAATTAATGAATAATTCAGTCTTCGGAAAAACTATGGAGAATATTGAAAAAAGGGTTAACATAAAATTAGTTACACACTGGAAGAACCAGGGCAAAGCTTTAGGTGCTCAAGATCTAATCGCTAAACCACAATTTCATAGTCTTTCAGTATTTTCGGAAAACCTAGTTGCGGTTCAGTTGCGAAAAACAAAGTTAATATATAACAAACCAATTTATTTAGGGTTTTGCATTTTAGATATTTCAAAAACATTAATGTATGATTTTCATTATAACTATATGGTTAAAAAGTTTAGTAAAATCAAATTATTGTATACAGATACGGATAGTTTAATATATCATATATTTACAGATGATTTTTACTCTGATATAAAACCTGACCTTTCATCATACTTTGATACCTCAGCTTATGATGCAAATAATATTTTTGAATATCCAAAATTAAATAAAAAGAAATTAGGTTTTTTTTAAAAATGAAAATAATGGTAAAAACATGAAAGAATTTGTGGGTTTACGATCCAAAATGTACGCTTTTAACTTAGAGAATAAGACTATAGCCAAGGCAAAAGGGGTAAATAAATGTATCACTAAAAAGATGACCATGGATAATTATAAGTCTTCTCTATTTAATAAAAAAGTGCAATATTATAGTATGCTTAGATTTAAATCAATTAAACACACAATTTTTACACAAAAATTAAATAAGATTGGTTTATCACAACACAAAGAGGCATATTTTAGATAATAATATTGAAACATTAGCTTGGGGTCATTATAAACTGCGTTAAGTGTTGATAGTTTTTAATTTTATGTGTGCATGTAAATAAAATTTGTATTGATTGTAAAATAATGATAATAGTATAATATGACGTAGAGTTTATTACATATTTAATCATTGTTTTATTGTAAATAATTTAAGTTAATTGTTGTTTATATTTGCGTGTGCGTGTGTGCATTTATTTGAGGTTGAGTTGATTGTAAAATTATGATGTACTAATTGTGTTAGAAATAGTATACAGATCATTCTGTTTTATATAATGTTTGCAATATATATTAATTGTTAACACCAACACTTTCATTTTTTATTTCACCCCTTAGAACTTTAGACGTGTGTAATGTTTCACTTTATTCATCCGTTTACTGCTATTGTGGCGGGGCCAAGTGGATGTGGGAAGTCAAATTTTGTAACAAATTTCATAAAATCAGTTACAGAAATATGTAATTGTGATTTTAATCAGATCACATGGTGCTTTGATGAAATGCAACCTTTATATAATTTACCAAATGTTAACTACCATCAAGGAATTCCAAATATTAATATGTTTGACGGTGAAAACCCACATCTTGTTATTATTGATGATCTAATGAGAGAGTCCGATGGAAGAATTGTGGATATATTTACAAAAGGTAGTCATCACAGGAATCTTAGTGTATTTTATTTAACACAAAATTTATTTCATCAGGGTAAAGGGCAAAGAGACATATCCTTAAACTCAAGTTATATAATATATTTTAAAAACCCTCGAGATAAAACTCAAATAAGATATTTAGCACGACAAGTGTCACCAGATAACCCAAAATTTATTGAAGATGCCTACAGGGATGCAACTCTAGAGGCGCATGGATATTTAATGGTAGATTTAAAACAGAATACCAATGATTTTTGTCGTATCAAGACAAATGTCTTCCCATTTAATGGTTTCTGCACAGTCTACGTCCCCACAAAAGAGTTTAAATACACCAAGAATCAAACATTTCAAATCATTGCTAAATGATGCATCGTCGACTCACAACGCATAAACATTTGCTAAACGCTTTGCATACGCTTAAACCAAAATATCAAAGAGCATTACTTAAAACGTGTGATGAAGAAGAAATTAACTGTATTTGTGAGTGTATTCATAACGTTTTACAAGGAAAAGTACCTCTTAAAGATCAGGATAAACAAAAATTGAATAAACACAAAAATATACTCCGTCAACTAGCAGTGCCGTCTTTAAGGCAGGGCCCGCAGGGCCCTGGCCCGAGGCCCCGAGGTAGGCAGGGGCCCCACAATTCTGAAAATTTTCGATATACAACAACAAATTTTATAACATAATAAGAAAAATATCAAATCACACACTTGGTAAAATAGAAACAAGATTTAGAAAATTTGTTTAAAAATTTATTTTTGCACTAAAATAACAGTAATTATATACAGCTTAAAAAACTTTTTTTCTCGATTTCTTCGCAGCAAAATTAGATATGAGTTCATCAAAATCAATCGATTTTAATAAGTCCGATTCTATACTCATTAAACTTAGATGATTCAATCGTGACTGTGACATTGTGCTTCGATGATCGGATTTTATCAACTTTAATCTAGAAAATGATCGTTCACCAGCACAATTGGTGATCATTAGGGTAAGGAATATTCGGAGACTTATTTCAATATTTGGGAATGTAGACGTCAGAAATTCTTTCTTCAGTTGCAAGTATAGATCAGGAATAAATAATTCTTCGTTCTTTCGTGTATCACGAAGATAATGTTTATAATGTAAACATTCTGATATTAAATTTTCTGCAGAAATGTCTTGATCATATTTTCTGGCAAGCTTTTCGCAGCATTCTTTTATTCCTTCGTATGTCATGTTTGGTAGAGCAGTAAAAAACTTGAAGTTATCATTCACCGTTTCGTAAGCAGTTTTTCTTGTTTTCAAATTGGAACAAAGTGAATCGATTATCGGATAAAAAATCTCTATTTTGAGCTTTTCATCTCCAGTAAATTGTGTATGTTCACTCTCTCCTTCAAAGCGAGTAAGTTTTACGCTTCTTCTTCGATTTCTTGGCTCAGATGTAGATTCACTTTCGCAGATATCAGTAAAGCTTTTTGCTTTTTCTAAAAACTCATCGAATTTATCCCTGATATCCAATAAATACAATTCTAAGGAATTTAAAAGACTGCATGCTATATACAAATCCATATTTTCTTTTTGTAAATTTTTAGATGTATCATTAATACGTGTCAAGATTTCGTGCCATACCACAGTTATAAAGACATTTTCAAATTTTGTAATTTGCTTTAAAATGGTCTTAGCTTCAAGTCTAGTCTCGTTAGACTGCGTATCATCCTTTGATAAATCATCTAGAGCTTTCGTAATATCTGTATGACCTGTGAAAAGAGCGATGATTGCATCAGCTCGGGCTGACCATCGAGTAGCGGATAAAGATTTAACGACTTTTTTTTTCGTTCCTAAATATGACAATAGTTTTTGCCATCTATAAGTCGATCCTGATAAAAATGTGTACAAATTTTGTACGATATAGAAATACTTAACGACTGCATTAACACATTCAGCTGCCTTAACGCCGACTAAATTTAACGAGTGCCCGGCACAAGGAATATAATCAGCATACTTATTGATTTCCCTTATCCTGGTTTGCAGTCCTGAATAGCGTCCAGACATATTCGATGCGTTGTCATAAGATTGACCTCTACAGTCATTTATATCAATATCATTATCTTTAAAAAATTTGACTACAACCTCTGTTAAATATTCGGCATTATGACCTTCTATAGGAACGAACATTAAAAAACGTTCGATAGGCCCCTGATCGGTAACGTAGCGCACGGTGAACGTTAATTGATCTAGATGAGTGATGTCCGGCGTAGAATCCACAGAAAAAGAATAATATTTTGCCTTCTTCAACTCACTTATAATGCAAGCAAGAACTTTTTCCCCCATAAGGCCTATAAATTCCTCACAAATATTAGCTGATAAGTATGATGTTACTCCATGTCCTTTATTTCCGTAGGTATTAATGTGCTCTTTAAGGAAAGGGTCATATTCGCTCAGTAATTCTAAAATACCTAAGTAATTGCCATTTTGACTAGATCCGAATCGTTCGTTCTCCCCTCGAAAAGCGAGACCTCGTGAAGCAAGAAACTTTATAGTGTCAGTTATTCGACGTAATACTTGAATCCAATAATTTTTCTCATTTTTTTGTTGAATCGTTAATGCATTTTCTAAACTACCAGTTTCTCTTCTCCGTTTAGAATAAATAGTTAAAGTTTGTTTATGAGCTTTGCTTTGCTCATGCTCCGTAATTCGCTCTGGGTGTTTCCAATCATTAAATCCGTAAAATGTAAATTGATCTTTTTCAGATGAAAAAAGTCGACATACAAAGCAATATATACGTCCAGTTGATGGCGAATACGATAACCACTCACGCTCTACTATTTCATTATTTTGTAGTTTCAATTGAAATAATGATTTGTTTAGAGTTCTCACTTTTTGTTTATCTCCTTCTTGGTAAATCCGTGCAGATTTTGAGAAATCTTTATCCTTATTGCTGCATAAACCTGGATTTTTTTGCAACCAGTATAATCGTAACTTCTCGTTGATTTCGCCCCATAACGCAATATCAGTCGAATAACTTTCAATTTTTTCTGACGTGCTTCTCAATGCTGCCTCCTCTATTAAAATAAAATATATTTTTGTAAATCGCTTTTAATTGAAAAAAATATTTAAAATTATTCAGCTTTTTTAGAATCTAAATATTTACAATTTGAAACTCTTTATTTACCTTCTGTTCTATGATTTATAAGAACTTGTGTAGCTACTGATAATTCCGACTGTTCTGAAGGATTCAAATCGACTGATTCGTTTTGAATAACATTTTCCTGTAAATCAGCGGTACCTTTTGGCGTTTCATCATTTTTGCCTAATAAATAAAATGCAATGATCTTATTATCATACTGTTAGCACGGTTTGTTTCATAAATTAATTTCATAAAAATGATATTAAATCGACTTTTCATAAAAAAACTTTTGCTACATGCGAACAACAATGAGGTTATAGGACTCAATTAATGAACTAATCACTCTTAATTCAAATAATATATAGTATTACTTACTAGTAATGTCATATTGTTTTAAAAATCCAGTAATTTTTGGTAACTTGTCTATTTTCTTTTGTTCTTCTTTCGCTTTTCGTTTTTTTGCAGCACCACTTTCATAAACACGATTCATGATTTTGATGTACTTCAAATGATTCGATAAACAATACTAAATTAACTGTTGCTACATCGCGTGAAAATCTGGTAATGAACCTGCTGGCTGTTTCACGTGTCGAAACACGGACGTTGACTATTCATTTTCTCACCAAAAACAAAAGCAAGCTTAAACAAGTTTCTTTCAAAACAATCGCGCTTCTGCTTGCGCGCAAGAGCGCGCATGCGTAAGAATCCGAATGAAGATTTTGGCGCGTTAGTTTGAATATTGTAATTGAGAAAACGTTTACATGGCATTATAAACATTACATTTAATCGTTTGTTTAAAGAAATTAAAATATACGAAAATTGTAAATTGTAAGAAATTAAATGTATGCATGGTTAAAATTACGGGTATTTAAAACAAAGCAAATAAGTTAATTGTAAAGTAAAAATGAATTAAGAAATAAGTTGAAATGCCAAGTGTTCGTTTGAGAAGCCATTGAGAACTGAGGTCGATCCGGAACGACGAAATATTGTAGTCCGATCTAATACAGCGGGGACAGTTTACGGCACTTCCTCGAAGAAAAACCGATAGCCCTTGTTTATTAAACAAGATTCGGCGCAGCATCGCGCTGTAGTTATAGACTTGGTATGCAGTGGCTCGCTAACCAATGCTGTTATAGGCTATGATGTCACGGATGACGTCACTTTCATATATTTGTATATGAATAAATATAAGTATTGTTCTTTGTATAGATTATAATATATGGTTTTCATTCAATTTTATTTAAATTAGAATTGGTGGGGTATTAGTTTTTTAGATTCAAAAAATTTATTTATTGAACTCTCATATGTGGGGTGTTAAGAGACGGGGTTACGATTTAGCCTATTGCGTTATTGTAAACTGAAAAATGATAAAGTTAAAATTTAAGGATTTTCCATCCCTTACATAGGCCCCAGCCAGTACCTTGGCCCATAGCCTCGTTGATCCTAAAGACGGCACTGTCAACTAGTGCGTAAGTGTAAACATAAACTAAGAAAAAATATAATTATACAAAAAGGAGGGGCTTTCTTACCAATAATATTAGGTGCAATATTGAGTGGATTAGTGAGTGGACTAGCCAGTTAACATGGAAAATGCAAAGAAAATGATACTTATCGAACCTGGATTGATTGAAAAATTAAAACAAGAAAATAAGGTTAATACGAGTAGTAGTTTATCTCGATTAGATATTGAAATGCAAAATATTATGAATAGTAAGACGGAAGACCGAAAGAAATGGATGTTATATTTACAAACACTGCAAAGATACCTTCATTTTACCGAAGAGGATCGTCAACCACTCAGATTACCAATTTATTCTGATACATCTAATGAAGATTCAAACGAGTCTAAAATAGGTTTTAAAAATAAAGATAGAGATCTAAAAACTTCAGTTGATGTTGAATCTTTGTTGGAGGAGAATCGATCCATCAAAAGTAAAGAAAATGTTGAAAATCCACTTTACACACCAGCTCAAATACTCAGTTTAATACCAAAAACTTATAATAAAAAAGGACAGTTATTATTAAACTTAGTTGAAACAAGTAAAGGTAAAATACGTTGGGACAATGAAGGTACAGTCATAATTGATATTGAAAAAATTCCTGAAAGTAATATTGTTAATTTAATAAATGATTCACTAAGACCCTTAAAAAGAAGTGATCCAGTAGGGTGGGATAGATTTGCTGAAGCATTAAAAGATATTAAAGTACCACTTACTTATATTGGAAATCCAAAGAGATGTGAGTTTATTAACCAACTTCAAGCAAAAGATCTGAACAAACCCTCTGAGATTGAATTTCAAGAGTTTTCTACACCGAGCAGTAGAGATAAAAAGTCTACAACTAAAATACGTAAAAGGGTTGAGTGGGAAAAATGGACCCCGTACTAGAAGAAATTAACAGGATTTATTATGATCCATCTAATCCCGCTGGTTTTGGTAGTATTGATAAATTATCAAAAGCCATGAGGGGTAAAATGAATAAAAAGCAAGTAAAGGAATGGTTAAAATCACAAGAAACATACACATTACATAAACCCATTCGAAAAAAAAATCCCGCGTAATAGGTACATTCTATCAAATATTAATGAACTGTGGTAAGCTGATTTAAGTGATATGCGAACTTATTCTCAATATAATGATGGTTTCAAGTATATACTTTGTGTTATTGATGTATTTAGTAAATATGCTTTTGCAAGACCAATGAAAAAGAAAAACTCAGAAACAACTAAAGAATGTTTTGAAAGTATATTTACTGAAAGTAATTTAACACCTACTCACATACAATCTGATAAAGGTACAGAATTTGTTTCAAAAGATGTACAAAAATACTTTAAATCCAAAAAGATTAATTACTATACCACTAACAATCCTGACATTAAGGCCAGTATTGTTGAACGATTTCAAAGAACACTAAAAATGAAAATGTGGCGTTATTTCACTCATAATAATACTTATAGATATATAGATGTTTTACAAGATTTAATATACTCTTACAATCACAGCTTTCACTCTAGTATTAAGATGTGCCCATGTGATGTAAATTCCAACAATATTATGACAGTTTGGACTAATCTTTATGATAGACGGTCAAACAAACTTTCTTTAGAAAATCCTAAACCAAATTTCAATGTGGGTGATTATGTTCGAATAACTAAATATAAACATGCTTTCCAAAAAGGATATGAATCAAATTGGAGTGATGAAATATTTATTATATCTTCAATAATTGATAGATCTCCATGGGTTGTTTATACAATAACAGATTTACAAAATGAACCAATAGTTGGTACTTTTTATGAAAGAGAATTACAGAAAATCACTTACAACCCCACCTCACAATATAAAATAGATAAAATAATTGACACTCGTTACTCAGGTAACAGAAAAGAAGTGTTAGTGAAGTGGAAAGGTTATCCAGATAAATTTAACAGATGGATTTTAGCTTCCAGCTTAAAAGAAATATGAATAAAGAAAGTTTTTATTTAACTTTGCTCAGCAATAGTTCAATGGAATACTTTCCTGATAACAAGACCACAAATTTTTCAACGAAATTACCGAAAGCTATTAAATTAGAAGGTGAATGGTCGGTTGGAGTTGTCGAGTTTCAATATCCATGTACCATGTTTACTGTTCAAGATCATGAAAATGTTATATACATTACAAAATCTATGTTAATGCCTAATGAAGATAAACCATCCACAGTGTACTACAAAAAACATATTCCAGCTACCAACTATGATAACGTTGAGCATATTTTAAGAGTGTTAAATGGTATCGGAGAGAACTTGAAATTTCGCTATGATGAAATAACAAAATTTGTGTCTATTTCTGTTTTGGATAAAAATATAACATCCGTAACATTATCACCCAAATTAAGTTTACAACTAGGTTATGAACCAAATAAAAATCTCCTAGAGAGAAATTTTGGAAAGTGTCCTGCTAATTTACACTTAGGGTTACCATCTCAACTCTTTCTATATTGTGACATTATCGATCCTCAGATTGTGGGTGATGTTATGACTCCTTTACTAAGAGTCATTTCATTAGATCCTACAAAATACATTTATGGTGCAAATAAAATGCACGTTTTCTCTCAACCTCACTACTTACCTGTTATGCGAAGAGAGTTCGATACGCTGGAAATAGTTATAAGATCGAGCACAGGACAAAAAATACCATTCCAGTTTGGAACCGTGTGTATTAAACTACATTTCCGAAAATTATAATAATGAATTTTCTTCGTGATCATCATAAATGTCCATATGAAAATTATTATACACATCAAGCTGGGTCAGGAGTTGGAGTAATTTATAAGGGTGCACCATACCAACGCGGTCATGGTATTGGGAGCTTCTTAGGGGGGTTATTTAGATCAGTTTTACCTTTACTTTCAAGTGGTGCTCGAGTGATTGGTAAGGAGGCATTAAGCGCTGGAGTAGGACTTTTATCGGATATGGTTTAAGCGCGTCCTATGGAAGCCTCAATAAAAGATCGTCTAAAGCAAGTTAGTACGAATTTAAAACGAAAGGCTGATGAGAAAATTGATCAATTTAACATGACAGGATCTGGGTATAAAACTAAAAGAAAACGATTGACCTCGTTCATTCCACCATTAACTGCTAAAGTGAAAGCTGCGAAAAAACTTGGTCTAAAACCAAAAAATAACGAAGATATATTTTCAAATTAAATATGTCTTTCCTTCATAATCATTCTTGCGAGTGCGTTAAGTCAGAATTGGATTTGTTTGCACTACCATCTACACAAACTAGCATTGAAAATGGATTGTGGATTCATTATAAACCAATTTCATCTCTTGGTGATGATGGACCTATCGAGTTTCATGTTCCTGGGACAGGCGATGACTACATAGATTTGTCTCATACATTACTCCACATAAAGGCAAAAGTATTAAATCAAGATTCAACTAACTTGATATCTACTACAATAGTAGCACCTGTAAATAATTGGCTGCATTCACTTTTTAGTCAACTTGATGTTTATTTAAACCAAAAACTTGTATCACCACCTAATAATACCTATGCATATCGAGCATACATGGAAACCCTTTTAAACTATGCTCCTGCTGCTAAACAATCTCATCTTACTTGTAGTCTTTGGTATGATGATACAGCAGGAAAAATGGATTCTACGGATGGTAAAAACATAGGATTTGTTAAAAGACAGGAATTGATTAGTGAAAGTAAGGAAATAGAAATGATTGGTCATCTTCACGGTGACATTTTCAACCAAGATAAATTTTTAATTAATGGTGTTGAAATGAGTGTTAAATTGGTTCGATCGAGAGAGAGCTTTAATTTAATTGCTGGGTCAAACGATGTAAAGTTTAAAGTTTGCATTACGGACGCAACTCTTATTGTTCGACGAGCACGAATTAATCCAAGTGTATTACTCACACATCAAACAGTTTTAGCTTCTACCACTGCTAAATATCCTATTACTCGAGCTGAAGTAAAAGTTTTAACAATTCCATCGGGTGTTCAAGGAAAAACTCTTGATAATATATTTTTAGGGCAGGTACCCAAAAGATGTATAATTGGATTTGTGAACAATTCTGCATTTAATGGTTCCCTTACTAAAAATCCATTTAACTTTGAAAACTATGGTATTAATTCTTTCAGCTTATATACTGATGGTCAACAAATCAACCATCTTTTAATAATAGCATATTTACATCAGCATATCATACTCTATTCTCGGGAACTGATATTCACTTTCACTTTTTGAAGGAAATGGAATCTCTTGTGAACAGTATGCCAAAGGTTACTGTCTATTAGCATTTGACTTAACTCCTGATTTATCAGCCAACTCATCAGCTCATTGGAATCTCATAAAGCATGGTAGTGTAAGATTAGAAGTACGATTTGAATCCTCACTAATACAAACAATTAACTGTATAGTTTATGCTGAGTTTGATAATATTATTGAGATAGATAAAAACAGAAATGTTACTGTAGACTATAGTAGTTAAGGTTGTAATATGTGTTGTGTGTTAGATTTTTTGAGTTATGTGTAATGCATTTTGTGTGTATGTAACTATGTGAAACATTATAAAATTAAATAAAACAAATTGTATGCAATATATTATTTTTTATTTCTTTATAAATATTCTATTTAATCTAATACAAAACTCTGTTCGAGTTTAAATTTTACATAAGCACACTGACTAAACCACTGAACATGCTGCTGCCAAGGATCATCATCATCTTCCCAATCTTTTAAGCCACCACCACAATGGAAACACTTGGTCATGTCTGCATGGCCAGTATAAAAGAAACCGGCTTCTGCAAGATCTTCAGGTTTCTGTCGCATAACGAGAGGCCAGTTTTCGAAACTGAGCAACCGGCTAGATTTTGAACTGAAGAATGGATATTCAGCTCTTGAGTACTGCATATTCTTCTCGTTTTCATATCCACTCAGTGTTGTAGTTTTGTTCTTCAATGATGTGTTCTGTACACGTATGCCACACTCATCTCTTTCTTCTGCTCTTGTCTTCCTGTAATTTAAGTAAACAGAATCACATTCACTAATCAGCTAATGACTGTCATTGTTAAAAAAGTATTTTTTAACTTTTTCACTTTCTGCTATTGTCTTTGTAATATTGTATACGAGGGCGTTTGTGTTGTCGTAGATGCTATCCTTATTAGTCTTTACGTAATATTTAATCCTCGTGGAAGCATGTTTCCAATGATCAGTAGTTGGAATCTTGGATAGCTTCTTCATATCGTACATTTCAATTTTGATGAGATGCGTCGCTTGGTCTCCGTCGTCAGAATTAGTAGAAATGTATGATACACCATCTCTAGCGGCTCGTGCTACGGTTGATGATAACAGCTTCCTCTTTTTTATTTTTGATTCAGCTTCAAAAAAATGATCAATCGATTGCGATTTTCTTTTTCCACCATCGCATGTGTTATTATTAATGACGATGTCATCACTCTCTTCTTGAGGGGAGAGTGGCGAGTAGTAATACTGTTTATAGGTATTTTCATCGAAGCTCAATGATTTCTGCAACAACACAGTTATCATGTTAATATCAATTTGTTAACACTTAATCATAAAAGTTAAAAAAGCTAAAGTTACAACCTATTAAAGTCCACTGCTGAACATAGGCCTCCTCTCATTTCTGAGAGAGTTTTAGGGCTAGGAAATGTTCGCTGCGATACCTCAATGCGTGTTGGCAAACTTCACATGCCTTCGAAATTATCTCAGACATGCATTCCTCACGATGTTTTCCTTCACCGCTAAGCACGTGGTAAATCAGCACTTAAAATTGTACCTAATTAACAATTTAATTGGTGTCGGCGGGGATCGAACCCGGGTCGCGTACTGTGAATTTTACATTTTGCGCTAACCATCTGAGCTACCACGGCTTAACCATATACACACATAATATTTAAATATAATTTGTTAACACTAAATCATACACACGTAAGAAAATAACAGAAAGAAAAGTAAGTTTGTCAATAGAATAAACACTTACATCCATGGCCTTTGATGCGTTGAAGTAACACAAACGTAGTATTGATAGATCCACTGCGGTCAAACGACCATACACTAACTCCATGACTGCAGTTGCTTGGTCTTATATAGTACCAGTGAGTAATAATTCTAATCTAAAGAATTTCTGCAGTAGAATTGATAGTATCTTTATCCGTCAACAAGCTTACCTTACATTCTGTTGCTTATCTCTACATTCCTACGTCCTTCCTGTCGCGTCTTGTTCAGTGTATTGGTGACTCAAATACGATTCGTATAACACAAAGAATGCAATTTAATATTTAGAAATCACTATAATTGATCACTCCTATATTAGTCATTGAGTAGATTGGTACTGTAATAATCTACTAATAGCAGTAATATTATGGATACACTAGATGTACAACAACATCTGAAAAAGATTCACCCCACTCTAGAAAATAATGTTTATGCTGCCAATAAACTACCCATGTACACCCACGTACCAACGTATATAATATGCAATTTGGATACAGATGATAAACCAGGGTCACATTGGGTAGCTTTATATATCGATACGAATGACGTCGGTCAATATTTTGATTCATTCGGACGGGCACCTGTACGATATCATCTAGAGTTTTTTAAAAGAAATTGTAAAAGATGGAACTGGAATGTTGATAGGATTCAGAATGAGTGGACTTCAGTTTGTGGCGAATATTTCTTAATGTATTTGCTATATAAGTTTCAGGGATGTTCAATGCATAGTTTTACGAGTATATTTACAGGGAACACATTTTACAACGATATTTTAGTGGATGAGATGTTTCGCTCCTATTTTATAGATAATAAGTAATAAGATTTTGTATTTTATAAATAAAAATTTTAACAAAATTGGGTAATGTGTTTTATTAATGAGTCAGATTAGTGTAGATAGGAACAAAGGAGTATAATACAATAGCATCAGCCGACCCACACGCTGACGAATAATAGATAATGACGGTTTTCAAACCTTTAGTCGACGAACGTCGTACTTGTACCACTTCTGACTCAGTGCGCCAGAACTGGTACAACCTTTCTACAAGTGCGCCAGAACTGGTACAACCTAACTACTGGTGTCTGCGTTACCGTATAGTAGCTCTAAAGTTTTTATCACTACGTCGGGTGGTGTAGTGCTTATCATGAGAGCTGAAACTGCTTCCTTAGCTGGCCCGTGAAGACACTTCCTTAAACGCCATAAATTTTCCTTCGGGCTAAACTCGCACACTTCGGTAGACTCGTCATAAGCCTGCTTGAACTGGAGCCATTCCAACGAGTCCTCTGAGTAACTAGGTAGGTCCCGGGGGGTACACATGCGACTAAGCAGGTTGTTGTTTGTCCCATTATTTGCAGGGATCGAGGATAGATTCTGTAGTGCGCTCGCGAGCATATGAACCGTTCCGTCACATGGGCCGGCAACGGGTGCCGCCGGCGGACACTGCTTGCCCGGCTGATCACCGAACTCTGGAGCGTGCAACGGGGGTTCGCGCTCGAGCTGGCTTTGTTCTAACCATTGCTTCACTTTCTTATTCTTGGTGTCGTCGTGCGGGTCACTATGTGGACTGTATATTTCCTCTTTTTCATCCATAAGGTCTGCTAAATCCGCCTGAAACTGCTTATCGATGAGATCCATTTGAATTTTAGCCTTTTCTTTAGCCATCTCTAGTTCCAGTTTCTTTCTCCTGGCCATCAGAGAGGACGAGGTGGACGTTGACTTAGCCCCGGTGCGCGAAGCGGGCGGCTGTTGCAAGCGGTACTCACGCTTGGCGCTGCTACCCGCAACATCATATAGTTGGCTAGCGGTCGGTGTCTGTTTATCCTTCTGTGTATTTCCATCAGTTGGCTGTGGCTGCACTTGTAACTGGACTTCCTGATTTTCGTCCTCTTTGCTCTCGAGCTCCTTGCGTGTAGTGCTTCGAGTTTTTACCATTTTTGCAGGTGGCGTGCTGAACATTAGATCCGGTTTGAAGACCACTTTGTAAAGGGTGCACTGGCGCGATGAAATAGTAGGAAACTCGAAAACCAAAATTCGTTAAAACCGTTTATTTTGAAAAATGACACAACGTAGATACACGAACAAAGTATATGAGAGCGAGAGGAGGGGTACGTGTGTCGTGCGCGATAGTAAAGGCTGACTGCCTGCGTCGACGTTCGATTTCTAGTTTTAATACAACACTGTAACGTCACACGTATCCTCGATTTTCTACCTTATAATATTTAAACAAATGAGATGATTGGGCCGTCATACCCGCCACCTTAAGCTAATAAAAATTCGTATAACGATTTTTGAGCACGTCGCTAACAATGACAATAAGGAGAATGTACTCTAGTATATTAATTATCATGAATCTACTTATTTCATCACAGTCACAGAGTACATTATATATACCTCGAAATCACAGTTATAACAAAACTTTTGACTGTATCAGTCACGATATTTTATTAAATAAGCTTAACAGCTACGGTATACGGCTTAACCGCTGGTACACAGGGCATTTTACAGGTGAAAAATCTTTTTAAACAGCAGTTAACAGGTCAGTTTAGGGAAGAAATGTGTTGTAAAACAGTGGTTAATAGGCTCATGTTAGCGGCTAGAAGTCAGAGGTCTAATTTAAAATTCATTACTAATTCAAAATTTATTGTTATAATAATTTCTTTCCGCCGCCGCTGATTCCCTATGGTAGATGTACTCGGAAGTAACAATGAATTTGTTAGTATAGTCATTGTTTGATGTGTATGTTCATTAACAGTTCTTGGAGAAGTGGTTTTTGTGTTTTTTTGTTTTTTGTAGTGTTACCAAATAAATTGAAGTAGGTATGCAATCTCTTCAAATGAAAACTTTGGTTGCCTCTATTAGATTTATACGACAATGTTAGTTGACAATATTTACAAACAGCAAGGTACACGAAGTTATCTTTTTATCAAAGTGTGACCAACTTGCCAGCCTTACGCAACATTTTCAGTCTATTTACAAAAATGATTAAAAGGTCTAAACCAACTCCAACTATAATATACTATATTTCCACTTTGCACATAACTGTCTAAGTTAAAACTAATGTACAAAATGCACACAAATATTGAAAATAAAACAAACATTTTCACTTTACAATAATTTATTTTGTACAATTTTTGAGTAAATTTTTATAGAACCAGCATAGCGGCGATCACCTCATTCCCAGGGGTTATTTTCATTTGTGTATTCTTTGATGCTATAATAACCCTCTTAGTACATTTTTCTTTAACAATATATTTAAACTTATTTAATGACAAATTTTGTGCATTTTCTGGGATTTTGTTGTAAAAGCGTATACATTCCCTCTTAAATGAATTGCTAATTCTGTAGAGTCTAGTAACTGGTATTACAGAGTTATGTTTGTTCTTAGTGTTTAAACTACGAACGTCTTTATTTTTATAAAGTTAATTATGTTTTTATGTATATACAATATACTTTTTCATAAACATATTGCGATGCCAAAGTTAATATGTTTATTTCCTTAAAATTTTCTCTAAGGGACTCTTTACAATTTAAGTTATAAATTGTCTGTACAGCTCTCTTTTGCAAAACAAATATGACTTCAATGTCAGTAGGATTATCCCATAGTAAGATTCCATAAGACATTACGCTGTGAAAGTAACTAAAATAAATTTATTTAGCTGTCAACATTGGTGAGACATGAGATGTACGTTGGTTAGTTGGTTTTGGTTGCATATGGGATAACGGTTATGTAATTAGATTCATCGATATGATATTTTGATAACATAACGTTAATAGTTACGTTTTGTTATATCGGTCTCATGCCTAACAGTTACTATAGACTATAGGTCTATAGCACAGAGTACTTTTTGTAAACCTGAAAGCGCCTGAAAGTCTATTTCTCTGTCTACGGTCTATAGGTACCACTGCGCATAGTAGATAAGTAAATATGTAGCAAGCTACAGATACGACAGTGACTTTTAGTCAAGTTTCCCAACTACGCCTTTTGGCGCTGCAGTCGCCCATTTTGACAGATGAGTAATGACTATACCATAGATAAATAAATATGTAGCAAGCTACCACTGCGTAGTATCCTCTTAGTAGTCTGTGGTACCACTCTTTATGCTCTTTACTCACAGACTACTAAGAGGATACTACGCATCTTTACTCTTTGTACACGCACGGGTTTGATAATTTGAAATTTGATTGTTTGATTTGTATTTGTAGTTTCTTTGTACATATTGTTGTGGTGTATTTTTATTTTCTAATAATCATGAAGAAAGGCTACAAAGTTACAGATGTTAAAAGAGAGAAAAAAATAGGTATAGCTGCAGAAAATCTGGATGAGTTAATCGAGAAATCACTCAAAAAGCTAGGTGTAAGTAAATATTAGACTAAACTCTACGTTTCATTATTATGTGCTTTCCTTATTTTTGGTTCCATTATACAATTTTCTCATATCATCATCATAGCGTGTCTTGATATTTCTGATAAAATTAGGCCAAGGACAGATACATCCCTTGACCTGATTACAAAACCTTGACCTAATTCAATTTGACGGTTTTCAGTTCAATGTCAGCTGCGCGGAATGTAGGCTTTTTGTGGCCGAAGACGGGACACAGGTGGATGATGATGACTATCTAGCTACTTTACCTCCTCAGACTTTATTCATTTTGTTACCTGGCAAAGAAAAAATGGTAACTGGTATGTTTTTATAAATTAACAGGATATATTAAACATAAAATTTACTTAAGACATAGTTTATTTAAATGGTTTTCTCTTATGCTTGACATCTGGACCTAAAGTAATAATAATTATAATATGATTTATAACTACATTAATAAAGATATTTGATTTCATAACACATTTAATAGCTTGAATGTAATATATATTAACATAGTGTAAGATTAAGTATGAATAATAATATTTATATCGGAGATATAAATATTATTATTCATACTTAATAGACAAATAGAATAATAGATGCAGCAATGTATTGATGTAAATGGACACAATTTTGAAAAGATATAATAAAATTAATAACTTGCTAGTTTGTTCAGTTTTTGATTTTCTAAGAACTTTCAGTGTCACCCTCATATATATTTTTTAAAGTCTAGTGTGGGTATGAGTTTTTTTTTTATAGTATGGGGTGACAAACGAGCACACAGTCCACCTGAAGGTAAGTGGTTGCTGTGGCCCATAGACATCTACATCTATCTTCGATTATGAATCAAAATGCAGATGCGTTGTCACCCGTGAGGACTAAGATGGAATGCCTCGTTTCCAGTAAAATGGGTCTACGGTCCTCTACACTCACCATACGAAACACAGCAGCATTAAGCTACTATTTCACGCTGGTATTCTGTGAGAGCGTGGTCCTTCGCCGGTCGAGCCGACCCTTTCGTGCTACAACTATACATCTAATATAACTGCAGCATGGCTCTACCACGTATAAAATTATATTATATGAGTCGGTATTAAGTAGTCTTGTTATAATTGTGATTGTATGTACAGGTAGTGTTTTATTATTACATTTATGTTCAATAAAATATAATATAATGTTTACAATGTTTCTTGCATTATTTGCATATATTTTTATTTTTTGCTCGAAATTAAAATATTTTATTATTAGCCTTTAAATAGTATTAAAAGTTAAAGCAAAAATAATTATAATTATATCCTTTTAGATTTCGAATTCTACTATAATTTAATTAGGTCATCAAAAAAAGATTACATTAATGCTGGTGTTGTTGCAAATGAATTCCTAACTACCAATATAAGGGATAAGTTCAAAGTGTTTCAAAAGTATATAGCAGCTGCTGATGATGCTAAAACTATGCTTAGTGAGAGGACACAGGATCCAGCTTGGTTTGAAGGTGAGTAGGAAGTATGGGTGCGTTTGGCAGAAAAAAGTGCTTGTAAGCAAAATGGTGAAACTAAACAGTTTTCAGCCAGGACACGTTTGCTAACTTCAGTAGCGCTGACACAATCCGCCATTTTGCTTATTTAATTTGTTTGTTTTGAAGTAGAGTTTATGTTGTTTTGTGCAATATTAATTTTAAGTAATGTAATGACATGAATAAACATATACATGTTATTAAAAATTCATGATTGGTAAGTTTTTAAATATGAATACTTTACAAACATATATTTAAATTTGGTTAGATTCCCCGGTTAAAACTAACTTCGTGTCCTAGAGGAAAATAGCTACTTACGATTTGACAGCGCTTACTGCTTAAAATCACCATTTTGCTTACAAGCGCTTGCTAGCACTTTTTTCTGCCAAAAACAGCTTATGAATTACTGCTTGCTTACTTTTTTATTGATGTATAGATTTGGTTCAAATTTTATGTGTATGGGAGTAAATAAAATGTGTTTTTCAATCACCAAACATGTGGAAACGAAACTAAGTTATCACATAGGTTTTGGATGGTGCTTAGTTTTTTTTTAAAGTATATATTCAGTATGATTAACGAAAGCCCTCCTTACTTTGGAAGCTTATATACTGATTAGTACTTTTAAAAGCTGGTATAAAAAAAACATATTTAATGAAAATTTCTTATATATTATATTAACTTAACTTTTCAAATATATACAAGGTAGAATTGTCACTTACCTATTTAATGATAGCAAAGGAGCTACGGTCGCTGAGATTATTAGCGCTCACTGTATGCAAACAACCTGGGTTCTATACCTACCGGCACCAATGAAATTGTTAATTGCAATTTTGCGTGCTGATTTACCACATAATCAGCGGTGAAAGAAAACATTGTGAGGAAACCTTCATGTCTGAGAAATAGGAAAAAATATTTTGAAAATGTGAGGTTAGCTAACAGCAGTGGGGCAGCGCAGCAGACTTCCTTGCCCGAAAACCCTCTCAGAAATGAAAGGAGGCCTGTGCCCAGCAGTGGGGAGGCTGTAACATTAACTTTTGAACTTTAATGGATATAACACCAATTTAAAAGTCGATAACATGGCTGCAGTGATTTCACTAATATTAAATACATTTCTTAAATAAATTATAATTGTATTTATTTATGATTATTCATATTATATTATAGTTATAGTTTTTTTTTAAATTATGACAATGAGTTTATTCATTGAAATTGGTTATTAATTAGGTACACAAACAGATAACAACTACTTAAAAATGTAATATCATTAAAACTACTTAAAAAACATAAAATGAAAAATACAGCTTACTCATACATGATATTGTGGTAAGATAAAACATCTTATTATTATACATCTTATAAAACTTTGCACAATTTACTAATTGTTTTATTAAGTTTTATAAGAAGTTTTAAATAATAATATTTTGAAATAAGTAACTTTTGAGCTAATTACAATTTAACAATCATTTAAGATATTGTTTACTAGTTAGCATTTATTAGCAGATATCATATGTGTTATTAATACAAATAGTGAGTCAACTCAGCAACTAGATGGAGCAACAGTGGTGTGTGGCATCAGTCCCCCTCTTGTACAATACACCTTTATTACTGACAACTTCTTTGACACCGCATCACACCGAAGTACTGTGTGCCATGTAAGTGGCGATTTCGAAAACCACCTCCATAGTCAGGTGACCTGTGTGAGTACACACTGTGTCCAAACACAGCTTTGATTTGGCGGCGGACTGCCCCTACCCAAGAATTGTTGATGAGTCACACATTTTCATGTTCACCTCTTGGCGATGTGGACTCGTCGAGCACTCTTAACTATTTCTTCTTTCTTGCCCGGTTGTTTTGTGGCTCACAAGATTCCTTGCAGGTATCTTGTACCTCCGCAGTATACTTTTTGTGTTCCCTATTTCTGCACAGATACTAGGACCTGCTCTATCCGCCACGACCTCAGCCTGATCTGCACTCTGTGGCCTTGGTCTTCAGTTAAAAAATGTAATCAGCCCTTATTTTTTGGGCCTTGCCACGCTGCTTCTTGTTCTTACTGCCCTCGCCTGGTCTGTCAGATCGTGTAATCTCTTTTTTAGGTTCCTTTCCTTTTACACCTTAGCATTGCCAAGCAGCGTAGAAGTCATCAGAGTTTGGGTACCACAAAAGTTTTATAGCTTGCCAGCTGACTTGTACCTAGGGTATATCTCAGGTTTGTTTCTGGCTAAGATGCTGGCTTCCTGGTGCTAAAATGTAACTATTTATGTTATATTGGAGCGGCCAATAATCCATGTGATAGTATAGAGCTATTCAATATATATAACACTACTTGGAAACTGATAGCGTGATTTAAGCTTCGGTTCATTTCGCTTGTGGCACGACTAGAGCGCCGCCACAAGACAATATGTATATTAAATACTCGTCTTATTAATGAATGTCAGTATTTCACATAACATACAAATATTACGTTTTTTGCCCATACGCCTTTGGCAGGCCGTAGTTAATGTAATTTGAATTATAAAACTACGACATATATATATAGTTCATTCACGATATTTTTGTATAATCTGTTAGCTATCATAAACTTAATCCGATTACAGGTTTAGAGCTATCTGAAAAGACAAAGGAACAATCAATGTGCAAGAGAGTCAAAGACAGAATGAGGGGATATTACTATAAAACGAAAACCGCACTACAAACTTCAGACCTGTATGTTCAATCCAAAAATGGACACGGTAAGAAATTGATAGATCAGTTCCTATTAGATCTTCGAAAAATTCTCGAATCGAAGAAGTACAATGAGAGCTATTTTAATAGGAAAGCCAATAAAGATCAGCGTTTGTGTGCTGATAATGGTTTATTTGAATGTGGGGGCCTGTGGAACAATACTAAATGTAACTATATTGGAGAACATGTTATAAATCCATACAGGAGTCGCGAAGAAAGAATTATATTTCAGACCTGGAACTTAGACCATAAAATTGAGTTGTCACGTTCAATAATACCTAGCATTTTACAAGCTATTAAAGGGTTATACAATGGGAGTTTTAAATGTGTTTCATGCGAAAAAGATCATAAAGATGGAAGCGTTGAAACGGATAGATATTATTTGCAAATATTTACGCGCGAAAATTTAAAATTAGTTCATATTGTATGCCATTACAAAGGGAAACATGATGCGCAGTCGGATATATATACTGTGTGCAAGTCATGCTTTGGGCAACAAATTATTGGCTATAATAAGTAATGACATAATAACGAGTTTGGTTTTTATTACAATATTTGTTATATTTTTCATATACAAATATATGCATATGTATTTCTTTCTATTTCCCAAATACTCTTTAAAAATCTGTGATAAAAGTATAAGTTTAATATTTTAGACAATTATTTTGGTGTAGTAGAAAAATATGATTTAAAATATACATTAATATCAATGTATGAGCTTAGTATGAAACCACGGTAATTTTGATGTCAAAGAAACTTTATTTTTTACTTTCTAAGGAGTCGTAATTAATATGTATTCTGCATCAATACAATAAATGTTGTGTGCTATTGTATTTTAATTCAAATTTTTAATTAATATTCCGTTTTACAATTTAAAAAAAAATTAATAATGAAGTATTAATTTAGTTAAATTACATAAATATATTAATTGATCTTAGGATATGAGGCTGCAATTATTATTATTTAATTCTTATACGATCTTGACGAAAATGCATATTATATGTATATTCGCAAATATGTGCGAAATAACTATTTTTCTATATTAGGACTTTATGTAGCTTGTATAAAATGTTATTTATAAGATATGTATTAAAATAACATATAAATATAACAGGTAGCCTTTTAAAGTAGTGATTTAATAACTATTAAATGTTTAATGTTGTAATTTTTAATTAGAATAGGAAAAAGTTTATATTCCTTCATTACATTTCCAAAACCCTTTGTAATATAGTCCCTCTGCCATATTGTCTATTGATAAGATTGCGGCAAGTCAACATTGATGACACCCTGGGAGTGAGGCCACAGTGCATTACTACATCATGGTGATTTCTTACCTCTTCTGATGTCTCACGTCCTCGAAATATATTTTTTTAATAATTGAGACATACCGGTATACTCATGATGCATTCTTCTAAATGCGGTAAATAAGCACCCCATGTATTACTCAATTTGTTCGCGTACAATGAAATGTTAAGGCTTGTTCTTTGAGCTACCATGTCTGTATGGACTCACATAACACTAACACAAAATATTTTTTATAAAATACTTATGGGTGACAAACAAGCACACTGTCCACCAAACAGTAAGTGCATGCTGTGGCCTATAGACACCTTCATCTATTCTTGAGTAAGAATTAAAATGCAGATACATTGTCACCCGTGTGGACTATGATAGAATGCTTTGTTACCAGAGAAAAGGATCTCCAGTTCTCTACACTCACCATATGAAACACAACAGTATTAACCTATTTTTCGCTGCTTTTCTTTGAGTGTGCGGTCCTTCTCCGGTAGAGTTGGCCCATTTGTTGTGCAATCATAATATATCTGTAGTGTGGCTCTACCATTTTGATGAACTGAGCTTCAAAACAGCATGTTCTTCTACATTAAGTAAAAATTTATACTGTGGATAAATTTTTACTTAATGTAGAATGTAGCTTATCAAATGACGGTATGGTTGACTAGAATAAGGAAAAACGTGAGTTTTAAAATGTATATTTTCTTGTTAGTAATAAGTGAACTATTAAAAGAAATTTATTTTTATACTATAATGTTTCAGTATCCTAAAATAATGATGGGTTGTGTAATATTAGTTTGTATTAGTTAGTTTAAATGTGAGCACTTGAATGGACAATGACAGAAGGATAATATTAAGTAAAAATGTCTTAATCACTTTTCTAATACAGGGTCATAGATAGTCATATACAATTGTATAAATTTTTACTTTCTATTATGTTTCGAGACTTTATTTATATCATAAACCAATCAGAATATTTTTTTAAATTTATTTGTTTACTTTACTAATTTATGAATATTTAATTTTGATTCTAACCTTTCAACAAACTACTTCCTTAAAACTCCATGGACTTTTTGTAAACATCTTTGAGAAACTAAAACAAATATTTCAAATCCTTGTTTAAAATGTAAGTTCTAGATTAAATATCTTTATTTACGCTAGTACAAAATATATCGATTGTTATAAAATTGGAATATTTTATATTTAAGTAATTCTTGTAATCTGTAGTGTTTTTTTATGTATCTGTTATCTTAATGTAAGTAGATTTCTATTTTGACAATGTAGCTAATGTGAATCGAAATAATGGTTAAGGGGATGTAGTAAGTC
Organism: Parnassius smintheus behrii; assembly: GCA_036936625.1. NCBI lineage: Eukaryota > Metazoa > Arthropoda > Insecta > Lepidoptera > Papilionidae > Parnassius > Parnassius smintheus. Next base: position 40,997,027 of record JAUPFT010000004.1, read on the forward strand.
AGCTCAAATTCTAATTTCGCCCCCACTTCCCCGCGTGTCGTATGCTATGTGCCGACATGTTTGTTACTACTAATACTGTAAGTAGATAGGTCGTTAGATACTTATTTCATTTGGTTTAATCATATTTATGCCTGTTTCTTAACGCCAACCCAGTCGCTTCTAATTTTTATTACGGTTATTTCCCATTTTAATTTTACGTCGTATTGTTGCGTAATGTGTATTTTGATCGTAAGCGGCACAACTTCCCCATTCAAAAGCCGAAGCGATACTAACCGGGCGGCAGGAAACAAGCTTCAAGACGCCGATAGTTTAGGTAATTTCTTTTACAGTGAAAATAATAATAAAAATAATAATAGCAATTTAATTCCCAATTTTCATACAACAGTCGATATTAGTTAAATAAATTACAATATTATTATGAGTCATGCAATTTTTTTTAGTTAAGACATGATAATGGCAGAGTCAATTTTAAATAAAAAGTTTAAATTAAATTTACAAAATTGAAATTGAAATTTGTGAAAATAATGGTATTTAAAAAAAGTAAATAACATTGGATTTTTTTTCTATCGAGAAAATTTTACGGAATCGTGTTTTCGTCTAACATAGGCCTTAACATTAATCCTCAACTTTACCATATATTTATTTCAAAATTAATGCTGCAATATTTTCGGCATAACGGAGGATCTTATTAAGCCATTTGAGGTTATATTTCCCCTTAAAATCGCAAATAAATATTATATAATACTTGCAATGAGGTGTGGGTTATAGAAATTAATTGTTAATTGTGGGTATATACAGCACAACACATACACATACAACTATTCAAATTTTACTAAGCAATTTGGAAATATAATCCTGGCAATGAACTGAACATTTTGCTTAAAAGAAAAAAAGTAACAATGTAAGCCTCATTATTTTTCTATAAGTTCTATTTTTATATCTTTGTTGTAACTGTAATACACCTGGTACGGCCATAAGTTTTGTTACAAAATAATTATCTTGGCTACCACTGCTAGCTCTAAAGATTTCTTGTGAGACTCAATGTCAGAATAACGTTTTGAGCAGAAAATAGTTTTACGGATTCCAGTCTAGGCTGGACAATATAAAAAAAATGTGTCGCTGAAGGCATCACTGGCCGACTTTATGACAAACTTTTTCTTCTATATTTGGACCTACGAGAAGTGGACCTGATCCAGCCTCCTGATATTTTTGAGCGAGATTGTGAGGTGCTACAAACAGCTGTGACATTTTTGTCGGTGCCACACCCAAGTCTGAGTGAGTAACGACACACGAGCAAGTCTCATCCGATTATTCAGCTGACATCCAATTCCATTCTGAGCGAAATTAGCTTTTCAGCACCTTAAAAACGTCAAAGCCTTAGATGAGGATGGAAATCGGCGAAATGTTTGTAATAGGATAGAATTACGGTGAAGCGCTTGAAAGAGAGCGAAAAACCGGTACTTAAATCAATTCCGTTCTCCATGGTGGCAATACTCCGAAGATGTGGAGCGGAAGTACGGTAGTCTCGTTCTAAGAAAGTAGTAAAGGTAGGTCTCGTAGGTTCTATCGAGGAATAAGCGGCGGCGGTTTTTCTTATGAGCTGCGTTTACGTGCTACTTTCAAAAGCCCTTACTATTTTTTACATGCAGACTTGACGACTTCCAGCCTCGAACAAGCCGGTTTCCGAAAAGGCTTTAGTATCATGAACCATACATACCCTTCGACCAATCGTACAGAAGATCTAAGGGTACCAACTGCGTCTTAATCTTGCATATGTAGGCTGTAAGAACGCCTGTGATTCCGTCCAAAATGGGGCGGTGCTACAGTCCCTTCAGCGTTGCTAGGTTGACTTCTGTATATCGACGTGCTGAAGTGTTTTTGTACAGTAGTGCCACGATGACTATCATAGTACTAAACCAGAGTACGAAACTTATCCAACTGCAGAGAGGGAGGTGTAAGACGTAAGGAAGACTTTTTCAAGCTACTGGACTGGAAAGGATTCAGTATCAACATCATTGGGTGATGTGCTCACTTACTTTCGATTTGCTGACGATATAGTTATTATGGCATAATCGCTCGAAAACTAGCACTATATGGAGTGACGCCTTGTTTAGATATGCAAGTTGCAAACAGTCGATGAATGTAAGCGATTCGGGAACGGGTTTTGTGGCCTTTGCGGAGGCCCAACTAAGCATAGTTGTGGACTTGCGAACAGCTTTATAATGGATGGATTATAATGAACAATTCCTTGATACATTTTGGCCGTCTTCACTAAACCCCCATTTATGTGGGATGATGACCACATTGAACTTTTTCATCAAGTTACGAGGCTTCATTATAGCTGTGATCACATACTCATCTTCTTTGCTATAGTGATCCTTAACCCTTAACCGACGAAGTTTTAAATACTTTTAAATTGTAACATTATTTATGGCCAGATTAATTATAGGTATTATACTTACAAATATAATAAGCTATTAGCAGAGATATAATGCGATAAAGTTATAATGTAATGGTTAAATGTGAATGATGTTCATGAATAATTAACAATATTGGTGTGTAGGGTAAATGATATTGTGATATCATACATGATATTCAGATAAGAAATCAGTATTGGTGGCTTGTCATTTAATATAAATTAGAACTGTTTACTAAAAAAAATAGTTTGATTAACTTAGAACATATTAGCCAACTAAACAACATAATTTTCTCCCATTCGCTATCAAAGGCATATACTATTATACAATATGTGAAAAAACCCGTCTTATTTGTGATGGTTCATTTATGGTGCTTTTTTAACGGAGGCATCTTGATAATATTATAATATGATTCTGTTCATGTTATCTTTTTCAGAGAGTTAATATAAAAGATACCTTGCAAAAATATAATATAATAAGGAAACTTACTTGCAAAGTTACAGCGCGGGTAGTTTTTAAGTATTATTATCCCTCCACACAACGGTTTTGCCAGATTAAAAAAAACTGTATTTTAACAAGCAGGTAAAACATTTCTTTAAAAAAAACATTTTTATATTCATTAATATTATGCCCGCGCATTTTCGGATTTGACAGGTTATTTTTTTCATATGGTATTAAAAATAAAAAATAATGTATAACACTAAGTTGAGAAAATAAAAACGATTGAGATGTTGATATCACAATAACATGCTTAATTGACAATGAGTAATAATCGTAACGGTAGATGCTTCCATTAAAGCTTTATAGTTGTTTGCGTGTAGAAGTGTTAGTACTTTAAGTAATCTAAAAAATTAAGATCTGAATATACAGTATTATTATTACCTGCTCCGAAATATAATACTTTATTATATAGTTGATGTGTATTGTAATGTAGGCAAAGACATTGTATTGTTTAGATGATATTAAATAATGATGATTATACTTAAAAATATCGTTTCAGTAGCTTTTATTTATACCATCCATCTTTTGTGCAATTGTAACACCAAATGATGTCCGAAAAAAGCACACATATATACAAATAAATAAAATTAAAGTGTCTGTTTGTAATGTCAAAATAACAGCTTTTTAATAAATGGATATGAAAGTAATAACGGTACTTATAGCAAAAACATAATTTAAAAAAAAACTGGGTTTGTTCCGGCTAATCTCCAAAACGGCTGGACCCACTGACCTCTATATATGGACTGGACATCGTGACATAATGAGGCGATTTGATTTGTGCCATTTTGGCGCTGACAGCAAAAGCAAACGTCCACGGTACTAATAATAGAGATAAGACTGTGACAAAATGTATCGATAAAAATCCTATACCTAAATAAATAGAATGAATCCATTACATTTTTGTACCATATTAATATAATGCCATCATCATTGATAATGATTACAGCCCTTCACAGGTCCACTGCTGAGCATAGGCCTTCCCTAAAGAATGCCACAAAGCACTGTCCTGAGCCACCTGCATCCATCAATTTCCTGCATGTCTTACCAGGTTGTCACTTGCCATCAGTTATCGGTTCTTCGAGCAGTATGGCCGGTCCGTTGCCACTTCAGATTATTGATCCGTTGGGATGTCGGTCACTCTGGTTCCACTGCAGATATCTTGATTCCTAAGTTTATCGCGCGGGAAAACCCCGAGCACAGCCCTCTTCATAACGCGCTGAGCGACTTCGAGTTTCCTCATACGGCCAGCAGTGAAGGACCACCTCTGATAGTCGAGTGGCGCATCGCCAATCGCTATACCAACACTCCTCTTCCCTTGCAACTCCACCTCGAATGCAGCAGTATAGGAAGAAGAATCTGCTGTAGCTTCAGCCCAGTGACACACATCCAAGGGCTTGACAAGCCTACTCAGAATGACCTTCTCGGGCTAGCCATGTGAGTCCCCTACTTTTATGGCTACTAACCCCCCGCCCCCGCCGCCGCTACGGCAAGGCGGGAACCCGTTCAAAGTCACGCAAACTCACTAAGGACATTAATAATTTTGCAGTCCCAATATAAATTTATTTACTTGATATAATGAATTAGTCATATTTGAACAGATTTAAAAAATTTATATAATACATTTTCGGATCTCTCAATTAACTTACCGGGGGTGCTCGGTTTTAAGCGACAGTAGCCTACTGGCAGGTCGCGGACCGCGAACTCAAAAAGGTCGTGGGTTCGAATCCGCTATCCGACTACTGGCGTGGGCCACTCGTAACTCAAGCAAATTAAGCTTACCACGAGTGGTTAAGGGGAATATTAGTAATGTTTATAGCATTGTTAATATTCTTTTATAAAAAAAACTTACGTATGCCCTCAAAAAAAACTACGAAACTACTTCCTTCACTTCTTCATCACTTAAAAACTTTTTCCTACGAAATTCTATTTTTAAGTTTAGAAATAGATAATAATCACTGGGGGCCAGGTCAGGACTAAAGGGTGGGTGTGGCAAAATCTCGAAGCCTACCTTTTGCAGGGTAGCCATCGCAACATGGCACTTGTGAACAGGCGCGTTGTCCTGCAGAAGGATTCATTTGGTCAATTTTCCCCTTCTTTTTTCCTTTATGGCTTCCTTCAACTGTTCTAGGATTGAAGCGTAGTAATCTCCGGTTATGGAGACAGCCTTTATCTTTATGATTAATTAATAGGATTCCTTCTGAGTCCTAAAAGACTATCGCCATGATTTCCCCAACAATTGTGTTACCTTAAATTTCTTGGGTGGTGGTGTGCATTTTTTGTGCCACTGCATAGAGTCCTGTTTGGACTTAGCTTCATAATGGTGAACCCAAGTCGTCACCAGTAACAATTCGAGCCAAGATTCAATCATTGTCTTCCATACAGAGGTCCAAAAATACACGAGAACACTTCACGCGCTGTTGCTTTTGAGCAGCGTGAGCGTTCTAGGCACCCATCTTGCGCTGACTTTAGTCATGCCAAGATGGTCATGAAGAATTTTGAAAATGGTTGTATCCAACTTATTGCATGCTCCAAACATTTCTGCGAGCTGTTTTTTCTTTAGGCGGACATCTTCTAATATTATTTTCCGCGCTTGCTAAGGAACTTTTATAACGGCACGAAACTCGATTTTCTCCATATTTCACAATTTCTTCCCGATTGACTTGTTTAGTTGACGATAACTCAAAGACTAATTATCTAATTACAATAAAACGCGGTATTTATACTAATAATGAGTAGCTCAATTAGCACGTAATTCAGGGACTTTCCTACTTGTTACCTACCCATTTCGCGAACTTAACGCATCCTCGTATATTATAGTTGTAGCACAAATGGTTTGGCTTGACCGGGGTAGGACCTTGTTCTCACAAAATACCAGCGTGAAATAGCAAATACTTAATGCTGCTGTGTTTCGTATGGTGAGTATAGTGAACCGGAGACCCTTTTACTAGAAACGAGGCATTCCAACTTACTCCTCAAGGCTACAACGCATCTGCATTTTGAATCGGGGATAAATGTAGATGTGTATGGGCCGTAGCATCTGCTTACCATCAGGTGGACTGTCTGCTCGTTCGTCACCTTTATTCCGTTTTATTGACATTGAGAATGTCGATAAGCAGATTATCCTAGAATTTTCTAAAATGTCTAATAATCAAATATTTATCATAAAAGGAAAATTATTTTTCGATTTCCTAAGTGCCACAATTTACGCTACCTATAGTTTTTTTTCACTATAGTTCTGCTAAGAGATATTTCGAATTTCTGCTACGTATTCGGGAGTGCTCGGTTAAAGGCCGGGTATTGAGATTTACAGGTATATCTCGTACCTAATGTAAGGTAGGTAATTGTTTGAAAAATAATTTGCATCAATTTTATAGCATAAAAGTAGCGCCTGGGGAGAATCTATCAACCATCTCGTTCCGCGGCTGTCGTAAGAGTTGACTGTAGGTAACTAGTAATAAGTAAACTTATTATTAACTACACTATAGGATATGTAACAAAGATTTTATAGCATCTGATAGATGACTTTATAACTATATCGTCTACACCAGGCGTAAAACACTCAGACCCGCGAAAGGGGAGCGGTTTCAAAATTGCCAAACGTGACTTGACACGTGAAGGCTAATAATCTCTACCAGGGGAGAGACGTATCCAGACGTAGTGATTAATGCATTCCCTGGTGTCCAGGATTCGAATTTCTACTATTAAGGCAAGAAATACTATTCTCTAAACTTTAGAGAATAGTATTATATATGTAAGAAGTTAGAATTAATTTACAATCACAAAATACACGGACCACAGGTAATCAACTATAAATTGTACTGAGACTAATTTAATAGCTGATAATAATAATAATTCGTTTTTGAAATATAATTTAAATAAACAATTTTAAATATTTTGTGGTTTCAATACACAATTTTTTGGGGGAGGCCTATGTTCAGCAGTGGAATTGTGAAGGGCTGTAATGATGATACACTCTTGCCAAATCCGGCTCGAAGGACCAGACTACTATACACTACCCTCTTCATGTCACTGCTGTTAAAGATACTTTTGTCGTTCGGTAGCCGTGACTGCGAGTTACTACGCTCGGCAACGCAAATAAGCGCTCGCGCAATTTTTATTCGTTGGGTCGTAATTTTAACGACTACCGTAGTACAAAAGTTTCTAATATATTAATACAGTTCACTCCAGTCTATATCATTTCTGCAATAAGATGCCGGAATTGACAAAATGCGGTGTTATCTTGACGGCCCTTAATACTGCTTTCCCTGAACAGACTCATAGAACAAAAAAAAGTTTCGGGTAGGAAAATAAATATGTTCTTCCAGCGAATTTAGATCAAGCGGTTATCGTCGGTCTGTTATTAAAATTTAACTATGTTGAATAAACTAGAACTGGAGATGGTACAGATCAGTTCCCTGGAACAGATTAGCCGTTACAAGGAGAAATACATTTTTAAAAACGCCTATCTATGTGTATATGGAACTAATTAAGGCTGACAAAAAAGAACCCAAAATAAACTTATACCTACTAATAAAAGATGATAATATCTAAAATGAAGTATAAAGGTATTTAGATGAATTTATTAATACATGTACACAATACAATATTATTATCTCCTCTTTCTTCCAGGATTCTTTTTATTAGGATTCCTCTGGCCCTTACCACCTTTAGGTTTCTTAGCTGTGAAATTCGTAGCGTTGCCTCCCTTGGCCTTGCGTTTTCCTTTACCCGGTTTCATAGTTTTCTTCTCTTCTGACCTCCTATGTGAAACAAAGAATTAATATTAAAAACACAAGATACAGTTTGCTCAACAAAAAAAGCGGAAGTGATTTCTATTAAAGTTTTGGCATGTTTGACTTGTTTAAACATAAGTCTTTTCAAACAAAAGATTATAGTGCAAGAGTGTGTGCGCAAACAAGTGCAACTGTGGATTGACGGTATGTTAATCCAACACAACCAGTGAGAGATTAATCGCATAACCAAACTCCTTTTCATACTTTCCGAGACACGGGGGTGAAACATCAGCACTTTCCCAATCTCAGGCTACTACTGAGAATTTCTCAACAACAATCAACCCAGACCAACAAGGTAGTCAGTAGTAAGGTATACTACTAAAATAAGATTTTTATTGCACTTTAGATCTTCAAAGTGCCAAAGAAATTCATTTTATTCAAACATGTGATAACTTACTGATTTTTTGCAGTTGGTTATTATCTTATTACCGGTATAAACATATATATTTATTCTGTCACAAATACTTACTGAACTTGTTCATCATGTATGCGTTTTGCCACCGCCTTGTCTATATCAATTTTGGGTCTCTTATTCAATATTTTGTCCAGAAGGTTCAAATTATTTTCTTTTTCTGCCTGAGGTGTTGGTATTGGAGCCTTCCGTTTCCTTTCCTTGCCTGGAATCAATTCATGGATCCCTTTGCCACGGGCTTCTTTCTCCTTAGGCAATTTATCTTGGAATTTACCAAGTGATGCTGTTGAAGCCTTTGCTACTACAGCAGCAGTTGCAAGCTGTAAGAAATATTAAACATTTAAAATATCTCATATAAATACCTTTATTTTTACTTCTAGTTCTGATATTTTAATTCTTATTTTACGCAAAAGCTGTGTTTTGATGGTAAAGTTAAAACTTACAAACAACACAAGGATGAGGAGCCTTTTATGGAACTATTATGTAAAATTGGATATTTTTATATTTCCACACATATGTGTACTATACTGATGCTGTGTGTGACCTGTTTCTGTTGTTTATGTTAGACCATTGGATTAAAAGAGTAAGGGAAAAATGCAACCTGTGCTTGTCATACAATTGTGCATTTTTGCAATTGTGCAACCTTTCGAAATCTGGTCTGAAGAGTGATAATGAAACATATCATTTAAAAGTCTCATAAATACAAAAAAAGTTACTACCTGGTTAACACTTTCTAAAGTGCTACACTTGAAAATTTTACATTTACCTGTGTTGCATTAGCTTTATCAGAAGTGACAGGCAGTCCCACTCGTGGTATTTTTACTTTTCTTGCCCTGGCTATATTTTTCAATCTTTGCAGTTCATTCTTGGCTACTTTTTCAGATTTTTCACCGGCCTTCTTTTCATACATATCTGTCATTGGATCAACATGTTGTGGAACTTCTATGAGCCAATTCTTTTCTTTCTCAGCTGCAGCTTTCTTAAACCTGAATATATGTACTTTATTACTTATACTCTATTCATGTAGTATTTCCTATTCATGTAGTATATATTGTTACGCGCCTTAGTCGACGGCACTAGCACCATCTAGTCTCGAACCGAAGAACTAAACCTCTAGAAGTTGAAACTCGAATTCTCGGTACCTTGCGCGTGTTTACTTGAATATTCTGGATATTTCGGTGCTAATTTATATTTATAGGTGCTGCAAGATGCGATCGGGGAAGTATTGAATTTGGCGAGACAAGCGAAGCTTCGGAGCGGAATAAAGTGAATCAGTGTGATTAATTATTAGTGTTTTAAGTTTAATTAGTGTAAAGTGAATTAAAGTGTTCATTTAGGTAATTCTATCGGCAATTTTTATTGTCACGAACCTCAAGCTCGTAACAATATTACTGTAGGGAGGTTTTACCTTATTAATTAAATTTGGCAGGTGAGTCAAAATCACTGTATCAGACTTCTCACACCTTTGACACTGCTCTCTATCACCAGTTTGGGTATTTTACATCTGATGTATTAAGATGATAATACTAAGTTCATCTATACAAAGACACATATCTATCTATCTTTCATTTCCCAAAGTCACATACTATGTATGAGACTTTGGGAATATCACATTGGAGCCATTGTCACCTGTGCAAACCGGTTCTGGTGTGGCCACAACAATACCTCTCAAAACATCCACTGGACCAAATGGGAGAATGGATTCTATTACACCAATAGGCCATCACACATGCTACTTTATTTTTAATGTTTCATAAATAAAGCTAATAAATATCTACCAAACAATATATGAATATTTGTAATTTCTGACTTTACATACATAAACACTCACGCCTGTCTCCCAGAGGGGTAGGCAGAGACTACGGACTTCCATTTGGCACGATCCTGACATACCTCTTTCGCCTTCAATACATCCAAAATATCGCCAATTTGGTCGATAAACTTTTTTTTAGGGCGTCCCTTCCCGACTCGGCCGTTCACATCTGGCATATAAATTTGCTTTGTCACTCTTTCCTCATTCATTCTTTCTACATGACCAAACCACCCAAGATTTCCTTTCTTAATCCTGGTCACAACATCATCTTGCATACCACATTTATCTCTTATCACGCAATTTCTCACCCTGTCATTCAAATTCAACCCTAGCATATTCCTTAAAGATCGCATTTCTACAGCATTTTTTCTACTTTCGTGCTTCTTCTGCCACACCCAGCTTTCACTACCATACATTAAAGTAGGGACTAACACACCCTTATGAATTACCATACGTGCCTTTTTTGACACATTCTGGTTCTTCACAATAGAGTGTAGTGCCCTATTCACTCTATTCCCTGCATTTACTCGTCGTTCTATATCCCTATCATATCTACCATCCCTGCTAATTACACACCCCAAATACACAAACTCATCCACTTGCTCAATTAACTCTCCTTCTATTCTTATTTCACATACCGTTTTGCTTTCTTCTCTTTCAAAAACCATCACTTTCGTCTTACTTGCGTTCACTTTCATTCCCCTTTCTTTTAATTCCCAGTTCATTAATGTAACTATCGTTTGCAACTCAGCCGCCGATGACGCAAATATGACTTGATCATCGGCAAACAAAAGGCATTTGACGGTTAACTCGCCCATTCTTAACCCACATTCTTCATCTTTCAAAGTTTGCAAACACCTGTCCATAAATAGGTTGAACAGCCAAGGGGAAGCTACACAGCCCTGTCTGACACCTTTTTGGATGCCAAACCAGTCCGAGTAGACCTCATTGATCCTGACACAAGCACTAGAGTCCCTATAAAGAGACCTTAATGCCTGTATCAAACCTGCGCTCAACCCATATGAGTTCAGTGTTTGCCATAACACATTCCTGTCCACTCTGTCATAAGCCTTTTCCAAGTCCATGAACGCACAAAAAACTTTCTGGTTTTTGGTCAAAAACTTCTCCGCAATCATACGCATGGAAAAGACTTGATTTGTACACCCCATTCCCTTTCTAAAACCCGCTTGCACAACCCAAATTTTTCCATCAGTTTCTTTCATAACTCTTTCAATTAACACCTTAGCATACAGTTTACCCACAATACCAAGCAAGCTGATACCACGGTAGTTTTTGCAGTCCTGCTGTGACTCTTTTCCTTTATATATTGGTACTATAACTGCTTTAAACCAGTCATCCGGTACCCGTTTTAATTCCCAACATAAATTAAACAAGGTGTACAGCAGGCCTGCCACCACTCCCTCTCCAGCCCTTAGCATCTCAAGTGATACTCTATCATATCCAGCTGCCTTACCTGCTTTCATGCTTTTCATTGCTTTCATTATTTCATCTACACTTATCTCCATACCCCTTTCCACTTCTTTCGGAATTTCTAGTTCATTTAATTCAGACGACTCTTCACTCATAAACACGCTTTCAAAGTATTCCTTCCATCTGTTTAAATTCGAAACTTCATCATTCACAATACATCCATTCTCGTCTCTTATAGCATTCATTATAGGCTGTTTTGTATTTCCCCTGGTAGTTCTTACGAGTTTCCAGAACATTTTTATGTTAGCCTGGAAATTATCAGATATCCTTCTATCATTCTTATCCGTTCTTTCTTTCTTTTTCCTTTCAACAACTTCTTTTACTCTCTTATTTAGACGTCTAAATTCTGCCTTTTTTCTTTCAATCTCATCATTCATACCAGAAGAATTACCAGCTTTGGTTGCTAGTAAATCTAACCATGCTTTCTTCTTTGATTCAATTTCCACCCGTACCTCATCATCCCACCACAACATATTACTTTTCCTTTCATTTGTTCTCTTACTTACACCACATACTTCGGTGGCGGCATCCACCAAACCTTTCTTAATATTATCCCACACAGTATTCAAGTCTAAATCATTCATACACAACTCATTCAAACATCTAATATTTCCTCTCAGTCTACATTTATACTTCTCTTTCACATCTTTATCTTGTAACTTCTCTATTCTTATACGCTGTAACGCAGTGGTAGACACAGATGTCCGATGCCGCCAACGCTTGAAAAGACCATTAATTCGACATAAGACCAAGTAATGATCCGTCCCTACGTTGGACCCCCGGTAAACCCTTGTATCTACGACTGTGCTCCTCATTCTTTCATCCACAATTACGAAATCTATCATGCTTCTATCATCACCTCTTTCCCATGTATACATGTGAATATTCTTATGACGAAAAAAGGTATTCGTCACAAAAAGATTCTTTTCCACACATACGGTGAGGAGGTCTTCACCATTCTCATTTATACTTTCATCACCAAACATTCCCAATATCCTTTCATAACCAGACCTCTTCACCCCAACCCTTCCATTAAAGTCTCCTAACATAATAATATTTTCATTTTCCTTACATTTTGTCAACACCATCCTTACCATGTCCCAAAACTGCTCTCTGATGTAAGTGGGCTAAGACATGTCTGGGGCGTACACCCCTAGCAGGAACAGCTTCTTTAAGCCCACTTTCATTCGTATCCATAGCAGCCTCGGGCTTACACATTCATACTCTTTCACACATTGACCCATTCTTTCTGAAAGAATGAAACCGACTCCCTGGCATGCCCGTTCGGTCTCGTCTACACCAGACCAATACGCGGTATACGTGCCAAGTGCAGTGGCATCCTTTCCCTTTCGTTTCGTCTCATTCACACATAACACATCTATTCCTCTGTCATTCATCATTACGCATACTTCATCCATCTTATCATTCATTCCTCCACATACATTCAGCGTAGCCAGACGGGTTTCCGCAATCCACTTTTCACCCCTCCGGGAGACAGAACGACTTTCTGACTATTAATATAAGAAAAATCTGATATATATATATATATATATATATATATATATATATATATATATATATATATATATAAAGATTGAATGCCCCAAACTCAGAAGCCCTTACATACAATTTTTCATTCTTTTTATTTCTTTGAAATCAGCTTTTACTTTTCATTAAAAGTCAATTTTTTACCCCTTTGAGTCACTCAAGGTATATCATAAGCTCAAGGTAACAACAAGAATATTCAAAGCTATTATTTTATGTTCAGTCTAAGGGAGTATAATCATTCCTAAGTCAAACCAAGCCTACCCTTTTTTCTTAACACTGGGTGAAATGTGTGCATATTGTTACTCTTACTTCCTGAATCCCATTACCAAGAATATTGACAACATCACCGCAAAGAAATAAGAGAAAATTTTAAAATAATAAATCTACACTAATGGGAGTGTAGATTTATTCAACAATAAAGCCTAACCTTCCTTGGTTCGAGTAAGAGGTATGCAATATTCATAGATCGTATCATGTTCATCAGCATAATAACTTGAAGTCTACAGTTATTATGCTACTTGCAGACAAAATATTTTTTTTACATAATATAGATAAATAAACTTACCCAAACAATGGCACCCATTTTTGTAACTGTTCATCCCATTGTAGTTTATCCTTCTTCTTTTTAGTAATGCCCTTAGATTTAGCAAACTCCTGCCATTTAGTCAAAGGCTTAGGTTTGGGCACTGGCTTAGATCGAGGCAATACAGTTTTGGGCGCTGGTAACCTGACAACTATGGCCTCATCAATTCTCTCTGTTGGTAACTCCCAAACTTTGTTTAACAACAACTGAGTATTGTCCCGAGATAAATTTTGAAGATAATTATCTCTTTCCTTATCTGACCTAAAAATGAGATTCTAATATAACTATAAATTGAGGGTAAGGGGGGTATAATTTTTTTTCTAATAAAGCTCATCTATATATTGCGGTCACATTAACTTGACGCATCGCTGGAATGCGAGGCCCCGCCCGCTAGCCCCCGCACTCCCTTAGCTCGCCCGGCAATCGTCAGTATGGTTAGCATCTCTGTAACGGCGCCTCTACACGTTGGCCAACACAGTAGCGAATGTAGTGGCCAATAGCATTGGCCAACGTGTAGACGGGGTGTTTGGGCTTCATTGGTATGTATTGGAACGATGGCCCGCAAGTTGGCGCGAGATCCGTGTGGTGTCGGTTTTTTTACAAAATCTGATTTAAGTTTTATATTCTAGCTTTTAGGGTGGATGCCCCAATTACCGGCCTTTTAGTGCCAATTTAAACTTTAAACATTCCTAATACTTTAATTAGCGCGATTTAATTAATATTAAACGTTTGTTTTAATCAAAAAGCTATTTATCAAAAAATTAACGTTTTTTATCAATCAGATTATTGCGAGAACAATTTTAAAATGAAAAAAAATGAAGCACGTCGTTTATACGTGGTAGAACCATGCAATTATATTAGAAGTATTGTTGCAGCACGAAGGTCGGCTCGACCGGGGAAGGGCCACGCTCTCACAGAATATCAGCGTGAAATAGTAGCTTACTAATGCTGTGTTTTGTATAGTGAGTGTAGGGAACCAGAGACCCTTTTTAAAGGAAACGAGGCATTTTATCTTAGTCCTCACGGGTGACAACGCATCTGCATTTTGATTCGTAATCGAGGATAGATGTAGAATGTCTGTGGGCCACAGTAACCACTTACCATCAGGTGAACTGTGTGCTCGTTTGTCACCCTATCATATAAAAAACGTCGATTTCTTATAATTTAATCGTGCAAGTTTTCGAAGCATTATCATCATTACAGCTGTTCACAAGTCCACTAATGAACATCATCCTCCACAGACTGCCGCAAAGCATGCTCCTGAGCCACTTTGCTCGTCATGAGTTTTTCATTTATGTTCTAAGTTATAATTAGTACCTATTATTAAGTCAGTGTTAATTATATTTATTGCTATTGTTTTTGTCTTCTATATTTTTGTCAAATAAATTATAAGGTTTTTTATCTAATATATATCAAATGTCTGATGAAACCTGAAATGAAATCTGATGAAACCAAGTACATGTTTTGCTAAACTTTAAAATCAAAACCCAATTTTAAAACATAGACTAATCGATTATAACTCCTTTAACTTTAAAATAAGTTAAGTTCTTATTAATGGTATTTATTCTAGTTTATGATGCATGTAAAAATAAATAAAGCTAATTGTATATCGTATATCTATTTACAGCCCCATTAATAACCACTATTATTTTATAATTCTTTTATAAAAACGTTAACCTCACACTAGGATTTTCTCCCGTATCGCGCAGGCAGTTTACAAACATAAATTGCACAAGAACACACATACACACACACACCAGACCCGAAACAATTATTTGTAGGACATACAAATACTTGTTCCGTGCGGGATCAAACCCGCGGCGCTCGGCGCAGCCACTCATTGCTAAGCCACTGCGCCACGATGCTTATAAATTCGTCCGCACATTGGCCCGAACCGAAGTAAACTGAACGACCTTCCAACGTGTGGGGACGCCGTCACCAAATCTCGGCCAATATATTCGTCACTCCATTCGCCACTGTGTTGGCCAACGTGTAGAGGCGACATTACACTAATGTAAATGACGTCATCAAAGCCATGCGTCAAGTTAATGTGACCGCGTTGTACATAGTAAATTTTGTAATACAACCAACATATTATCATTAAAAATATTGCTTTTAAGTACAGTAAATTTCAGTTATAACGACGGCGGAGGGACCACTTTAATATTGTTACGAGCTTGAGGTTCGTGACAATAAAAATTGCCGATAAAATTACCTAAATTAACACTTTAATTTACTTTACACAAATTAAAGTTAAAACACTAATAATTAAACACACTAATTCACTTAATTCCGCTCCGAAGCTTCGCTTGTTTCGTCAAATCAACGCTGTCTCGATCGCGTCTTGCGCCACCTATTTATTTAAATTAGCAAAATATGCGGAATGTTCAAGTAAACACGCGCAAGGTGCCGAGAGTTCGAGTATAGATTTTCTAGAAACTTAGTTCTGGTGGCGCTGTCGGTCGAAAGATTTGTTTTGTCATTCTCTGCAAAGCTCCCCTCGCTATTCGTTCCTGACACTAGATGGCGCTAGTTGACTCATTCACACAACACTGCCCCCTCCAAAGACATGCTCGTCCCGAGCATTATCGGTCCCATAATAACGCGCCAAGCGATCCACATGGACGATCTTAGGAATCCCTCTGGCGCCTTTCTGTATCCGGTAGGTCACATCTTTGATCCTGGTTACAATCCGGTACGGGCCGTCCCATTTAGCTTGAAGCTTAGGAGATTTCCCTTTGCTGCGGACTGGATTGTGCAACCACACTAATGAACCTTCGTTGAACCCTTTATTGTTCATTTTGCGGTCGTACCGGGTTTTCATTTTCTCAGACATTTGCTGGCCCGATTGTCTGACGTGCACATAAATGTCATTCATTTTGTTCCGCAAGTCAGTTGCATAATCGGTTATACTGCGTGGGGCATCAGGTGGTATCCCGGTGATCAAGTCCGCAGGCAGCCGTAATTCTCTTCCAAAGTTTGCGAAAGCTGGTGTCACTGCTGTACTTTCGTGAACAGAACTCCGATATGACAACAAAAACGGTTGTATGTGCTTGTGCCAATCTCGTTGCCGCTTGTCTACAACTTTTGCTAGGTACCTCTCCAATGTCTGATTAAATCGTTCCACCATTCCATCAGATTGCGGGTGATAAGAAGTCGTTCTTGTTTTATGAGTACCCATAACTCGGCAAGTTTCCTGGAATATTTGAGACTCAAAATTCCTTCCTTGATCGCTGTGAATCTCTAAAGGTACTCCAAAACGACAGAAGACTTCATGAACTAGTTTATCTGCAACTGTTGAAGCTTCTTGATTTGGAATGGCGAAGACTTCTGGCCACTTAGTGAAGTAATCCATCACAACCATGAAATACTTGTTACCGCTTTCACTCTCCGGAAACGGCCCCGCCACGTCAATGGCTATTCTCTCCCATGGTGCACCCACATTGTACAACTTCAATGCACCTCTACTACGAGTCTGAGGTCCCTTTACAGCCGCACAACTTGTACATTTGCGACACCAGTCCTCGACATCGTTTCGACAGTGGACCCAGTAAAACTGTTCTCGGATCTTCAGTAGAGTTCGTTTAACTCCCAGATGGCCTCCTGAACAATCATTATGGTACAGCTGTAGAACATCCGGTACTTTAGCTTTAGGGACAACCATTTGCAAATGACAGCTGTCTCCCCGAACGTTTTCCCATTTACGACACAGAACTCCATCCTGAAGCAGCAAGCTGTCCCACTGGGCCCAATAGCTTTTAGTGGTCGAACTCATTGCTGAGACGTCACTCCACTTGGGCTTGGGAGCACTGTCCTTTATCCATTCCAGAATCGGCTTGATGTCCGGATCTTCCTGCTGTGCATGTAGTAAGCTGTCCTTCCACTCGTTGCTGAGGTGGTCTGCCCTGAGCATCCTCACGGATACCACTTCCTTACCCTCTTGCCTAGTACAATGTTTGCAATCCTCAGGACAAGGTCTTCTTGACAATGCATCTGCGTTGCCATGAGATTTCCCGCTGCGATGTTCGATCTCAAAGTCGTATTCCTGCAGTAGTTCGATCCACCTCGCAACTTGTCCTTCTGGGTTTTTAAACTGCAATAGCCATTTTAGTGCAGCTTTAGTGAAACTTTCGTCCCAGAAGATATTTGCTAAAATGCTGCAACGACTTTACCACAGCGAGCAATTCGCGTCTTGTGACACAATAGTTCCTTTCCGGTTTTGACAACGACTTGCTGAAGTACGCTATCACGACCTCTTAGTCACCATTCCGTTGAGACAACACACCGCCAAGCCCTATTTCACTTGCGTCTGTGTCAACTATAAATTCTTTGCTTGCATCAGGGTATCCCAAAATAGGTGTTTTGCACAGACGGTCCTTGAGCTCCTGGAATGCGATATTACAACTTTCATCCCAGCAGAAATGTCGCTTCTCCTCGGTTAGCTTGTGCAGAGGTTTGGCTATATCTGCAAAGTTCTTCACAAATCGCCGGTAATAGGAGCACAAACCCAAAAATGCTCTAACCTGCGTCTTGTCTTTTGGAACCGGCCAATCCTTGACAGCGGCGATTTTCTCTGGATCTGTGCGGATACCTTCTTCCGATACTACAAACCCCAAAAAGTTAACTTGCCGTTGGAATAGTGAACATTTCTTCGGGCTCAACTTGAGGTTGGCACTCTGAATATTCATGAGCACGCGTTCAAGGTTTTGAAGGTGTTCCTCAAATGTACGGCCTACGATGATGATGTCATCCAAGTAGACCAGACAGGCATCACCAATTAGCCCGGCCAGTACAAGTTCCATCAGCCTTTCAAACGTTGCTGGAGCATTGCACAACCCAAACGGCATTACTTTGAATTGCCACAGACCCTTTCCCGTCGAGAAGGCCGTTTTCTCCTTGTCCTTAGGGTCAATTTCAACTTGCCAGTAGCCACTTTTTAAATCCAGCGTGCTAAACCATTTTACTCCTGTAAGCATGTCCAGCGTGTCATCAATTCTTGGCAAGGGATAGCTGTCCTTCTTTGTAACGTCGTTCAGACGGCGGTAATCAACACAGAACCGCATGCTGCCATCCTTCTTCTTTACCAGCACCACGGGTGAACACCATGCACTAGATGAAGGTTCAATAACACCATCCTTCACCATTCCCTCAATCATGGTTTCCACTTCCTTTTCACGTGCTACCGGCAATCTTCTTGGCCGCTGACGGATAGGCAATTCCTCTCCTGTGTTTATTTTGTGTTGAACTAAGCCAGTCTTTCCTATGTCAGCATCGTTTGACGAGAATACATCGGCGTACTTACTACTACCAATTCGTTCGGGGAGAGAACACTGCGACAGTCTTCCAAAAGTGTGGTCACTCTCGTTTCTGAATCCTTGCTGGGGGTCCCACTCGATATATATTTGCACCAACGTAACCAATCCACTTCCTCACAAGTGCCAACCAGTGTGCCTTTTTCTATAATCTGTTCCCGGTCGCAAAGGTTCAGCACACGTACTCCTGAGATGTCAGTGGTCCTGACCAAGGTTCGAGCTACTTTCCATGGAAGGTCATTGTTTACCCTTTCCACAAGTACACAACGGTGAGCTTGCCCAGCGTTTCCAGGAAGACTAACCGGAACAATCGTTTCCGATCTCGGCGGAAGAACAATCTTCTTAATGCTGTACACGTTCCCTGGTAACGCACCTTCCATAAAAAGTTCCTCCTGTCCACATTTCAAAACACCTTGCTTAACGTCGATCTCGCAACAATTATTCCTCATAAAGTCTAAGCCTAGGATGCAGTCGTCCATTATATCAGCCACGATGACATTATGCAGGTAGATCACGTTGCCTAGCTTCAACTCCATCTCCTTCTCTCCTTGGACGGGTATACGCTGACCGGTGGCTGTTACCAAATTAATGCGTTCTCGGTTGTATGCGGAGTCCCCAAGGAACTGACTTATAAGTTGGGAACTAACAACCGTACGAGAGGCTCCAGTGTCTATGGTCAGTTTACACGGCATTCCGTTGATCTCGCCCTTTATAATTAGGCTGTTCCCATCATGGGTTTGTGAGATCGAGATCCTTGGGGTTCTTTTAACATCAGCCAGCACCCGCCCCGCAGTTCTGGCTTTTACTCGTTTCCCTGCTGCTGCTGGGCGGTGCTGTTGGCGGCACTACCCTCCTGAGATCGTTCAATTTCCCTTTCTAGGGTTCGCTTAGGGCAGCTGGATCGAAGATGGCCCTTTTCCCCACAGCCATAGCACCTTGGGCTGTATCCTTTGTTGCAGTCGCGAACTGTAGCTGCTGCAACCTCCCTGACGCCATGGGAACGATGATCCTGCCGCACGGCTTCCACTTCCAGTGCATGGGCCAAGGCGTCCTTAAGCGTCTCGTGGTGCCCGAGCCTCACAGCAGCTCTGACTTCCAGGTCACGGATGCCGTCGATGAATGTCTGCACCAGGTTCCCTTCAATGAGCGCAGGTACAGACCGGTATGCTTTTCGCACCAGCTTCTCCACTTCTAGAGCCCACTGCTGCAGGTTTTCGTTGATGCGCTGCACACGATCTTTAAGCTGCGCACGAAAGACGTGTTCCAGGTGAGCGTCGCCATATCTCGCCTCCAATGCCTCAAAGTTTTTACATTCTTGAAACACCTTGGTTTTTTCGCCTTCCCTATAACCAGCAATTTTTATTTTTTCGCCTGCCATACTTGAAGCAACAAGCACGGTTATTCTATCTTTTGATAGTTTGCCGCCAGCACACTTTTCTCCTTTAAATTTTAGTGTTCTATCTGGAGTCAATTTAAAAAATAAACCCATCTCATCAGCGTTCCATATTTGACTGTCGGTACACCCTTCAGTTAATTTTGGTAAACTTGTCACAGTCATTTTGCGACACGCTGGCGGCTTCTTACAAACTTTACCAACCACTATATTATGACGTTGTCTAAATCTGTACATTCAGCTTTCTGAACATACAAAGTTTGTTTTTGCAAGCTGTCTGGCAAAATGATTAGCTTTCTCTTGCAAAAGAGGACCGCTTATGGGTACATTTTGGCTTCTTTGAGCTTTAAACCACACTAGGAGAGCGATTTCAATATCTTGATGAGTTGGATTACGATTTTTCTTTATTTTCAGGGAGGATTTGATTCAAAACACTCCATAATTTTAGCGTGGTTTTTCCACATCGTTGATATTGTAGAATGTGAAACTCCAAATTGTTTACACAGATCAACATTATTTTCTTCATTTTGCAGTCTCGAAATGATGTCCACTTTTTCTTTAACAGTAAACGCACATCTAGGAGCCATATTCACAAGTTTAAGAAACACTGTTCACTCACTGGAATTGCTATGTAACTGATTCACAAGTTTAACTTCGTAAACATGCTACGTAGTCCTACATACAAACAAAGCAATAGATTGACCATCTGTGAATGTAAACAAAGGATAAGAAGGCTTAATAGTTTTATGAATGAGTCTTTGTGCCTTTGCCGACTCAGTCGCAGTATCCGCAAGGGATTTCTAGGAATCGGTCATAAATGGTTCATAAATACAAGTCGCTATACCCGAAATTGACGCTATAACTGAAGTCGCTATAACAGAATGAATTTGTTACGAAAGTATGCTTTAAATTCAAGGGACGTAAGTTTGACGTCGCTATAACCAAAAAGTCGTTACAACCGAGGTTATTATTAATGAAATATGAAATTAAATCCACTGTAATTTCGAATATTCCTCTTTCATGGAAAGGCAAAAAATGGTCGTGCTTTAGTTTACGGTCGCACGCGGAGGGGGGGGAGGTGGTTGGGGGGGGGGGGTGGTAGTGGTGAACCCCCCTCCCCCTAAAAGGGGGGATGCGGAAACATATAGTTTCTGAAATATATTAAAAAATCTATCCTAACCTATAAAATATTGATATTGATTAATTTAATATGGTATTTGTTTAAATCAAGTGGGGAGGAGGCTCTAATCTTCTCTCTACCCCGTCTGACGCTTTACATTCGACCTTCTTACTTACAGGGGTTCGATTCTGGGGCTGATCTACGTTCAACGGACTCAATTCTTACCAAACCTGATGTGTCACCGGTTTTGTTCTGGCTTGAACATATATATATATATATATATATATATATATATATATATATATATATATATATATATATATATATTTATATTAAATATTATATAGAGAACTATGTAGGCACAAATAAAACAAAAGAGCCAATACGCGAACGCGTTCATTGACTTTGTATCTGTAATAACGTAGTTCCATTACAACGACTGATATATACTCAGCGGCACAATGAACCGCCCACCTTGATTTTTTACGATTTTGGTTTAAAAAAAAAATTGTGGCCTTACTTGTGAATGTTATTTTATAACGTAGGTATATTGAAGTAAAATGAAGGATAATATTGTTTTTAATTATTACGTTTATTTATAAAAAAGTCTGAAAAACACTTTGACCGTAAATTAACAAATGTGATGAAATGGCTTAAAAATAAAAAAATCTGCTGAATAAATGAATTCTAATAGTGCGTATTTCCACCTCTAGCCCTCATGACTTCCATCAAACGGTTTGGCATGCTGTCGATGACATCTTTGATCTGTTGTTGTGGAATGTTCTGCCACTCCTCAATCACGGATTGTTTTAATTCATCTATGGTGGTTGGAGCTGGTATGCGGCTTCAAACACGTCTTTTTAAATTGTCCCATATGTATTCAATAGGATTTAAATCTGGGCTCCGGGATGGCCATGTTAATTTTCGAATGCCGACGGTATCCAGGTACGCGGTAACAACTCTAGCAACGTGGGGGCGAGCGTTGTCCTGCATTAATAAAAAATCTTCACCAATAAATGGAGCAAATGGCATTACATGAGGTTCCAATACTTCTGTTACATACCTCTGAGCATTTATTCCACCTCTTTCGAAGATAACCAAGTCGGTGCGTGCTTCGTAAGAAATGCCGCCCCATATCATGATAGAGCCCCCTTGGTAACCTACTGTTTCCACAACAGTACATGGTGCAAACCTTTCATTCTTGCGTCTGTATACACGCTGGCGACCGTCAGGACCGTGCAAGCATATTCTTGTCTCGTCAGTAAACATAACATTCTTCCATTGTTCTATATTCCATTCGGCGTGCTCTCGGGAAAAACGAAGTCTTTCTCTCCGGTGGCCTACGAGCAATTGTGGCACTCGAGATGGTCGAAAAGCTCCAAGGGCATTCTCTCCTAGTCTTCTTCTCACTGTTCTTTCACTCACTTGAACATTGCGAACCTCACGAAGTTGGTTTCGTGCCTCAACAGCTGTAGTGAACCGATTTCTTAGAACATTGGTCACAAGAAATCGGTCATCACGAGCGGAGGTGCATCTTTTTCGGCCCTGTCCTGGTCTTCGCTCATAAGAGCCAGTTTCCCGAAACCGTTTCACTGCATCCCTTAAGGTGGTACGTGCGACACCAAGCTTCCGCGCCACGTAACGCTGACTAAACCCTTCGTCGATAAGAGCGACGGCTCTCGCCACTGAATTAGCATCAAATGGCATGTTTGTGATGTCCAAACACTAGCTTTAAGTTACGAAACCAAAACAAACTCAAATTGTTTACTTTTAATGCCACTGAAGCAATGTAAGCAGTATGGCAACAATAACGATAATGAGACGAAGTTCGATATTTGTCCTATTCACAACTTATGCGTAAAAAAACAAAGTTAAGTGGGTAGCTTGTAATTTTTTCGTCACTACATTTCTTTCACACTTGACTTATTTATGCCCAATAACTTACAACTGCGATAACATCAAAATTTGCCACTTTAAAAGGGTGGGCGGTTAATTGTGCTGCTAAGTGTAGTTATGCATACTAAGTATCGTTTACTACTATATAAGAAATTTCAGTAATCTATTTATATACTCGTAAGGACTATAATTATTTGATATATTTGTTATGTAGTTATATGTATATTACTGATATCTAAATGTTTCTAAGAACTTTATTTACTATGAATTAATAGGAATATAATAGGAGGATGCGCTAATCGAGCAAAAACGCGATAGATCATATGTTATGTTAAAATTACTTCCTGTTCGCCTAACAATTCTGTGATAATAGAATAAAAAATGAAAAGAAAAGTTACTTCTGTAACATCTTCGGCACTGCGGGAAGTGCAGCCCCTTCACCCTTGCGTAGCGTATCGCAGTCACCTGTGCGAGCCGTAGCGGCTGAGGCTGGTCGCCGAAGGTGACCAATAAGCCGAAGCTGCGGAGGTGAGTGATTTGCTACGGCGGGCGGGGGCTGCTCTCCCTCCGCGCCTACGGATTTACAAAAAGACTCTAGGGGTAGGGCAGACAAGACTACGTGGAGTCAGGGCGCGCTGATTCGGTTTTAGAATCTGTCGAAATGATTAGAACAATCATCTAACTAGCCGTGTTTTCACGATTACCCTAGATATCTGTTCATCATATTATCCTACGACATGTTATAAAGTACACGCATAAAAGTTATATTTAAATATCTTCATTGTGATGCCATAAAAATAGTATGGACAATTAATTTTATTTCTCGTTGAAGTTAATTGGACACATTATGAACATAAATAAGATTTAAGTGTCGTTTACAATTTACTTATTGTTGTTCGGAAACAATACACGATCCTTTCACCGTGAAGGAATAATAAAAACAGCTTACATGAAATAGGAGAGCAATCTACTTACAACAATAGAATAGTTTGGACAACAATGACAGAACAACTTGAGAAAACTTACACAATATATGAAGATTTTAAGCAGCAAGCAGGTAAGTTAGATTTACCATATACAGCCAAAAAAATTTTTAGGTCTGAAATAACACATGGTTAAAGGAGATGCAACCATTATGTTGTCTCTTTCTAATGCTTTAGAATGTCATTATGTAAATGTCAAGGGCCGAAAGCCAAAACAATACTGTTCTATACGATTCCTAGTAGTTAAACTATAAAACTTAAAAAATTAATTTCTCGAAAACTATAAGTTTCCGCAGAAAATCCTTCTAGCATTTACTTCAATGACCTGTTACCTACCTATAAAAATTAAAATTATCACGAAAATCGTGCGACCGTAAACTACAGCACAGCCAAAAAGGGTTCTCTACACTCACTATATGAAACACAGCAGCATTTAGCTACTATTTTACACTAGTATTCTGTGTTTTCTTTTGTTGTATACTTTCTTATGCATTTACTAAAAAGCTGTTATGACATTACAAACAGACACTCCAATTTTATTTATTTCTTTAATCTACAAACTTAAAATTTAATAGATTATGGTTAAATTTCAACCACTAAATGACTATTCTAAAATGTTAAAACAAAGCCCAACAGATTATTAAGAGATAGAGAGCAGAATCACCAGTATGATTGTATTGTGACTGCGCTTACCATCTCATCTCTTGGTTAGTATTAAACTAAAGCTAATGCTTAACAAAAAAAAGTTTTAAAATCTATTTAGCACATTCTTAAAAATGCCTATATCCCAGAATTGATTTAGGAAAGCTGATAAAAAGAGAGAACAAATTTACAAAATTTAAAAAAATATATATTATCATTTGTAAAATTCTAGATACCTTCAAAGAGCAACAGAATGATTATTACCTATGTACTGTTCCAAAACTGTTACTTACTGTAATGTTTTTAAATCCAAGTCATTAGTGTCTGAAGCAAGAAGTGTTCCAATATCCAATTCTACTTCTAAATGTTTTTCCACAATAATTGGTTTATATTTTTCAGCTTTTTTTTGTTCCCTCTCTAAAATCTCATTAACTATATCCATTATTTTATTTTATGGTATAGTATGAAAGTTAACCTATAAATTACACATTTATAATTATGACTTTTGAGCTTTTATTGTTGTTTTTATTATTCGCTCGAGAGAGCAGGCAAAGGAACTAAGCCATACAGCCTCTTTCGAGCTTTTGATTTTAACATAATAAGAATTTTTTATTATGTATGTTTGTGTAACTGGATTAACAGCTCTGGGTTCTAGTCCTTCTGAGCCTATCATTTCTTTCGAAAACTTCATTTTTATTTTTTCTTCACAATACCCTGACGCGTTACATTGCGAAGTTTTTGGGAGATTTTGACGATATCTCAACTCAGCGGATAGTTAAGGACGACAACCACTCAAGTTCATAAGGCGCCCAACCGATCAAATTAACTTGAGGTTTATATCAACATCAGAGCACTTGTTTCGTCGTTTTCTCTAATAGTTCACACGCGCATACACTTAATTCACAAAATGGCATTACTTTTACGAATCAAAATCCACTTCAAACCATTAGTTAAGCGACAAAACACGAGCGACAATCTGTCTACGACCAAGTTCCTGCCAAACCGACATAATTTGAGTAGGGATTATGGCGTAGAGGGAGGATATAGACTAGAGAAGTAATCAGCGTATGACGTGTGAGATAGAAGTAGTATAATCCAACTATGTGCATGTGACCCCAATTTAATATGTAATTATCTGTATTGGCATGCTTCACATTTTGGTTGGTTTATAGAGATAAATCTGAATTTATTTTATTTATTAATATTTAATGATACTTTAAACTTGCGTAATCTTAACGTTAAACACCTGTAAGCTTAATAATATATATAATAGGTAAGAAATAGGTTTTACAGTCACTTTTAACAAAAAATATGCGTTACAACGGTATTTATAACGAAAATTAAGTAGACACCACTCATTTGTCTGCCATCAACGAAACTGGTGGCAGACAACAAAAAACCCGTACGCAAAGAGAGACAAAAGAAGTTCTGGCCTTTTCTAATACCGTACTTTTCATAGTAATTCTCACTCTAGTAATTATTTTTATATATATATATATATATATATATATATATATATATATATATATATATATATATATATATATATATATATATATATATATATATAATACGCCGTGTAGTGGCGGTTGAGAATATCCACTACCCCATATCTTCCCGTGGGTGTCGTAAGAGGCGACAGAGGGAGACAGGCAGGAGATGGGCAGCAGCATCTTCCTGATAACAACTGTGACGTAATAAAAAACTGCGGTTGCCAACCCGCTCGCCAAGCGTGGCAACTATGGCAATTACCCCCCAATGAATAAATACACAAACAGACGGCCCCCAGTCCCCGGCGGCCCCGCTATTCCTGGCTACGGTGGCGACCATGGTAACGGCGGGGCAGGGGGTGCTAAGAATCTCCGGTGGAGGTTCGGTTGCCACCTAAGACGACTCGACCTGGCAACATATAACGCACGCACCCTGAGGACTGACGAGAAGATACTGGAGCTGGAAGAAGAGGTAGACAAGTTGCGCTGGCATATTATTGGATTATCCGAGGTCCGAAGAGAGGGGGAGGACACGGCAATCCTCGAGTCCGGCAACTTGTTCTATCACCGGGAGGGCGACCATCTGTCCCAAGGAGGTGTCGGATTTATTGTCCACAAGTCTCTCGTCAACAACGTTGTAAAGATTGGGAGTGTGTCGACGAGGGTCGCGTACCTGATACTCAGAATCACCAAACGGTATTCGCTGAAGGTCATTCAGGTTTACGCACCAACCTCGAAACATCCCGATGAGGAGGTGGAGGAAATGTATGAGGATATTTCCAGAGCCATACATTCCTCCAAAACCCACTACACGGTGTTGATGGGAGACTTCAATGCAAAACTAGGCACAAGAGAAAGCGGTGAGCTGAAGGTAGGGAAATTTGGAGTAGGGCAACGGAACCGAAGGGGCCAGCAGCTGGCCGACTTTATGGAGAAAGAGGGACTCTTTATGATGAACTCTTTCTTCCAGAAGCGGCCCCACAGGAAGTGGACCTGGTCGAGCCCCGACGGTTCGACAAAAAATGAGATTGACTTCATTATGACGACCAGACGCCAACTGCTCAGTGATGTCTCAGTGATCGCAAGGGTGAAAACTGGCAGCGATCACCGAATGGTTAGAGGCACACTGAACCTAAACGTTAAGTTGGAGAGGTCTCGTCTAATGAAGTCAACGCTCCGTCCCCCTCGTGCTCTAATCCAGAATCCCGAAACCTTTCAGCTCGAGTTACGTAACCGCTTCCAGTGCCTAGAAGATTGCAATGCAGTGGACGATATGAACGACAAGCTCGTGGAAACTGTCCATGCGGTCGGAGCTAAGTTCTGCAAGACCCGCCGCAGAAGAACACAAAAACTCTCCGATCACACTCTTAATCTCATGGCTGTTAGACGGGAGATGAGGCTGCAATCGTCAACAGATTTGACAGCATACAGGCAACTGAACAGACAGATCTCCAAATGCATGCGGCGAGACTTACGCAACTTTAATACTTCTCGTATTAAAGAAGCGATCGAGCGGAACCAGGGCTCCAAAGTCTTTGCCAGAGATCTGTCTGCAAGAAAGAGCCAACTGTCAAAGCTGAAGACTGAGTGTGGCAACATCGTTTCCGGGACACCTGAGATTCTGAGTGAGATTGAGAGGTTCTATGGGCAGCTGTACACATCATCGTTGGAGCCACACGCAAGTGTGAGTAACGATCCAAGAGCAAGTCTTATCCGACACTATTCCGATGATATCCCGGACGTCAGTCTGAGCGAGATTAGAATGGCTCTCCACCACCTTAAAAACGGCAAGGCCCCGGGCGAGGATGGAATTACAGCAGAGCTTCTGAAAGCGGGTGGAACACCGGTACTTGAGTTCCTTCAGAAGCTCTTCAATTCCGTCCTCCATGGTGGCACTACTCCGGAGGCGTGGAGCAGAAGCGTGGTGGTTTTGTTCTTTAAGAAAGGCGACAACGCTCTTTTGAAGAACTACAGACCGATTTCCCTTCTGAGCCGCGTCTACATGCTATTTTCGAGAGTCATTACGAATCGTCTCGCACGCAGACTCGACGACTTCCAGCCTCCCGAACAAGCCGGTTTCCGAAAAGGCTTCAGTACCATAGACCACATACATACCCTGCGGCAGATTGTACAGAAGATCGAAGAGTACAATCTGCCACTTTGCCTGGCATATGTGGACTATGAGAAAGCCTTTGATTCCGTCGAAATTTGGGCGGTGCTACAGTCCCTTCAGCGGTGCCAAGTTGACTGTCGGTACATCGAAGTGCTGAAGTGTTTGTACAGTAGGGCTACGATGGCTATCCGAGTACAGAACCAGAGTTCGAAACCTATCCAACTGCAGAGAGGTGTAAGACAGGGTGATGTTATATCCTCGAAACTCTTCACCGCTGCGTTGGAAGACGTTTTCAAGCTACTGGACTGGAAAGGATACGGTATTAACATCAATGGCGAGTACATCACTCACCTTCGATTTGCCGACGATATAGTCCTTATGGCAGAATCGCTGGAGGACTTAAGCATTATGCTCAATGACCTCAATAGTGCCTCCCAACGGATAGGTCTTAAGATGAACATGGACAAAACAAAGATCATGTTTAATGTCCATGTCACACCTGTGCCGGTAGTTGTTGGGAGCACTATGCTCGAAGTTGTTGACGAGTACGTTTACCTGGGACAAATAGTCCGACTAGGTAAGTCCAACTTCGACCGAGAGGTCAATCGACGGATTCAACTCGGCTGGGCAGCGTTCGGGAAATTACGACATATCTTTTCGTCAGGTATACCTCAATCTCTAAAAACTAGATTGTACAACCAGTGCGTGTTGCCAGTGATGACTTACGGATCTGAGACGTGGTCCTTCACTGCTGGCCGTATGAGGACGCTTAAGGTCGCTCAGCGAGCTATGGAGAGGGCTATGCTCGGAGTTTCTCTGCGTGATAGACTCAGAAATGAGGATATCCGCAGTAAAACCAGAGTGACCGACATAGCCCAACGGATTAGTAAGCTGAAGTGGCAATGGGCCGGCCATATAGCTCGAAGAACCGATAACCGATGGGGAAGAAAGGTTCTCGAGTGGCAGCCTCGTACCGGTAGGCGTAGTGTAGGGCGACCCCCCACTAGATGGAGTGACGACCTGGTAAGACATGCAGGAAGTCGATGGATGCAGGTGGCTCAGGACCGTGCTTTGTGGCATTACTTGGGGGAGGCCTATGTTCAGCAGTGGACTTGTGAAAGGCTGTAATGATGATGTAATGATGATATATATATATATATATATATATATATATATATATATATATATATATATATATATATATATATGTTCATTATTAAGTTGTGACTAAGAGGAAATTTATATATTTTTGGAACTTTAAGTCTTAACTGTTGCATTCATGTGATTATTGATCACAAAGCAGCAAATTTTTGAAGATGTTTTTAGGCCATATAGGCGTATAGTAGACGTAACAGCAATATTATTGCATATTGGGACAGATTTGACGTGCCACATAGACGTATTCGCATACGACCGTCAATGTCCACATGATCCTGAGGATATTTAATCATCACAGCAGATGTATGTACATACGTCTACATATTTTAGTATTGCTGTGTCAAGATTTCGTTAAAACGCGGACGCATAGTCCTGTCAACAACATCCAATATGTAAACTCAGAGTCAGTAGTTAAAACAACAAAACTCCGGAAAATATGCAAACTCTCCCTATAACCAAGTTTAAAAAATTTATTAAACAAAATCTGTAAAAAATGCTTATTTTATTATAAATGAATACCTGGTTAATAATAACCTCTGGGAATGAGGCGATCGCTTCTAAGCTGTTTCGTGAGTAGGTTTTGTACAACATAAGTACAAATTATTGTATGATATATTTAA
This sequence comes from Parnassius smintheus behrii, assembly GCA_036936625.1. Classification (NCBI taxonomy): domain Eukaryota; kingdom Metazoa; phylum Arthropoda; class Insecta; order Lepidoptera; family Papilionidae; genus Parnassius; species Parnassius smintheus. Next base: position 41,027,312 of record JAUPFT010000004.1, read on the forward strand.
AAAAAAAAAGTCCCGCTGGGTATCTTGCCGGTTCTACCCAGGGCAGGGGCTTTTATCGAACGAATGGTAAAATTAAGAAATTATTTCTGTACTTGTAATCTATATTGAATAAAATATTCTATTCTAATAGTACCAAAGATGTTTCATTGGCCTCATATTTGACACCAATGTCATTATAAAATAACCAACTAAATACCATTTGAAGAGCTTCTTTAGTTCAAAGTAGAGAACTTACACTATTTTCTACACTAACCCCCTATGTGCAGCCATTATTAAGACCTAGCATATTAGAAACTCGAACTGCCACATTTAATACAAATAATAAAATATTACCAGAAACAGAGAGAAACTCTGATTATGATGATTCTATGGCATACCCTAATTACATTCCTTCAGATTATGAAACTTAGCCTTCCCCAACCCAATGTCCCCCATTATCTTATATTCCACCCTCTCCACCAAACACAACGGACTACCCACAAAAGTCTTTTAAAAAAGAAGTGACAGAATAAGTAAACTCCATTAGCCAAATTCAACAAGAGGAGGCTGATTGTATAAATAGTATAAACAACATTGGATAATAACAAGGATTTTATCAGCAAGACTTCGTACAAAGAATTGATGCTGGCAAAAAATATAGATTTTTACAAGCCGGGAGAAGACCAATGCTGATATCATACATAGGTTTGAGTAGTTATCGAAGAACAACAGAAAAAGAATCATGAAGAGTGTGAAGAACATATGAAATTGAGGTTGATTAACGTTTGGAATTGTAATAATTTAAGGCAATGCGAGATATCTCTATTGGAAACACGCTAAAACCTACAGATGACACACTTTTAAAATGGGCAAACGTTAGATGGATACAAGTGAGGAAAAATGTTCCTATTCACTTTTCTTCAAATTCGACTACTGAAAAAAATTAAGGGGTTTAGTTCTTCTGTTGAAACAAATCTGTACTCTGAGCCACTTTCATTAAAACAAGTTAAAAATAAAGACTGATGGCTATGTAGCAATAGCTATTACGAAAATTGGCCTTTTGTAGTAAACAAAATTTGGAGACAGGAGCTAATAATAACAACGACGAGTTAACCCTTGCTGCAACAAAAGTATCTTACTTTGACATCTACCTATAAACAAAAACTGAAACTATAGTGTATTATTATTATAATAAGTATATAATATTGGCATGCCTATTTAACGCAATTGGTCATTTAAAAAATATTAATCCTACTATTTTTTTTTCATAATCATCATTCTTTAATAATTTTAATGGCAAATTGCATAAATGAGGCATTTGAAGACTATTCATTAACTGAAGACAAGTAAGTTAAACTTAAGTTTCATTTACGTCACTTGTGAAAATTTTCCTATGCTCCTATTTTTTGGAAACATTTATTTTGTTTTATTATGTTTTAGAGAATTTATGATGCTTAGTTTTTATGACTATAAGTTTCTTTTAAAGATTAAAATTTTATTTTCTATGAAAATGTCATGTACCTTGAATCTCAAATCCGATCTCAAAGCATTTATCTTTAATTTTAAATAAATCAGTTCTTTTGGACTATAAATAAAATTTAATTTTTACAATTTCCCTTGAAGATTTCAGTTTCATGTCTGTTCTTCTAATGTCTTATGTTCAATTTTAGAGGTTTGTGATTTTATGTCATTTTAAATAATTAAATTCAGATTTATGAAAAAAACATGCGTTCGCCTCACATGCCTTGCATGAAGTGAAACCTTCAAATGAAATGAAATATAAAATACAAATGACTTTATCGCAAATGATTTATTTAATATTTGAACTCAAACTAACTGCATAAATTATAAGAAAATTTAATTTTAAAATAAATTTTATATATCTATATATATATATATATATATATATATATATATATCCTTTAGCTGCCGACCTGGTCTAAACGTAGCACTTACGCCGACGTGACGACTGAGAGACGTCAAACTTTAAGTACTTGAATAAAATGTGTATTTTCATGCTACATTTTTCTATTTTATACATTTAAAGAAATTGTTGTTTGAGGTGACAAACTACAGAATAAAAAAAAAATCACGCTATTTTTCTGGTAAAATCAACATTTATTCGAGAGATCTCAATTATTTGGCAATAAATTTTAAGGACTTACTTCAGTCTTCTTTTTCTCTAAAATTAAGTAATTAACAACAAATTAACTTAAAATATGTTATCTTCTATAAACTATTATCAAAATAAAACATAAATCTTACTTATTAGTTAAAAAATAAAAAAAATGACAGCCCTCGAATATTTGGTACATTCACTACGTACATTTGCAGTCAATGCATATTTGTAGGCAGCAAGTAAGGCACATTGGTTTCTTGCATTTGCAGCACCAGTACTTCGTTCGCCTTTTCAACCGACTGGGACAGATTGCACATGTTTTTCTAACACCTGAATCTGGATCCTGGTAAGTTTTTGGTGGTGGAGGCTCGGGCATATCGGCGGGTCCAATAACTCGCTCGATACTTAGCCGCAATTCCCGTGGGATCCTCTCATTGTAGACGCGTAATTTCATTTCCGGGAGTACTAATTCACGAGCCAGCAGGAGTAAAAATCGGCCACGACTTATGTCGCCCTTGTTTGTGCACTTGTTGTACAATACATACGTATTAACACCGCTCATATCTATCAACCTGTAAAACAAAGTCATAGGCCAACGTCGAGTTCTTCGAGAGCACGAGTAATTCGAGCATTTCTTATCCACCTCATCCACCCCTCCTTTCGTCTTGTTATAGTCAATTATCATAATAGGCTTATTAGTTGCAGAATCAGTCTCTTTGATATGGTGCATAGACGACACCAGTAATACAGCTTTTTTAGGCTTAGGCACGTAAGACAGAATAGTATTGTCTTTGGTGAATCCGTATAACGAAGAACCAACCACTCTATCTTTGTGAGGCTGAAATTCTAGTGGGATCTCCCTCTTGTTTTTCTTCATAGTGCCCAAGTAAGTAAATCCACGATCTTTCAGTGCTTGCAGTAGTTCTATCGAGGTAAACCAGTTATCTGCTGTTATATTTCGGTTACAGCCATCGATCCCTTTACAAAGATGTAGAACAGATTGTGTGGGAATTGAAAAGCGTTTCTCTGCATCACTTAGACCATGGCCATCAGATCCTGTGCCATAATATACATAAGCATTGTATATATAAAAACTTTGAGCGTCAACCAGCAGGAGAACTTTTAATCCATATTTATTTGGCTTGTTTGGCATATATATTCTAAATTTGCAGCGCCCTCTAAAAGCTACAAGCATTTCATCTATACAAATGTAAGGACCCAAAGTGTAATTTTTCTGGCAATTACTGATGAACTCATGAAATAACTCTGAAATAGCGGCAAGTTTATCGTCTTTTAATCGTTCAGATCTTGTTTGAGTATTATCAAAACGCAAACAGTTTAACAAGACCAGAAATCTGTTTTTGGACATAACGCAGCGAAAAATATCCCGTCCTGTGCCATCTATTGCAAAAATAAAGTCTGAATTTTCGTGATTTGATTGGAATACTGATGTATAAAACAATAGCCCAATTAAAGCCTTTATTTCTGTCTCATTCGTTGAGCCTAGTTCAGATCTGCTACTGTCTTTATACTTAGCCCTATAGCTATCTAATTTCTTGTTTGTATAAGTTACTATCATTTCAATCATGTGATCACTAAACATCAGTTTCCATAATTCCGTGAAAGATTCAAATTCAAACGGACTTACTTGAGATGGTGCATTGACAATATTGTGCACGCGTACTCGACTTGTTCGGGATGGTTCCGCCGATGCCCATTTGTACCTATTCTTCCCGTAAAAATAGCGCGGCAGCTCTCCTGTTGATTCTTCATTTGGCTCCTGGTCTATTCTAAGATCTTCACTATCCTGGTCATTTCGCGTCTCTACTTCGCTATACTGCTCCTCTCCGATCTCTTCAATTCTAGTCTCTGCTGCGCCATGCTGTTTCTCTCCGACTATTGTCTCTTTTCCGATCTGTTCTGTAATGTCCTGGCTTCCATGAGCTCGTACTTCTCTTTCCTGTTCTTCATTGTCGTGATTATGGTTGATTTCTCCGTGGTAAACTTCCTCAACATGGGGATACGTGACGTCAACATCATCCTCATCGGATTGTTCAGATTCCGTGTTGTGATCGCTCTCTAAAATAAAATCAGGATCGCCTACATCGTCGTCAAAATCACTACAGTTGTCGTCACTCTCGTTTGTAAGATTTTCACATATCTCTTTATCTTCTAAAGGCCTATTCTGTTTTCGAAGTTTCAGAGGCCTCTCGGGAACTGAACCGTCATCTTTTGCAGGTATTTTCTGCTCACTAGACGTGACGTTTCTCCTTTTAGGCATTCTGCGATTAAAAGTATAATTTTAAAGCCGATGTGACGTCAATCAGACACTATAAGCTACCACACATGAATACCGAGGTGACGACCAAGAGACGTACGAAATTTAGTACATAAACACCGTGCTTACGTCTGTGAGACGTCGATCGCTTCAATACGGAGATGTGTGCAATCGCCGCCGGCGCAGCGTTGACTGATGGCTTGTGACGCGGAGGGAGGAAGGTAGCGGGAAGGGCGGCGCTAACGGTGGCGTGATTTTAGAAATATTTTAAAATGAAAATTTATTACGTCTGTGAGACGTATAGGTCGGTAGTTAAAGGATATATATATATATATATATATATATATATATATATATATATATATATATATATATATATATATATATATATATATCATTGACTTATATATTGCAGGCCCATATAAATAATTTACTCATAACATTTTCATACAAGAAAAAGTAGCGCATCTGTCATAATTCAAACGTCATAACACGACGTAACCAGGGTCGGATTTCGTAATGTTATACAATTTTTCCATTATTTCATAGTGTGTTGTATCCTATACTATTAAACGAGCAATTCTTGTATATATATATATATATATATATATATATATATATATATATATATATATATATATATATATATATATATATATAATCGGGATCTCGGAAACGGCTCCCACGATTTTCATAGTGTCCAGGGAGTTTCGGGGATAATAAATCGATCTAGCTAGGATTTATTTTTAGAAAATGTCTTTTTGTCCGTGTTTTTAGGCAATGAAAAACTGCTACAATATCGTTAGAATAAGAAGGTAAATTTTGACGGATTGTTAGTGATTATATATAGCTTAATTGGTATAATGGTCGGTCACTGAATCTAAAAACCCCGGTTCGAGCCCAGACCGACAGACCGACTTTTTTAATTTTATTTTCATGTTCCTTTCTTTTTTGAGAAAATCTATTTTTTCGAGCCCTTTTTTTGGTATTTTTTAAAAACACGAAAATTTTAATTAAAATAATTGCACTCATGATTTTTTATTCAAATAACCAGTTCCGTTTTTTCTGTTATGTCGCTAAGATCGAAAAATATTATATATATATTTCATCAGTATGTAATTTGTATCTAAATATAATTTCCAAAACACACGAATTAAAAAAATCGAGCGAAAAATACCGAGCAAAGCTCGGTCAACCGGGAACTCTTAATAAAACTAGGCGAACATACCGTAATTTTATTTTAAGGTCAACCGACTTGTATTATTATTGGGTCCTTTTACTATTTAATATTAACCCTACAATATCGAGAATTTCTGTATTGTGCGTGAGTACTGCCTTGCATAGGTCTACGACATAACTTTGTATATGCATACATGATTTTTTATCACATTTTATCGTAGTTGGTTAGTATAACTCAGTTGCAAGCCGATACATGTAACGATTTCCTTTTTGCGATGATATTTTACAGGTAACAAAGAAAACGTAAGTAAAACAAATTAATCTCAAAGAGCTTTAGTTGAAGTTAAATAATATAGGGAAAACCTACCTGCACTTTTCTTGCATGAAAGTCCGTGGGCCCAAACTCATCGAAGCTGCTACCACAGGGGCACTGGTGAGGTTGACAAATTGCCACTCATGGCCGGATTCCTACGGCGATGCGCAAGCTTTCCTCATCAAGCAATGTGCCGAGATTACTTGATGGTAAAGCATGTAACCAGTGGCTAGATTCCTTAGGCGAAACAGCTAGAAGGGGAGCCTGATCTTGTTGAATATGGAAATTTTGAAATAAATTTTTCTGGACACTCCGTACCAACGGAATATCCGACCATTTTTGTTGGTTAACTTCCAGTGGGACATTTTCGCCGGGACAGAGCGTTAGCCATGTCTGCTTTGCCTCCGCAGCAAAGCACAGGTCTACTTTATTATTTAAAATTGTGTTACATAGGTCATTGACACTATGCACGGAAGCAAGGAAAGCAGGCAATGCGACGCTAGAAATATTTCTTACACCAATTCCACCAAATTTGATAGGTAAAGTGGCTTGATTCCAGGCTATTGTATTTAATCTCAAATTTAGAATGTTTTCTAAAGCAATTTTAAGATTAGTATCAATATCTTTTAAAATATCCGAACATTTCCAGACTGGACTTGAGCGTAACAAGTATGTATATTTAGGTACAAGGAGACAATATTTTAAAATGGTAAGGGCAATATGGTGGGTTAAAATATATAATTTATCAACGTGATTTAAAAATTGATCAAGTTTTGTTTTTAAAACAGGTTTAATACTATCGAAAAACAAAGGAGCACCAAGCAGGTAAAGCGATTCCGAATTGACAGTTTTTATTCCTGGAGAAATCTGATTGAAATTTTGAATTAAGGTATCTCTGTTAGAATTAGATAAATTATTAGAAATAAATATTTTACATTTATTTGTATTTGGTTCAAGAACAATATTTTTAAAATTTTGAAAAATATGAGTAAGATCATTGAGGACGTCATCTACTTTACCTCCCAGTGTACCGTCGTCCAGATACCAGACATTCAGCTTGGATTTTAAATTTGAAATAATAGGTTGAATTCCCAAACTGAAAAGAGCTGGACCTAATGGATCACCCTGCTGAACAACGACAGCAGACTCAATAATATGGTTTTGATAAAACAAGTTTGAATTTTGACTGTAACATTGCCAAACCAAATGATATATTTCGGGAGTATTGTTAGCCACTTCTTTCAGCAGGGTTATCCTATCAATAGAGTTAAAAGCATTTAAAGATCAATCTTCAGAAGAATATCTGCATTGGAATTAGTTAAGAAAGTACGCACCGATTGTACCACCACCTCACAGCCACCTTGGTGCCAAAGCCTAGTTGAGTAGGCTGAAATTTTGTCTTAAGGTTTGAGATTATGTGCCTGCAAGCTAATTTTGAAGTTAAGCGTCGAACTGTAGAACCAACAGCAATAGGACGGATACCGTTATCCTTTTTTTTGAAGTCACACAATCTTGCCCCATATAAGTAGGGAATGAAATTGGGATTGACATTACCAGAAAGCATAAAATTACATAATTTTGTTATGTCATTAAGAAGTACCCTACCGGCGTCCCCGGCAGATACGCTTACAAGGTCTTAGAGATGCTGAGGCGTAATCCCGTCAATGCCACCGGCAGAGCCATTCGAAAATGACATTATTGCGTCTAAAGTGTCTTTTTCGGAAACTTGTAAGGGTTGCATAGAAGTATTGGGAGGCAGCGGTAAATTCTGGGAAGGATTGACCAAAGGATGTTTCTGACGAAGGCCTTCAAGAGTTTCGACATTATGAGGAGCGAGGATGTCATCTGAGAATAAAATACGGCATGCGTTTTTAAGTCGCCGTCCATTACTTTTGATTCAACTACTTTTTTAAATCAAATTTAGGATAAGGTCTAGAGAAATGAGTATTAATCGGGTAATTCAAATTTTGTAAAGAATTTTCTTTTAGTTGAGACGTAATTGATTTATTTACGAGATGTTATACTAGATGGACTGTATACGTGGTTGGCTTCTTCTGCTTCAACAAAATGGCGGCTATAGCATGCGGTTCCCTGACAATGCACTCGCTCTTCCAAAAAAAACCTATTGCTTGCCAAGGTTTAGGAAGGAACCCTGCTTGATCACATTAGGAGAAATGAAATTGGGCGGATTAACTAATAAAACACAAATATTCAAGCAGGTAACATAAGGAAGAAGAACACTCATCGGGGTGTTACTTCGGTGCGGCTTGGACGCTGCGGTGCTACTTCAGGCGGATCTCCTGGTCGGTGGTGCGATGAAAGAGAGCGGTGCGCGACTATTTCTCACACGAGGTGAGGCGGTTACTCCTGGAGCTCGACTGCTCCAGGCTAATGCGGTTGAACTAGCGGTGCGCGTGGGCAAAGCCCTCTAGGACGCGACTGTCCTAGGCGGTGTGGTTCCGACTAGCGGCCGAAGGGAAGATAGCGCACGAGGGCCGTGTGCTAGCTTATATTACTTCGGCCCTCCTATCAATGCGTCTCGGAGGGGCACGCATCTCATTGGTTGCGAGAATCACGTGACATTCTAGAACTTTCTTCTTTCCCCTCTCACCCCACCACCCCAGTGTGTCGGAGGGACGATAGGTCATGGAAAGACAAAACGCTTGGCAAGCCTACCTTCGAATAAAATAAAAATACGAATGGTTTTCCGCGCAACCAAGGTATATTATCAGAATAGTCATGACTTTCTACGGTAGGCTGTGAAGCCGAAATATTTTTACTATGGCATCGTTTAATGTCTACCGTCGGTACAATTTTGACACTGTAAGAAATCCGGCTGTGAATGTATTGGAGCGATAATATTCATAGAAAATGTAAAAAATTAAAAATGTAAAAATATATCTACAGCACTCAAAAGTCTATAATTTAGTATAAATCAAAATCTTGAAAATTAAAAGAAAAACCTAGTTGTCGAGCTTTGTTTATCGCCTTAAAGCAATCTAATATTAATATTGTGTAAGATGAATCACCAGGCGTTGCATGTTGAAGTGACCTACAACTATAACGGATTACAGTTGATGGTTTCAAAGCTTCTTTTGGTGACAATCTCAATAAAACGCTCAAGCATCTCAATAAAAACGCGGCATTCGTTGTTTTCTTGGGATCAGTAGAAGTGTAGTGACCATTGATTTTGTTATTTTGACGTTGTTCTATTTTCTCATTTAATATTTCTTTAAAGTTCTCCCTGGCATTAATGTTGCAAAATAAAATATATTCTTGGTGTATTCGGCCATCGTTATTTCGTGTCATCACTTCAGACAAACGAACTTGTAAATATATTATCATATATTCATTATATTGAAATATATTATTTACATAAAACATTATTTTTCGGAATTTCAGGAATAAAATACAAATATACTTTAATTAAAATATTCGGTGAAAATATACGACAGTTGTCACTTTTTTCTCTTTTCACAATATCATTCGTGAAAGCCAGTCACCTTTCTCCAGTCTAATTATTCTTGTAAGAAGAAAATGGTACAGATCGTATGTGCGTTGATTATAGGGAGCTAAACGCAAACACTGTACGTAATTTTTTTGCCCCTGACCCTTTGCCCCTAATAGCAGACCAGATTAATAACTTATCAGGTGGTAGATATTTTAACACGTTTTATATGGCTTCAGGCTTTCACCAAATTGTCATTTCGGACTGTTCCATACAGAAAACGGCATTTGTTACGCCCGATGGACTCTATGAGTACTTAACCATGCCTTTCGGCTTATGTAATATACCAGCAGTGTATCAAAGGTGTATCAATTGGGCTCTGGGGCCTTTGTTGAACTCTGGTAGTGCTGATACTAGCGACAGTGCTCCGAATGATAGCGTTGCACAATATTAATATTAATTAATAGCTATATTGATCAGCAAGAGTAGAAACTTTAGGGATGGTATAATCTTTATGGTATATCTATATAATTTAATGTCCTTAGAAAAATCAGGTTTTTCCATTAATATCGACAAATTTCTCTTCTTTAAAAAGTCTGTAGAGCATCTAGCTAATATCATAAAAGACAGCAACGTGAGATCTAGCCCACAAAAGGTAGATGCTCTAATTAAATCACCAATACCCACTAACGTTAAACAGGTCAGACAATTTAATGGTCTGGCTAACTACTTTCGTCGGTTCATTCCAAATTACGCAAGTATTATGATTCCTCTTACTTCTTCTCCCATATTGATGACATTTGGAGAAAACGCACTAATAGAGTTTTCACTGGCGCGAGTAGTCTAGGAGTAGGTGAAATACTTTCCCAAGCAATAGATGGCCGAAAACATGCAGTGGCTTATTTTAGCATGCGCACTGCTGAAGCTGAAAGTAGGTACCACTCATGTGAGTTGGAAATACTAAGCGTAATTCGGGCAATTAAACACTTCCGCCATTTTCTCTACGGCAGACACTTTAAAGTTATACCTGACTGCAATGCACTTAAAGCTTCTTAACACAAACAGGAGCTTTTACCAAGAGTATATAGATGGTGGGCATTCCTACAAAATTTTGATTTTGAGATTGAGTATCGAAAGTATACGCATGCAACATGCAGATTTTTTTAGCCGAAATTTAGAGACGCATGTTGTGAACATAATGATTAAAGAACTACAATGGCTGAAAGTATAGCAACGTCGTAATGTATCACTGCGCTCTAAAATTGACTCTCTATACAAAGGTGGGCCTGTTTTTTTAAAAATTTCATATTTGAAAATGAACCTTAAAAGTACAGAACGCAAGATGAGGTCCTAGGTGAACAATATTTGTTTGTACTGCCAAAATCATTCCAATGGAGTTTGAGAAATGCATACCATTCTAGCTTGAAGCATCCTAGTTGGGAAAAAACATTGGCTAAGATAAGAGAGACTTACTGGTTTGATAAGATGAGTACTACAGTTCGAGAGTTCGTAGAAAACTGCATCATTTGCAGATCTTCAAAAAACACGTCGGGATCCATTCAAGCACAACTGCATCCAATCAAAAAACCTACTGTGCCATTTGAGATAATCCATATGGACATAACAGGAAAACTAGGTACATCACCTGAACAAGACCAAATAAATAAATGAATTTGAATTTGAATTTGAATTTGAATTTGAAGACTATGTTATAGTTACAACAGACGCATACACAAAATGTGTTTTGTTGCACCATGCTTACAAAAACCTGTTTGGCACACATGTTTTGGCACTCCTAAACTAATCGTAGTGGACAGTGGTCGTGAGTTTCTAGGCACTCCATTCTATAGCCTCTGGAGTGAGTAGAGCCAATGGACAGGTTGAAAGGATAATGGGGACCCTCAAAAATGCTTTAACGATGATAAAAAACTACGAAAGCTTTAGACAGTCCTCAGCTCGCACTTAATTGCACAGCACACAGAACAACTGGTGTTGCACCACTTACACTGCTTACGAAACGCCAGCATCGCGTACAGCCTGAACTGTGAAACTTAGTGCATTTAGATGACATGTCAATAGATTTTGAGACCTTAGAGCGACATATACAGCGCAGAATGACCGAAGTGGCAATAGAGTCTGAACAAAGATTTGAAACTAAAAAACCAAAAATACTAAGATTTCAAAGGGGTGAATTTGTTTTAATAAAGAATAATCCAAGAAACCAAACTTCTTTAAACTTAAAATTCAGTGCACCTTATGATATCTTTAGGGTGCTGGACAATGATCTTTTTTGACTTTTGTGAGAAAATCTATTATTTCGAGGCCTTTTTTAGTATTTTTTTAAAACACTAAAAATTAAATTAAACTAATTGATTTCATGATTTTTATTTAAATAACCAGTTCAGTTTTTTTTTATTTTGTCGGTAAGATCGAAAAATATTATTCATATTACATCAGTATGTAATTTGTATCTAAATACAGTTTCCAAAAAAACACGATTTACCAAAAAAATACCTGTTTAGGCCAAAGCGTGGCGACTTGAAACTTGCAAGGCGCTCGTCTCGGGCGAGGAACCGGTTTGCTCGGGGGGGGGGGGGCGTTCGATTTGTGCCCACGGCGGTGGCAGCTAGTCTAGAAGATTCGGTTATACGCGACGGCCGTGTCAATTAGAGGTCGGGAGTGACGTAAGAATCGTTAGGTCGCGTTACGACTGCCTCCTTTTTGTGTTGTCTTATTTCGTCCATATACATGACAACAAGGCTTTTCTTGAGTTGGAGTGACTAATTTAACTTCGATTGCCATTAATTTGTTGTATTTTAATATCGTACGAAGTAATTTTGTTTGTCGTTTGGAACGCTAACCTTTGTGACCCGAGTGGAGATCGCGTTCGATTATAGTTTGTGCTAAGTGACGTTAGACTTGAGTTCAGATAGCGGTGAACGCCCACTGGAGTGATTGCGCCTTGTGGAGCGGGGCAATCCATGTGGTTCTGCCGAACGATTACATCGGTGACGTCAGGTTACATTACACACCTTCCTACACCACTCACACCTAACATTTACTTGCCCCTGACGGTACCTTGTCTACCTCCTACCTACCTACCTCCTAACTACCTACCGTCCTACCTCCGGAACTAAAATTGGAACGAAAATTGGCCTTTTGTAGGAAACAAAATTCGGAGACAGGAGCTAATAATAACAACGACGAGTTAACCCTTGCTGCAATAAAAGCGTCTTACTTTGACATCTACCTATAAACAAAAACTGAAACTATAGTGTATTATTAATATAATAAGTATATAATATTAGCATGCCTATGTAACGCTATTGGTCATTTAAAAATATTAAACCTACGATTATTTTTTTCATAACATTTAATACCATTCATCATCATTCTTTAATAATTTTAATGGCAAATTGCATAAATGAGGCATTTTAAGACTATTCATTAACTGAAGACAAGTAAGTTAAACTTAAGTTTCATTTACGTCACTTGTGAAAATTTTCCTACGCTCTTATTTTTTGGAAACATTTATTTTATTTTATTATAATTTAGAGAATTTATTATGCTAGGTTTTTATGACCATAAGTTTCTTTTAAAGATTAAAATTTTATTTTCTATGAAAATCTCATGTACCTTGAATCTCAAATCCGTTCTCAAAGCATTTGTCTTTAATTTTAAATAAATCAGTTCTTTTGGACTATAAATATAATTTAATTTTTACAATTTCCCCTGAAGATTTCAGTTTTATGTCTGTTCTTCTAACGTCTTATGTTCAATTTTAGAGTTTTGTGATTTTATGTCATTTTAAATAATTATATTCAGATTTATGAAAAAAAACATGCGTTCACCTCATATGCCACAGAAGTGAAACCTTCAAATGAAATATAAAATACAAATGTCTTTAGCGCAAATGATTTATTTAATATTTTAACTCAAACTACAAGTTCTGCATAAATTATAAGAAAATTTAATTTTAAAATAAATTTTATAATAAACGACTTAGGTGTGCTCTGATTGGTCGACGATTTGATTGGTCAATACTTGACTAAACAATCACTTTTTATTGAATTCATTAGGTTACTTAAGCAATTTCAATTATCACGATTAATAATCAAATCGACAATTATTTATTCTACGATTTAAAACAATATTTGAGTTAAAAGTTGATAATGGAATAAATAGTTGTTTTACCAGGAATTAGTTGTCAATAAAGAGATTTGTAAACCAAAAGAGTTTTAAAGAACTAGCTAGATACATGTTATGTTTCTGATAAATTGCTGTTATTAAATTGTAGTATTAATAATTAACACCGTTGATTATTATAATTTATAACAATTAAAAGACAATGCAAAGCTTATGCTTTGTCAACCGAAGATGTACTTGCGGCGACATATATATATATATATATATATATATATATATATATATATATATATATATATATATATATATATATATATATATATATAATGATTATTAAATTTGTTTTAAAATTAAATTTTCTTACAATTTATGCAGAACTTGTAGTTTGAGTTAAAATATTAAATAAATCATTTGCGCTAAAGACATTTGTATTTTATATTTCATTTGAAGGTTTCACTTCTGTGGCATATGAGGTGAACGCATGTTTTTTTCATAAATCTGAATATAATTATTTAAAATGACATAAAATCACAAAACTCTAAAATTGAACATAAGACGTTAGAAGAACAGACATAAAACTGAAATCTTCAGGGGAAATTGTAAAAATTAAATTATATTTATAGTCCAAAAGAACTGATTTATTTAAAATTAAAGACAAATGCTTTGAGAACGGATTTGAGATTCAAGGTACATGAGATTTTCATAGAAAATAAAATTTTAATTTTTAAAAGAAACTTATGGTCATAAAAACCTAGCATAATAAATTCTCTAAAACATAATAAAATAAAATAAATGTTTCCAAAAAATAAGAGCGTAGGAAAATTTTCACAAGTGACGTAAATGAAACTTAAGTTTAACTTACTTGTCTTCAGTTAATGAATAGTCTTAAAATGCCTCATTTATGCAATTTGCCATTAAAATTATTAAAGAATGATGATGAATGGTATTAAATGTTATGAAAAAAATAATCGTAGGTTTAATATTTTTTAAATGACCAATAGCGTTACATAGGCATGCTAATATTATATACTTATTATATTAATAATACACTATAGTTTCAGTTTTTGTTTATAGGTAGATGTCAAAGTAAGACGCTTTTATTGCAGCAAGGGTTAACTCGTCGTTGTTATTATTAGCTCCTGTCTCCGAATTTTGTTTCCTACAAAAGGCCAATTTTCGTTCCAATTTTAGTTCCGGAGGTAGGACGGTAGGTAGTTAGGAGGTAGGTAGGTAGGAGGTAGACAAGGTACCGTCAGGGGCAAGTAAATGTTAGGTGTGAGTGGTGTAGGAAGGTGTGTAATGTAACCTGACGTCACCGATGTAATCGTTCGGCAGAACCACATGCATTGGCCCGCTCCACAAGGCGCAATCACTCCAGTGGGCGTTCACCGCTATCTGAACTCAAGTCTAACGTCACTTAGCACAAACTATAATCGAACGCGATCTCCACTCGGGTCACAAAGGTTAGCGTTCCAAACGACAAACAAAATTACTTCGTACGATATTAAAATACAACAAATTAATGGCAATCGAAGTTAAATTAGTCACTCCAACTCAAGAAAAGCCTTGTTGTCATGTATATGGACGAAATAAGACAACACAAAAAGGAGACAGTCGTAACGCGACCTAACGATTCTTACGTAACTCCCGACCGTCGCGTATAACCGAATCTTCTAGACTAGCTGCCACCGCCGTGGGCACAAATCGAACGCCCCCCCCCCCCCCGCGCAAACCGGTTCCTCGCCCGAGACGAGCGCCTTGCAAGTTTCAAGTCGCCACGCTTTGGCCTAAACAGGTATTTTTTTGGTAAATCGTGTTTTTTTGGAAACTGTATTTAGATACAAATTACATACTGATGTAATATGAATAATATTTTTCGATCTTACCGACAAAATAAAAAAAAACTGAACTGGTTATTTAAATAAAAATCATGAAATCAATTAGTTTAATTTAATTTTTAGTGTTTTAAAAAAATACTAAAAAAGGCCTCGAAATAATAGATTTTCTCACAAAAGTCAAAAAAGATCATTGTCCAGCACCCTAAAGATATCATAAGGTGCACTGAATTTTAAGTTTAAAGAAGTTTGGTTTCTTGGATTATTCTTTATTAAAACAAATTCACCCCTTTGAAATCTTAGTATTTTTGGTTTTTTAGTTTCAAATCTTTGTTCAGACTCTATTGCCACTTCGGTCATTCTGCGCTGTATATGTCGCTCTAAGGTCTCAAAATCTATTGACATGTCATCTAAATGCACTAAGTTTCACAGTTCAGGCTGTACGCGATGCTGGCGTTTCGTAAGCAGTGTAAGTGGTGCAACACCAGTTGTTCTGTGTGCTGTGCAATTAAGTGCGAGCTGAGGACTGTCTAAAGCTTTCGTAGTTTTTTATCATCGTTAAAGCATTTTTGAGGGTCCCCATTATCCTTTCAACCTGTCCATTGGCTCTACTCACTCCAGAGGCTATAGAATGGAGTGCCTAGAAACTCACGACCACTGTCCACTACGATTAGTTTAGGAGTGCCAAAACATGTGTGCCAAACAGGTTTTTGTAAGCATGGTGCAACAAAACACATTTTGTGTATGCGTCTGTTGTAACTATAACATAGTCTTGTTCAGGTGATGTACCTAGTTTTCCTGTTATGTCCATATGGATTATCTCAAATGGCACAGTAGGTTTTTTGATTGGATGCAGTTGTGCTTGAATGGATCCCGACGTGTTTTTTGAAGATCTGCAAATGATGCAGTTATCTACGAACTCTCGAACTGTAGTACTCATCTTATCAAACCAGTAAGTCTCTCTTATCTTAGCCAATGTTTTTTCCCAACTAGGATGCTTCAAGCTAGAATGGTATGCATTTCTCAAACTCCATTGGAATGATTTTGGCAGTACAAACAAATATTGTTCACCTAGGACCTCATCTTGCGTTCTGTACTTTTAAGGGTCATTTTCAAATATGAAATTTTTAAAAAAACAGACCCACCTTTGTATAGAGAGTCAATTTTAGAGCGCAGTGATACATTACGACGTTGCTATACTTTCAGCCATTGTAGTTCTTTAATCATTATGTTCACAACATGCGTCTCTAAATTTCGGCTAAAAAAATCTGCATGTTGCATGCGTATACTTTCGATACTCAATCTCAAAATCAAAATTTTGTAGGAATGCCCACCATCTATATACTCTTGGTAAAAGCTCCTGTTTGTGTTAAGAAGCTTTAAGTGCATTGCAGTCAGTTATAACTTTAAAGTGTCTGCCGTAGAGAAAATAGCGGAAGTGTTTAATTGCCCGAATTACGCTTAGTATTTCCAACTCACATGAGTGGTACCTACTTTCAGCTTCAGCAGTGCGCATGCTAAAATAAGCCACTGCATGTTTTCGGCCATCTATTGCTTGGGAAAGTATTTCACCTACTCCTAGACTACTCGCGCCAGTGAAAACTCTATTAGTGCGTCTTCTCCAAATATCATCAATATGGGAGAGGAAGTAAGAGGAATCATAATACGTGCGTAATTTGGAATGAACCGACGAAAGTAGTTAGCCAGACCATTAAATTGTCTGACCTGTTTAACGTTAGTGGGTATTGGTGATTTAATTAGAGCATCTACCTTTTGTGGGCTAGATCTCACGTTGCTGTCTTTTATGATATTAGCTAGATGCTCTACAGACTTTTTAAAGAAGAGAAATTTGTCGATATTAATGGAAAAACCTAATTTTTCTAAGGACATTAAATTATATAGATATACCATAAAGATTATACCATCCCTAAAATTTCTACTCTTGCTGATCAATATAGCTATTAATTAATATTAATATTGTGCAACGCTATCATTCGGAGCACTGTCGCTAGTATCAGCACTACCAGAGTTCAACAAAGGCCCCAGAGCCCAATTGATACACCTTTGATACACTGCTGGTACATTACATAAGCCGAAAGGCATGGTTAAGTACTCATAGAGTCCATCTGGCGTAACAAATGCCGTTTTCTGTATGGAACAGTCCGAAATGACAATTTGGTGAAAGCCTGAAGCCATATAAAACGTGTTAAAATATCTACCACCTGATAAGTTATTAATCTGGTCTGCTATTAGGGGCAAAGGGTTAGGGGCAAAAAAATTACGTACAGTGTTTGCGTTTAGCTCCCTATAATCAACGCACATACGATCTGTACCATTTTCTTTTTACAAGAATAATTAGACTGGAGAAAGGTGACTGGCTTTCACGAATGATATTGTGAAAAGAGAAAAAAGTGACAGCTGTCGTATATTTTCACCGAATATTTTAATTAAAGTATATTTGTATTTTATTCCTGAAATTCCGAAAAATAATGTTTTATTTAAATAATATATTTCAATATAATGAATATGTGATAATATATTTACAAGTTCGTTTGTCTGAAGTGATGACACGAAATAACGATGGCCGAGTACACCAAGAATATATTTTATTTTGCAACATTAATGCCAGGGAGAACTTTAAAGAAATATTAAATGAGAAAATAGAACAACGTCAAAATAACAAAATCAATGGTCACTACACTTCTACTGATCCCAAGAAAACAACGAATGCCGCGTTTTTATTGAGATGCTTGAGCGTTTTATTGAGATTGTCACCAAAAGAAGCTTTGAAACCATCAACTGTAATCCGTTATAGTTGTAGGTCACTTCAACATGCAACGCCTGGTGATTCATCTTACAAA
This sequence comes from Parnassius smintheus behrii, assembly GCA_036936625.1. Taxonomy (NCBI): domain Eukaryota; kingdom Metazoa; phylum Arthropoda; class Insecta; order Lepidoptera; family Papilionidae; genus Parnassius; species Parnassius smintheus. The sequence goes on from JAUPFT010000004.1 coordinate 41,045,470, forward strand.
ATATTAATATTAGATTGCTTTAAGGCGATAAACAAAGCTCGACAACTAGGTTTTTCTTTTAATTTTCAAGATTTTGATTTATACTAAATTATAGACTTTTGAGTGCTGTAGATATATTTTTACAATTTTAATTTTTTACATTTTCTATGAATATTATCGCTCCAATACATTGACAGCCGGATTTCTTACAGTGTCAAAACTGTACCGACGGTAGACATTAAACGATGCCATAGTAAAAATATTTCGGCTTCACAGCCTAGCGTAGAAATTCATGACTATTCTGATAATATACCTTGGTTGCGCGGAAAACCATTCGTATTTTTATTTTATTCGAAGGTAGGCTTGCCAAGCGTTTTGTCTTTCCATGACCTATCGTCCCTCCGACACACTGGGGTGGTGGGGTGAGAGGGGAAAGAAGAAAGTTCTAGAATGTCACGTGATTCTCGCAACCAATGAGATGCGTGCCCCTCCGAGACGCATTGATAGGAGGGCCGAAGTAATATAAGCTAGCACACGGCCCTCGTGCGCTATCTTCCCTTCGGCCGCTAGTCGGAACCACACCGCCTAGGACAGTCGCGTCCTAGAGGGCTTTGCCCACGCGCACCGCTAGTTCAACCGCATTAGCCTGGAGCAGTCGAGCTCCAGGAGTAACCGCCTCACCTCGTGTGAGAAATAGTCGCGCACCGCTCTCTTTCATCGCACCACCGACCAGGAGATCCGCCTGAAGTAGCACCGCAGCGTCCAAGCCGCACCGAAGTAACACCCCGATGAGTGTTCTTCTTCCTTATGTTACCTGCTTGAATATTTGTGTTTTATTAGTTAATCCGCCCAATTTCATTTCTCCTAATGTGATCAAGCAGGGTTCCTTCCTAAACCTTGGCAAGCAATAGGTTTTTTTTGGAAGAGCGAGTGCATTGTCAGGGAACCGCATGCTATAGCCGCCATTTTGTTGAAGCAGAAGAAGCCAACCACGTATACAGTCCATCTAGTATAACATCTCGTAAATAAATCAATTACGTCTCAACTAAAAGAAAATTCTTTACAAAATTTGAATTACCCGATTAATACTCATTTCTCTAGACCTTATCCTAAATTTGATTTAAAAAAGTAGTTGAATCAAAAGTAATGGACGGCGACTTAAAAACGCATGCCGTATTTTATTCTCAGATGACATCCTCGCTCCTCGTAATGTCGAAACTCTTGAAGGCCTTCGTCAGAAACATCCTTTGGTCAATCCTTCCCAGAATTTACCGCTGCCTCCCAATACTTCTATGCAACCCTTACAAGTTTCCGAAAAAGACACTTTAGACTCAATATTGTCATTTTCGAATGGCTCTGCCGGCGGCATTGACGGGATTACGCCTCAGCATCTCTAAGACCTTGTAAGCGTATCTGCCGGGGACGCCGGTAGGGTACTTCTTAATGACATAACAAAATTATGTAATTTTATGCTTTCTGGTAATGTCAATCCCAATTTCATTCCCTACTTATATGGGGCAAGATTGTGTGACTTCAAAAAAAAGGATAACGGTATCCGTCCTATTGCTGTTGGTTCTACATTTCGACGCTTCACTTCAAAATTAGCTTGCAGGCACATAATCTCAAACCTTAAGACAAATTTTCAGCCTACTCAACTAGGCTTTGGCACCAAGGTGGCTGTGAGGTGGTGGTACATTCGGTGCGTACTTTCTTAACTAATTCCAATGCAGATATTCTTCTGAAGATTGATCTTTAAATGCTTTTAACTCTATTGATAGGATAACCCTGCTGAAAGAAGTGGCTAACAATACTCCCGAAATATATCATTTGGTTTGGCAATGTTACAGTCAAAATTCAAACTTGTTTTATCAAAACCATATTATTGAGTCTGCTGTCGTTGTTCAGCAGGGTGATCCATTAGGTCCAGCTCTTTTCAGTTTGGGAATTCAACCTATTATTTCAAATTTAAAATCCAAGCTGAATGTCTGGTATCTGGACGACGGTACACTGGGAGGTAAAGTAGATGACGTCCTCAATGATCTTACTCATATTTTTCAAAATTTTAAAAATATTGGTCTTGAACCAAATACAAATAAATGTAAAATATTTATTTCTAATAATTTATCTAATTCTAACAGAGATACCTTAATTCAAAATTTCAATCAGATTTCTCCAGGAATAAAAACTGTCAATTCGGAATCGCTTTACCTGCTTGGTGCTCCTTTGTTTTTCGATAGTATTAAACCTGTTTTAAAAACAAAACTTGATCAATTTTTAAATCACGTTGATAAATTATACATTTTAACCCACCATATTGCCCTTACCATTTTAAAATATTGTCTCCTTGTACCTAAATATACATACTTGTTACGCTCAAGTCCAGTCTGGAAATGTTCGGATATTTTAAAAGATATTGATACTAATCTTAAAATTGCTTTAGAAAACATTCTAAATTTGAGATTAAATACAATAGCCTGGAATCAAGCCACTTTACCTATCAAATTTGGTGGAATTGGTGTAAGAAATATTTCTAGCGTCGCATTGCCTGCTTTCCTTGCTTCCGTGCATAGTGTCAATGACCTATGTAACACAATTTTAAATAATAAAGTAGACCTGTGCTTTGCTGCGGAGGCAAAGCAGACATGGCTAACGCTCTGTCCCGGCGAAAATGTCCCACTGGAAGTTAACCAACAAAAATGGTCGGATATTCCGTTGGTACGGAGTGTCCAGAAAAATTTATTTCAAAATTTCCATATTCAACAAGATCAGGCTCCCCTTCTAGCTGTTTCGCCTAAGGAATCTAGCCACTGGTTACATGCTTTACCATCAAGTAATCTCGGCACATTGCTTGATGAGGAAAGCTTGCGCATCGCCGTAGGAATCCGGCCATGAGTGGCAATTTGTCAACCTCACCAGTGCCCCTGTGGTAGCAGCTTCGATGAGTTTGGGCCCACGGACTTTCATGCAAGAAAAGTGCAGGTAGGTTTTCCCGTCACGGTTCCTTGAACGAAATCATCCGAAAGGCTCTTGTCTCTATAAATATCCCCTCGGTTTTAGAGCCTTGCGGGATATTTAGAGACGATGGCAAGAGATCCGACGGTTTGACTTTGGTCCCTTGGGAGAGAGGTAAAGCCCTAGTGTGGGATGCTACTTGCGTTGATACTTTGGCGGCCTCTCATCTCAAGGGTACCTCTTTTAAAGCCGGGGTGGCATCAGAGGCAGCCGAATTTAGTAAATGGCGCAAATACGAGGGCAGCACTGAAAATTTCAGGAATCAAGGAAGTGACACAACATTACTATTTAAAAATTGTATTTATTGCTTTTCGAAGTATTTTTCGCGAAATTTGACACATTTTTTCATACGATGGAACCAATCATTGAAGCAACCATTCCATTCGGAAGATGGAGTCTCCAAAATGGCCATTTTGTCGGCGTCCACAGCTTCTTCAGGTGATGAAAATCTCTGTCCACGCAATTTATTCTTTATTTTAGGGAAAGTATAGAAATTATTAGGGCTTAGGTCGGGGCTGTACGGCGGATGGTCTAATAATTCTATGTTTTCTTGCTCTAAAAACTCTTTTGTTCTGTGTGCGGTGTGAGAACTCGCATTGTCGTGATTGAGGATGATGCGGCGGTTGCAGTTCTCTTTACGGAGTTCAGAAACGACCTGTGGCAAACGAATGCTAGCATACTATTCTGCATTAACCGTTCTTTGTCCCTCAAGAGGTATAGTCGTAACATGGCCGGTTTTGGAGACAAACGTGGCTACCATTTTTTTTGCAAAACTCAATGAACGAACGTGAACGAACAATTTTTGTTGGCTAAACTCATTTTCGAACACCCAAACTCGTGACTGGTTTTTTGTTTCGGGTTCGTACGCGTTATCCAGGATTCGTCACTTGATACGATGTTGTATACAGCATTTGAGGATCCTGCGTGGAGTCTTTCAGGAGTTCTGACGCACCAAGTAACGCGAGCCGCTTTTTGCTCTTCACAGAGCGAAAGCGGTATCCATCGGAAAAACAACTTTTTTACACCTTATTGTTCATGCAAGATTATTTGTATTTGACTCATGCCAATGTCTAAAGTTGCCTGAATTTCGCGGTATGTCACATGTCGATCTTCCTCAATCAGCTTACGCACAGCATCAAAGTTTTATGGGTGACTGCAGTTTTTGGACGACGTTGACGGGGATTATCACTGAGCTTGACACGTCCACGTTGAAATTCAGCAAATCAGCGATAAATTGTGGTTTTGGATGGGACTTCATCACCAAATGCAGAAATCATCCGGTCAACACACTGTTTTTGTGTTAAACCACTTCGAAAGTCATAATAAATCATTGCTCTTGAATTTTCTCGAGTCAATTCCATTTTCTCAACGAATAAACAAGTTTGACAAAAACTTGTGACAAGACCGAGAATCTTTTTTTGAGTAAATAAATGGTATTCGATTTTTAAAACCAAGGAGTTTTCAATTAAAAAAATTTTAATATGACAGGAAAAGTGAAATATTCCATTCCCGGTACTTTTAGTGCAGCATAGTATGAGTCTTTGAGAAATGACTACATATTTGTGCCATTTGCTGTAGAGACTATCGGTCCGTGTTGTCCATGTGCAATAAAGTTTCTAAAGGAACTGTATCCACGACTGGTCGTCGCTGCTGGTGATAATAGGGCTGGTTCTTTCCTCGCTCAAAGGCTAAGTATAGCTATTCAGCGAGGAAACGCAGCCAGCGTTCCTGGCACTATACGGGGGACAGGTCTTTTTGACGATTTAAATTTTTAGTTTTAGATTTTCTATATTATAGTTTCTTCTTTTATATTGTATATAATTAGTTTTAATCGTAAATATTATATTTTTAATTATTATTTTAGTTAAGTTCCTTATTATAATTTTTGTAATATAAGTAAAAAAAATGATATTGTTATCTAACAATTCATGAACTATTTCGCGAACTTTTTCTCTTTCGGAAGGACTTAGTCGGTATGGCCTACGCTTAACATATTTATTAGGATTTTTAAGCCGAATTTCTAATCTACCTAATCTACTATTGACACGTGTTCTAGCATAACCGCGAATGAAAAAATGAGATTATTTACTTAACAACACGAGGAGCTCTCTGATTTCACTTTCATTGCTGAGATCATGATCTATGTTTTCAAATAACGAGTTTTTATTTTGTAACTGTATAATTCGCGATGGATAAATAAGTTAGGCACCGTTACTAGTTACTAATACACTGAGACCAGTTTTCTTTAACAAGTTGGTACCGATTAAGATATTCGTCGTGAGCTCATAATCCGGAGGGATAAGAAACTGTAATTCGACATGAATGCCGTCAATCATGCAAATACATTCGATTGAACCGACAGAAATTACCGGGAACGCCCCTATTCCTTGAAAGTAATTTATGGCATCACACCTACGGCTGGGCAATTTTTTTGCAATTAATTCGCGAATAACACAACATTCTGCCCCACTATGAAAAGTAGCACCTGGTTGGATACTGAAAATTTGAATGTTCATACAAGTTGAAATTGAGCTAGCAGTATTAGCAATAATAGTTTAGTAATTTGTTCATTAGGGGTGCTAGAAGCAATAGCCTTTAAACGTCTATAGCAAACATTACCACACAACAAACATGACCTTTTTTCGAACAAAACGTATAACGAATTTACAGGAGCGTTTGAGCGTAGCCATCGGAACTATTATTATCTTTTCTAATATAAGTATTCCTTACCTTATTACGATACTCATAAATTGAGTGACCGGCTTTTCTACAGAATGTGCAAAAAGGGGGAAAATTATTTACTAAAAGTGGTCTTTTGGTGGTCGGTTGACTAGTATTATAAGACGAAGATGGATACAAACGCTTAGGGAGAATAGACGAAGCTACAGATATGAGTTTCGGTACTGAAGTGGCTTTGGCATTCGTAAGTTCAATCCTTAGGCGCTGATCACTCACTGTCCCAATAACTGCTTCTACCGGGTCCGCGTTATCAAGTTTATCCTTATTGACTCGTTTCCATAGCATCCATCCGTTTCATAGCTTTGATAGAAACTTTGCGAGGTCCTTAGATGGGTCATACACATGTTCAAGGAACATAAGCACATCTTTAGAATAACAATGTTCCGGTTCAAATGTAGTTATGATAATTTGGCGTAATTCCTCTCACGATGACGTAGTCACGAGCAATTCATCGGCCCAAATCCGTGATCTATCTTTCAATGAACTTAAGGCCTTCATTCTCACATCATAATCACTTAACTTGTAATTTGAGACCGCAGTCGAAATATGATCGCACCATTCACAAACACATTACTATCGGGGTCGTAAGAGGGTAGAAAGACTTCAGTTATCTTCATCTTTTCTGGTGACTGAGCGCTGAGTCGTTCGCTTATAGAACGCATCATATTGACCATTTCCATAAAAAATTCTTTTGGAATACCCTCGGGAGCTGCGGGCACACAACTTTCACGTGATGCAAGTCGTTGAGGATTGCCGGCACTTATGGAATGCACGTGCGATCCCACTTCTGATGTCGTAGCGGAAACCTCGGGGTTGTTTTTTGGTGAGGCAGCACCACTGTCCCCATTTGACAAGGGTTCAGTCATGCTGCCGTGTATTGTGTCCATTATAATGAAAGAGATCTAAGATCACACACTTTTAATTTTATACCACAAAAACTTTATTCTAGACTTCTTGTTATAAAAACTCACAAAGTTTCACAAAAAAAAAGGGTCTAAGATCACACACTTTCAATTTTTTACCACAATAAGTTTATTGTACACTTCTTGTTATAAAAACTCACAAATAATAATTACAAAGCTTTACTAGGAAAATAGAACACCGACGAGCGTGGAAACTGAAGTGAGTCTATTCCCGCGTACATACAATAAGGAAAACTTAATAATGACTTAGGTGTGTAAAGAGTAATATTGTAAGTAGTGTAGTGTAATATTAATAATACACTGTTGATTATTATAATTTATAACAATTAAAAGATAGTGCAAAGTTTAGGCTTCGTCAACAGAAGATCTCCTTGAATGTGATATTGAATGAATATGTATATATATATATATATATATATATATATATATATATATATATATATATATATATATATATATATATACACATATATTTCTCTCTCTTCCCTCTGAATAATATATACATATATTATTCAGAATCGTTTACTGAAACGATTCCTATCATTTTTAATATAGGTAATTTTTTATCTCAAAAGTAATTAAAACTACGTAAATTACAGTCACATTAAATCTGTACAGTCAAAACAAATCGAAATGGACCGTAACTTAAGGCAATAAGAATTTTAAGAGTGCAGTTTTAATTGTACTATTACTAACTCTGTCATTCAATAAAAATAAAGAAAACTGAACTTTATTTCAAGCACGTTAAAGTCTTTGCTTTCGTGCATTTGTACTGTGACCACAAAATTCTTCCGGAATTAGTATAACTAATTTGATAAATAATCAGTGCATAAAAATGTTTAACTAAAAATTATATATATACATATTCATTCAATATCACATTCAAGGATATCTTCTGTTGACGAAGCCTAAACTTTGCACTATCTTTTAATTGTTATAAATTATAATAATCAACAGTGTATTATTAATATTACACTACACTACTTACAATATTACTCTTTACACACCTAAGTCATTATTAAGTTTTCCTTATTGTATGTACGCGGGAATAGACTCACTTCAGTTTCCACGCTCGTCGGTGTTCTATTTTCCTGGTAAAGCTTTGTAATTATTATTTGTGAGTTTTTATAACAAGAAGTGTACAATAAACTTATTGTGGTAAAAAATTGAAAGTGTGTGATCTTAGACCCTTTTTTTTGTGAAACTTTGTGAGTTTTTATAACAAGAAGTCTAGAATAAAGTTTTTGTGGTATAAAATTAAAAGTGTGTGATCTTAGATCTCTTTCATTATAATGGACACAATACAAGGCAGCATGACTGAACCCTTGTCAAATGGGGACAGTGGTGCTGCCTCACCAAAAAACAACCCCGAGGTTTCCGTTACGACATCAGAAGTGGGATCGCACGTGCGTTCCATAAGTGCCGGCAATCCTCAACGACTTGCATCACGTGAAAGTTGTGTGCCCGCAGCTCCCGAGGGTATTCCAAAAGAATTTTTTATGGAAATGGTCAATATGATGCGTTCTATAAGCGAACGACTCAGCGCTCAGTCACCAGAAAAGATGAAGATAACTGAAGTCTTTCTACCCTCTTACGACCCCGATAGTAATGTGTTTGTGAATGGTGCGATCATATTTCGACTGCGGTCTCAAATTACAAGTTAAGTGATTATGATGTGAGAATGAAGGCCTTAAGTTCATTGAAAGGTAGATCACGGATTTGGGCCGATGAATTGCTCGTGACTACGTCATCGTGAGAGGGATTACGCCAAATTATCATAACTACATTTGAACCGGAACATTGTTATTCTAAAGATGTGCTTATGTTCCTTGAACATGTGTATGACCCGTCTAAGGACCTCGCAAAGTTTCTATCAAAGCTATGAAACGGATGGATGCTATGGAAACGAGTCAATAAGGATAAACTTGATAATGCGGACTCGGTAGAAGCAGTTATTGGGACAGTGAGTGATCAGCGCCTAAGGATTGAACTTACGAATGCCAAAGCCACTTCAGTACCGAAACTCATATCCGTAGCTTCGTCTATTCTCCCTAAGCGCTTGTATCCATCGTCGTCTTATAATACTAGTCAACCGACCACCAAAAGACCACTTTTAGAAAATAATTTTCCCCCTTTTTGCACATTCTGTAGAAAAGCCGGTCACTCAATTTATGAGTATCGTAATAAGGTAAGGAATACTTATATTAGAAAAGATAATAATGGTTCCGATGGCTACGCTCAAACGCTCCTGTAAATTCAATTTCATATACGTTTTGTTCGAAAAAAGGTCATGTTTGTTGTGTGGTAATGTTTGCTATAGATGTTTAAAGGCTATTGCTTCTAGCACCCCTAATGAACAAATTACTAAACTATTATTGCTAATATTGCTAGCTCAATTTCAACTTGTATGAACATTCAAATTTTCAGTATCCAACTAGGTGCTACTTTTCATAGTGGGGCAGAATGTTGTGTTGTTCGCGAATTAATTGCAAAAAAATTGCCCAGCCGTAGGTGTGATGCCACAAATTACCTTCAAGGAATAGGGTCATTCCCGGTAATTTCTGTCTGTTCAATCATGTATTTGCATGATTGACAGCATTCATGTCGAATTACAGTTTCTTATCCCTCCGGATTATGTATTCACGACGAATATCTTAATCGGTACTAACTTGTTAAAGAAAACTGGTCTCAGTGTATTAGTAACTAGTAACGGTGCCAAACTTATTTATCAATCACGAATTATGCAGTTACAAAATAAAACTCGTTATATGAAAACATAGATCATGATCTCAGCAATGAAAGTGAAATCAAAGAGCTCCTCGGTTGTTAAATAAGTACTCTCATTTATTCATTCGCGGTTGTGCTAGAACACGTGTCAATACTGGTAGATTAGAAATTCGGCTTAAAAATCCTAATAAATATGTTAAGTGTAGGCCATACCGACTAAGTCCTTCCGAAAGAGAAAAAGTTCGCGAAATAGTTCATGAATTGTTAGATAACAATATCTTTCGTGAAAGCCAGTCACCTTTCTCCAGTCTAATTATTCTTGTAAAAAGAAAATGGTACAGATCGTATGTGCGTTGATTATAGGGAGCTAAACGCAAACACTGTAGGTGATCATTACCCTTTGTCCGTAATAGCAGACCAGATTAATAATATATCAGCTGGTAGGTATTTTAACACGTTTGATATGGCTTCCAGCTTTCACTAAATTGTCATATCGGACTGTTCCATATAGAAAACGGCATTTGTTACGCCAGATGGACTCTACAAGTACTTAACCATGCGTTCCGGTTTATGTAATGCACCAGCAGTGTATCAAAGGTGTATCGGTCGGGCTCTGGGGCCTTTGTTGAACTCTGGTAGTGCTGGTACTAGCGACAGTGCTCCGAATAATAGCGTTGCACAATATTAATATTAATTAATAGTTGCATTGATCAGCAAGAGTAGAAACTTTAGGGATGGTATAATCTTTATGGTATATCTATATAATTTAATGTCCTTAGAAAAAATCAGGTTTTTCCATTAATATCAACAAATGTCTCTTCTTTAAAAAGTCTGTAGAGCATTTAGGTAATATCATAAAAGATGGCAACATGAGACCTAGCCCACAGAAGGTAGATGCTCTTATTAAATCACCAATACCCACTAACGTTAAACAGGTCAGACAATATAATTGTAACATTAAACGAGTATTAAATTCTTATCTAGTCGACGCGTGTTATCTCGTTTGATTACAATAATGACTACTTTCGTCGGTTCATTCCGAATTTCGCACGTATTATGATTCCTCTTACTTCGAAGGAATAGACCCCGCCATTTCTTTCGTGGTTATTTTTTTATAACCCTAATATATTTTTGTGCATAGATTGATTTATGCATGACAGCTACAGCACAGTAGAAGGAGATAACAGGGTCGAGTGAGCGATTCTTCCTACAAAATCATAACACATAAAAAATACGTTCATTACATTCCCCTCAAGGGAAATTGGAAGACTAATATTAAGTGTCTAAAGAGTCATTTATACTGAGTAATAGGAGATCAAATTATGTCCTTCGAAGAGTTAAGTACTGTGTTCGCTCAAATTGAGTGCGTCATGAACAGTTGCCCCCTATGTCGTACGTTGTCAAGTGACCCCTCGGAGCCGCTGGCTCTAACTCCAGCACATTTTTTGAATTTAACGCAGTTGAAATATCTGTCCGCCATAGACATGGAAGAGAACAAACTTAGTATATCCGCACGCCATAAATTATTGGACCGGTTGGTGCAGTCGTTTTGGAAACGATGGAAGATGGAATACTTGCATACGCTTCAGTCTCGTCAAAAATGGAACACGACAACTGAACCTTTAACTGTCGCAACTGTGGTTATGCTCACCAAGGAGAATACGCCGCCTCTCTTTTGGCATCAATCATTAGGTATCGTCGAAGAAGTTTTTCCCGGTTTCGACGGGGTACCTGGGGTAGCTCGCGTTAGGACCACGACTGGGTCTTACATGCTCCCTGTTGTGCCCTTTGCCCATTCAAAAGTTTTAATTAGCTTTCTAGATTAGAAATTGTAGTCGAAAATTAGGTTTAATCTTAGCGTTAGTTATTTTGAAGGGGACCCTTCAAGCCGGGGGGGGATGGTTACGCGGAAACGATTCGTGTATTTTAATTGTGTTCGAGGGTATATTTGCCAAGTGTTTATCCTTCCTTTGACCTATTGTCCCTACGTACACACTGAAAGGGGAAAGAGGGGAGTCTAGAAGATGGCGCGATTCTTTCGACCAATGAGAAGCGCGATTGACCGAAGTGCTTTGGTGGGAAAGCCGAGGCAATATAGGCTCGCGCGCTGCCCTCGAGCGCGCTTTTGCCTTCGCGCCGCTAGTCTGAACCGCTGGAGCAGTCGCGCTCCAGAAGTAACCGCCTCACATAGTGTTAGATATCGTCTCAAACCGCTCTCTTCCTTCGCACCACTGGCCTGGATCGCATTACTGGGGCGCCCCAGAAGAACCCACCTCACGTCGCATCACCGCAACGGAATCGTCGTCCGCTGCACCAGAATCACCCCCGGTAAGTGTCTTCCCGTAATTTTGTTCCTACTTGAGCATTTTGTTTATTAGTTAACCCGCCCCATTTTATTTCTCCTAATGTGCTCAAGTAGAATTCCCTCTTAACCTTGGCAAGCAATAGATTTGGAAGAGCGAGTGCATTGTAAAAGTGCCGCGTGTCACATCCGCAATCTTTGCCATCCACCCGCTATTTGTAACATTGAAGGAGTATTAAATTCTTATCTAGTCGACGCGCATTATCTCGTTTGATTGCAAGTTACCTTCAAAAAAAAACGTGTTCAATTTAACAACGTAATACGGCACGATAAGACAATAGAGTGTTGTGAGATATAGTTGTGGCATTGTGTTCATCTTCCAACGTTGTACGATATTATTCGTGATTAATCTAATATTAATTATAGTGATTTAAGATGGCAGTTAGTGGAAATGAAATTAAACTTAAAACTCTTTACGCCAAGAGGGACGTACTCTTTTCACGTATACAATACATAAGTGATCACATAAAAAATATTAACGTAGATTCAGTGCGGGAAAGGTTTTTATGTGAAATCGAAACGATGGACTCTTTGCGATCGGATTACGAAAATATATTAGACAAAATTAATAGTTTAGAATTACAATAAAATCAAATCAAACCGACCCTAAGTATACAGTGAACTATCAACCACTTCTATCATTTGAAGATATGTTGTGTCGCATAAAAAGGACGGAAAAGCTCTTACAGACTCCAGCCCAAAGCGAAGCAAAACCAGAAATCCAGGTATGCCCACGTGAATCACTTAGATTGCCCCCCATAGATATTCCGGTATTCAATGGAGATATTAAAACTTGGCCGTTGTTTATTAATAGCTTTCAAAACAACATACATAATAATCCATCGTTATCGGACGCTGAAAAATTGTATTATTTAATTAGTAAATTGAGTGGTAGGGCACAGTCCATTTGTTCGGGTTTCACACCAACAGCAAACAATTATTAGTTAACATTCGAAACGCTTAAAAACAAATATGAAGATAAGCGAATGTTAGCCTCTTCGTATTTAGACCAGATATTCGATCTTAAAGCTATATCATCCGTGAACATCACTGGCTTAGAGCAGTTTTTAGATAAATTTATAGCATCGGTGGCTGCACTCAAGAACCTGAAATTTAATGACCTTATGGACATGGTGTTTCTCCATATCGTCTTAAAGAAACTAGACTCGGACACCGTGCGTGCGTTTGAAATGGAGCATCGTTGCTCTGAGTTACCGTCATTTAACTCCTTAGCTTCCTTTGTACGAGATCAAATTAAAGTGATACAGCGCTCCTCGAATGTCAAACAGGAAGTTAAGAAATGTGTCGATCGCAGACAGATCTCATCAACTAGGACCGCTAGATCTTTGACGTACGAAACCGTGGCGCCTACATCGCCTCATAGCGTCTGTGTTCTATGCAAGAATAAACGATACGGTAATTTGTATAATTGTGCGACCTTCCGTAAACATTTACCCAGCGAACGTTATAGAATAGTAAAGACGAATAACTTATGTTTAAATTGCCTAAGCGATAGACATTTAGTTGTTAAATGCAATTCTAGTTCCGCGTGTAACAAGTGCGCCAGCGGACATCACACGTTATTACATTTCGAAAGTGGCAACATATTCGCGTCGAGTAAATCGGACATGGAAACTACACATACTAAAGTCGACGATTCAAACGGTCGACCGGGTGACGTCACCCTGTGCTCACTGTCGAATACGGGAACGCAGTCTCCTTCCACTGTGTTACTGGGTACAGCCCGTATCGTAGTTAGGGATTCGCGTGGAAACGAACAAAGTGTCCGTACGTTGCTAGACAGCGGATCACAGAGTAGCTTTATAACGCGACAATGTTGTCAGGGTTTAGGATTGCTAATAAATAAGATACTTTCATGTCCCGTAGTCAAAGGCATCGGAGGTACTAATAAAATTACCCAGGGCTCTATAAATTTGAAATTTTATTCTCGGCTAGATCGTAGTATTAACTTTAATATAAATGCATTGGTAGTAGATAAAGTCACCGAGCGTCTGCCAACCGTTTCGGTCGACACCTCGGCAATGATTGATTTTGAGTATTTTACTCTGGCAGACGATACTTACGCCGTCCCCGGAGACATAGACATGCTCATTGGAGCATCGCTTTTTCCTCATCTTTTGTTACTTATGACGGCGTCATTAATTAATATATATAAGGGAGGGATACATATCACTTGTGGCTCCAAAATTAGATAACTACGAAGACGCACCGTCGTATTTCATACCACATCACGGGGTCATTAGGGAAGACAAACTTACGTCCAAGTTAGTGTAGTGCTCGATGCTAGTGCTACAAGTAGCACTCACCTTTCTTTTAACGATATTCTCTGTAGTGGGCAAAATTTACAGGGGAATTTATTTAATATAATAGCAAATTTTCGTTTGTTCAGTATAGCATTCGCCGATATTCGCAAAATGTTTCTTTGCATAGGGGTCCGTGAATGCGACCGTCGATTTCAACGCATTTTATATCGCTATGACCCAAAGGAACCTCTAATGGTGTTTGAATTTAATCGCGTTTGCTTTGGTTTAAAGTCGAGCCTATTTCATGCGCTACGTACGGTGAGACAGCTCGCCTCCGATGAAGGTCCCTCTTATCCTAAAGCTAAGGGGGCAATTGAGAGTGGGTTATATATGGATGATTTTGTGTACTCGGTTGATAACGTGGAGGAGGCCATCCTAACCACCGCCGAGGTTATAAAGCTCATGAAATCGGGTCAATTTGATCTCGTCGTGTGGACTAGTAATTCGCGTACGGTTTTAGATACAATCCCACTATCACACCGCCTTTCGGTGATAAAGGAATTCGACGATTCTGATACGCACAAGATGCTCGATTTGTGTTGGTCGCCGGAGTCCGACGTGTTTAGATAAACCCGCCCTAGCCTTAAGATAAACCCGCCCGCAGAAACGTGCACAAAGCGCACAATGTTGTTATGCGGTGCTAGATTATGGCATGTCATGGGTTTCGTAGCCCCGGTGGTGCTATACGCTAAGCTTTTGATTAAACAACTTTGGTTATGTGAATGCGATTGGGATGATCCGCCGCCTGATAGCATTGTTCGGTTGTGGTAGCGTTTTAGAGAGGAACTTCCTTTACTAAGCGAAATTAAAATACCACGTCATATAAACGTCGATAGAAATAGCGTCATCACAGTCGTTGGGTTTGCAGACGCTAGCTAGAAGGCTTACGAGGGCGTTGTATATTTTCACGTCCAGAATAATGGTAGAAATTCGATCAGCCTCATTAGCTCTAAGTCAAGAGTCTCCCCCCGTAAGGTTGTCTCTCTCGCGCGCTTAGAGCTTTGCGCGATATTAGTCCTTGCCAAGCTTGTCACCGCAGTTACCAGTGCATGCAGTGACAGAGTTCACATAGAAAGAATATTTGCCTTTTCTGACTCAACCGTCGCTTTATGTTGCGTTCATTCTTCACCCCACCGTTGGGATACGTTTGTCGCGAGCCGAGTGGCCAAGATCCAGGACGAGTTAGGATCGCGGAACTTTTATCACGTGTCCGGTACGGAAAACCCTGCCGATTGTCTATCCCGTGGACTCACCCCGATGCAAATAATGGACCATCCGCTTTGGTTCTACGAACCTTCTTGGGTTCACTTGGAACCCTCGCAGTGGCCAATAACCGATTTCGACCCTTCATCAGTGTCCCTACCACCGGAAGAGAAGAGGCACGCTCTGATTGCGAACGTTTCGAGCGAGGTTTCTCCAATCATTGCTTTGGCGAACCGTTTGTCCGCCGCTCTTGTTGTCCGCTCTTACCGCGACGTTTGTATATCGTAGCGTCCGATTACAGCTATGCCGATTTGCTAGTATTGCAGCTACTGAACTTCAACGTGCGCATTTTTCCGATGAAATTACAAGATTACAATCGAATAGAACTTGTGGTCGCGCCTTTCAACGTCATAAGCCATTTTTACAAGATGGAATCGTCAGGGTAGCTGGGCGCTTGTCTAACTCGCAGTTGAGTTTCGACCAACGGCACCCTATAGTTTTACCGCGTAAGGACCATATCATGAATTTATTAGTAGATTACCACCATAAATTGAATTCTCACGCTGGCCCCGACTTGCTCATGTCAATCTTGTGTCAGAATTATTGGATTCTTTCAGCACGTAATTTAATCCGCAATCGGGTGCACAGATGTATGGCTTGCTTTCGAGTACGTCCTAAGCCGTCATTTCCGGAAATGGCGGACCTTAGGTCCTGTCGAGTAACACAATCCGTAAAGCCCTTTATGCACACCGGGATTGACTTTGCTGGTCCGTTTAAGGTCACGCTCACTCGCGGGCGTGATATAAGATCCACAAAAGCTTACATTTGCATTTTTGTATGTCTGACCACTCGGGCTGTGCATATAGAACTCGTTGGTGATCTAAGCACAGCGGTTTCCATTGGTGCATTTAAAAGATTTCTTTCCCGCCGTGGCCCTGTAAGTAAATTGTATTCGGATAACGGTACAAACCACATCGGCGCGAAACGTATTTTATCAGAACTACATGAGCTTTTAACCAGTAAATATTATAATTCGGAGTTTGCTCACATCCTAGCCGAGAACCGCATCGAGTGGTCTCTGAACGTCCCGGCCGCGAGCCATTTTGGGGGAAATTGGAAGACTAATATTAAGAGTCTAAAGAGTCATTTATACCGAGTAATAGGAGATCAAATTGTGTCCTTCGAAGAGTTAAGTACTGTGCTCGCTCAAATTAAGTGCGTCATGAATAGTCGCCCCCTTTGTCGTACGTTGTCAAATGACCCCTCGGAGCTGCTGGCTCTAACTCCAGCACATTTTTTGAATTTAACGCAGTTGAAATATCTGTCCGCCATAGACATGGAAGAGAACAAACTTAGTATATTGCCACTCCGGTCAGCAACTCGTTATTAACTCGCCCGACCGAGTTGCTTAGTATATTGCCGCACGTCATAAATTATTGGACCGGTTGGTGCAGTCGTTTTGGAAACGATGGAAGATGGAATACTTGCATACGCTTCAGTCTCGTCAAAAATGGAACACGACAACTGAACCTTTAACGTCGCAACTGTGGTTATGCTCACCAAGGAGAATACGCCGCCTCTCCATTGGCCATTAGGTATCGTCGAAGAAGTTTTTCCCGGTTTCGACGGGGTACCTGGGGTAGCTCGCGTTAGGACCACGACT
Source organism: Parnassius smintheus behrii (assembly GCA_036936625.1). Classification (NCBI taxonomy): domain Eukaryota; kingdom Metazoa; phylum Arthropoda; class Insecta; order Lepidoptera; family Papilionidae; genus Parnassius; species Parnassius smintheus. The sequence continues at coordinate 41,062,402 of JAUPFT010000004.1, forward strand.
GTGTCTTACATGCGCCCTGTTGTACGTTTGTGCCTTTTGCCCATTCAAAAGTTTTAATTAGCTTTCTAGATTAGAAATTGTAGTCGAAAATTAGGTTTAATCCTAGCGTTAGTTATTTTGAAGGGGACCCTTCAAGCCGGGGGGGATGGTTACGCGGAAACGATTCGTGTATTTTAATTGTGTTCGAGGGTATATTTGCCAAGTGTTTATCCTTCCTTTGACCTAATGTCCCTACGTACACACTGAAAGGGGAAAGAGGGGAGTCTACAGATGGGCGGAGGCAGTAGAGTTCAAGGGGGAGGCATTGGCCGTTAGTTTGGACATTGCGAAGGCCTTCGATCGGGTTTGGCACAAAGCGCTTCTTTCGAAGCTCCCTTCCTATGGGCTTCCCGAGAAATTGTGCGATTGGATCACCAGCTTTCTTGCAGATCGGAGCATCAAGGTCGTTGTAGACGGTGCAAGCTCCGATTGCAAGCCTATTAATGCTGGTGTTCCACAGGGCTGCGTGCTATCGCCAACGCTGTTTCTTCTGCATATCAATGATATGTTGCATACCCGTAACATTCATTGCTATGCAGATGACAGCACTGGTGATGCTCTTTACACCGGCCGAGCCAATATTTCTCGGGAAAACGTCTCCGAGTGCCGGGACAAACTTGTGTCTGAAGTCGAGTCTTTGCTGAACAGAGTCTCGGATTGGGGACGACTAAATCTAGTCCAGTTTAACCCCCAGAAGACACAAGTTTGCGCGTTAACCGCTAAAAAGAACCCCTTTGTCGTATCCCCTCAGTTTCAAGGCACTCCCCTTGTTGCCTCAGCCAGTATCGGAATCCTCGGCGTCGACATATCGAGTGACGTGCAGTTTCGTGGTCACTTGGAAGGGAAGGCCAAATTGGCCTCTAAAAAGCTTGGCGTGCTCAGCAGAGCGGGGCAGTATTTCATGCCGGCACACCGCCTGCAACTTTACAAGGCGCAGGTTCGACCGCACATGGAATACTGTTCCCATCTCTGGGCTGGGGCTCCCCAGTACCAGCTCCTTCCACTTGACCGCATCCAGCGCAGAGCGGCTCGAATCGTCGACGACCGAGTGCTTTCCGATCGGCTCGATTCACTGGCGTTGCGAAGAGATGTTGCATCTCTTTGCGTATTTTATCGCATCTATCACGGGGAGTGCTCTGAGGAATTGTTCGGATTAATCCCAGCCGCCAAATTTCGTGAACGCACGACACGGCAAACGTCCCGATACCATCCACACCATCTGGATGCTTGGCGGTCCACCACTGTACGTTTCACAAGGAGCTTTCTTCCACGTACAACCTCTCTGTGGAATAGTTTATCACCGGCGATTTTTCCGGACCGATACGACCTGGGGACCTTCAAGAAAAGAGCTTACTCCTTTCTAAAGGGCCGGCAACGCACCCGCAATTCTCCTGGTGTTGCGGTTGATCATGGGCGGCGGTAGTCACTTAACATCAGGTGAGCCGTATGCTCGTTTGCCCCCTCTTCTATAAAAAAAAAAAAAAAAAAAAAAAAAAAGTCTAGAAGGTGGCGCGATTTTTTCGACCAATGAGAAGCGCGCCCGACCGAGTTGCTTTGGTGGGAAAGCCGAGGCAATATAAGCTCGCGCTCTGCCCTCGAGCGCACTCTTGCCTTCGCGCCGCTAGTCTGAACCGCACTACCTGGAGCAGTCGCGCTCCAGAAGTAACCGCCTCTTCGTTCGCACCACTCGCATCTCTGGGGCGCCCCAGAAGAACCCACCTCACGTCGCATCACCGCAACGGAATCGTCGTCCGCCGCACCAGAATCACCCCCGGTAAGTGTCTTCCTGTAATTTTGTTCCTACTTGAGCATTTTGTTTATTAGTTAACCCGCCCCATTTTATTTCTCCTAATGTGCTCAAGTAGAATTCCCTCCTAACCTTAGCAAGCAATAGATTTGCAAGAGCGAGTGCATTGTCAAGGTGCCGCGTGTCATATCCTCCATCTTGTTGAGGCATAAGAAGCCATCGCGTATACAGTCCACGTAGTATAACATCTCGCACGATGGGGTCAAGGCTCGACCTGGGTATCGAACTCGAGATCCCTTAGGCCCGCCGGCCAAACATGTAATATATTGATTGCATTTAGTTAAATAATTAAATATATATTTTTGTATGCATATATGTTTGTAGTATATATATATATATATATATATATATATATATATATATATATATATATATATATATATATATATATATATATGAAACGTGTATTTTTTGTCACACCAATGTGCCCTACCATTGTCATCTTTGTGTAATCCTGTCCATTCACTGGTTGTCCGGAAGAAATTCCTATCAGCAATAAGACCGCCCATTGCCAATGATTTCAAAAGGAAGGATAGGCCCATTTAAATATTTTACTCATAACCTTTTTATACAAGAAAAAGTAGCGCATCTGTCATAATACAAATTAACGTCATATGGAAACACGACGTAACCGGGGTCGGATTTCGTAGCATAATTATCCTAAGTGTACCATTATTTCTTAGTCTGTAGTAAATAGTATCGTAATAATACTAAGCGAAAATACTATAATTTTATTTAAAGGTCGACTTGTAATATTATTGGGTCCTGTTACATTTTAATATTAACCCTACGATATCGAGAATTTCTGTATTTTACATGAGTGCCGCGTTTTTTTAATAAAATTAGAATTAGCTCCCTTTCTGGTCAATCGATGCATTTATGTTGCATCCTTGACACAACTATAATTAGAGGCTATCACGGTAAAAACTCTATGCTTCAGAAGCAATCGGTTTGAAAACAGAATTTCAAAATATTTTATGAATCAGATTTTCAGATTCAATTAAGCGGATATGGTTTATTTTGTACTTTTTTCGTTTTACCCTTATTGAATATAAAATATATTAGGTACCAATATTTAAAATTTAAATTACACTAAGTTCTTCAGACGACAATTAAACAGAAATAAAAATAAAACCGTCAAAAAACGAAACTTATTGATAAACTAGACGCGTAACGCCAAAATCCCGGCATATGCGAAAAAAGAAACATGAAACGTCAAACGTGATATAATTTTTTTAAATAGTATAATTTTATTATCCATGTACAATATTTTTGAGGGTCTGAATCCAACCCTGGCCTAATCTTCGTAACGTAACTAAACTAACTGTAAAATAAAAATTTCAAAATGCGTTAATATAATAATTTAATTGTAACAAAATTAATATAAGTTTATATACCGATGATACTATATCACACGTTTTTTTTCAATCTTTGTATCGTAATTTTCGCATTCTTTTACCTCGGAACTAGACATATTTATGACAGACAAATCTGTCCTGCGCGCGCACCACTGTCGACCGATTCGCGTTGGCCCTAAACTGTAATTTTAGGGCCAGCGCACTGGTCCGTTTTAGTTGTTCGGTCGCCCCGGTCCCTACGCTAGTAATATAAAAGTCAATGCCCATTGCATACTTCTTTATAGTTCATAAAAGATAGCTTGATCTTTACGACAGCTGTCAGTAAAACCAGGTCCTGAAATTCTTAGTAGTACAGACAGTACCTGTCAATGTCGTACTTTATGGGCATGCCGATATAGGTCGGCATGCCCATGAAGTATGACATTGACAGGTACTGTCTGTACTACTAAGAAATTCAGGACTTCATAGGCGTGATTTTATCGACAGCTGTCGCAGAGATCAAGCTATCTTTTATTAACTATAGTATATATAATTAGTAATCTTTTATATGGTGTGCAATAATGAATATTAAATAAAAATAAATAAATAAATAAAACAAAATGTACTAATAGTGCTAACTGCTAAGATTCTTAGATACACTAGTTTATAGTGATCTGGGCTTGCCGTGATTATGAGCTTGTGACAGGAGTTTTGGCGCGAACTTGACCGTAGACAGATTGTCGCTCCTGTTTTGTCACTTGAATAATGGTTTGAAGTGGATTTTGATTCGTAAAAGTCATGCGATTTTGTGAATTAAGTGTCCGCGCGTGTAAACTATTAGAGAAAACGACGGCACAAGTGCTTTGATGTCGATATAAACCTCAAGTTATTTTAAACGCTTGAGCGCCTAATGAACTTGAGTGGCTGTCGTCATCAACTGTCCGCTGGGTTGAGCTGTCATCAAAATCTCCCAAGGCATATTGTGAAGAAAAAGAATATAAAAATGACTATGCTAAAAGAAATGATTGGCTGAGAAGGGCTAGAACCCAGAGCCGTAAAGCCAGTTAAGGCCGGCCACGTACATACGGAACTCCGTTTTGAGATTCCTTTTTGGAATTCCGATTCGGGAACAAACATTATCCTTAACATTTTTCAAATATTACATTTCACTTTTAAATGGCGCCGCCCTGGAGGCAGAAAAAGACGTGGTTTTTCGTCATTTCTATACTAAGACATAAGCTCCATACACTTTACGCCAACACGATTCTTCCACCCCTGTTACTGTTCCCTCTAGCTAATCATTAAGAATTGATGTAAGAAATGAAATAATTTGTCGATAGTTTACAGAAATTCGATAGTATTTTAAAAAATTCTGGATAGACTCGTAATTTGGCTCTTATTACATAATACTGGCTGTCTTGCAATCTTAGGGTGTTAAGGGGATGCACCCAGTAATGGCGGCAATATGTTTTCCTATTAGCTAGATACAGCAACAATGCAATCGCAATATCGTCGTCCATATTTGCTGTCTATATATCTGTACTCAATGGCTGGCATCATTCAACTGAGCCATGTTATTTCGTACTAATGGTGGGTAATATAGCACATAGTGCCATATTATAGCACGCTATCTCTCCATAGCGTATAGCGCGTGCTATGTAAGTAGTCACCATGGTGCTATGGCGCTTTGTCACTATTAAGTATTAATATCTAGCGGCAAATATTTCTAGGAGCAGCGCTGTTGGGAGTGGACGTTTGACGCAAATTTGATGATTTTTTCTAATAGCACGCTATTAATCGCGTGCGACCTAATTTAGTGTTAGAACTTGTTTATTTTGTGTATACTGCAGCCCCGGATATAGGGGGTGGCAAACCGGGGCACTAGCAACAGGCGGCAGTTTCAGGGAGCGCCAAAATTATAATATAATTTGGATTTAAAAAAAACCTTGCTCTACAAAGCGTCTAGTAACCAACGCATTTTGTTCTATTAATTATTCACTTAATGTTAAAACGCCCCGTTGGTTTTTGAGACGTCCTAAGGGTTCATTCCGAAAAGTGCTGCCAGCAGCTGCAGCGTAGTAGACTGTTAGAAGCATCTAATGGCGGAAATTTTAATGTAAATGATTACGATCCTACTTTCAAATACCATCTTGACCACATAAAAAAGGACAAGAATCCTAATGTAGAAAACGATACAAAATGAAAATATCGTTATATTACCGTTTCGCCATTTTCTGATTTTCTGATTAAAAAAAACACTTTTAGGTTTGTACTACCTCTTCTAATACAGTGGCCGAAAAGTAAAATTCTTGTAGGCCTAAATCTGAAATCTGGGGCCGAAAACTAGCATTTTGCATATTTTTCACGTCAAAAATTATTATAAAAAAAGATTTGTTTTATGGCATCAATGAGTTATAAAAATAAAAACTACATTATATAAGCTACAAATTAACATTATCAGCACTAGGTCACCATAATGGCAATTATTTTTCATTATACCTTAAAGTTGACAATTGCACTAAAATGCCGAAAACCAGCGCCTATCCTGATGTAGAAAACGATACAAAATGAAATTATCGGTATAATGGCAAACAAATTTCGAAATACCATTACCTACCACAAACATTAATATTAATAAAGGCGCTGGTCCCGATGGGATTCCTCCAATTTTATTGAAGCACTGCTACAAGCAGTTATCTGAGCCGCTTTTTAGATTGTTTTCATTGAAAACGGGAATGATGCCATATGCCTGGAAACAGTCCTTTATGACACCTGTGTTTAAGTCCGGTAATAAAAGGGATATAGAAAATTATCGTCGGATATCCAAACTTAATACTATCCCCAAGCTTTTTGAGAAGATTGTGTATCATACTATATACCCCACCATTAGATCCGTCTTGTTGACCCAGCAACACGGTTTCATGACTAGGAAATCTACAGAGAGTAATTTATGCGAATATCTTGATATTTTTTACAAAGCAATGGATGCAGGGCTACAGGTGCATGCTGTGTACGCCGATTATTCAAAAGCTTTTGATAAAATATATCACGAAATCCGTATCAAAAAACTAAACCAAATCGGTATGCACGGTGACCACCTGCGCTGACTAGCATCTTACTTACGTAATCGTACTCAAGCAGTAGCAGTTAAGGGGTTCTTTTCTCTTATTCGTTTTTACCAGTATCTTCGGGTGTCCCACAGGGCTCGCATCTTGGTGCCTTTTTGTTCAATATTTATGTAAATGATGTTCTTTTGCAATTCCAACATTCAAACATACTCCTATTTTCTTATAATAAAAAAATTTAATTATTAAAAATTAACATAACTGTGAGCTTTATGTATTATCTGAACATATTGAGTATAATCTATTATATCTTCTTGTAGTAGCTCACAGTTATGTTAATTTTTAGTAATTTTGATATCAACAGATTGTACACATATTGTTCAAATAATCTATTGTTCTTAAGTATTAAAAAATGTAATGTTATAACATTCAGCAGAAAAGACAGACCTATAGAATTTGATTATAAAATAAATGATGTGTCGATATGTCGGGTAACTGAGTTGCGGGACCTGGGCGTGTACTTGGATCAAAAATTAATATTTAAATCTTATATTGATAAAATAGTTAACAAGTCATATAAGATGCTTGGATTTGTCTTACGAATTACTAAATACTTTTAAAAAACCCTCAAACCCGATTATTTTGTATAACTCGTTGGTCCACTCAATATTAGAATATTGCTCAACAGTTTGGAATCCTCAATATAATATTTATATAGAGTCAATTGAAAAAAAATAATAATCCATCCATATCCAATTTAGATTAGCCGGTGTTGCCTCTATTTGGTGTAGACTAGCCTTTGACCTAAAATCTCGCCGTACTATCAGGGATCAGATGTTTCTATTTAAAATCATTCATAATAGGGTCGAATCCATACCACTTCTAAGTGAAATAAATTTCAAATGCCAAAGGATAAGTGCTAGAAAGAAACTTTTATTTTGTACTTCTACTATGCGCACAAAATGTGGCAAGAACATTTTTATAACTCGTGCGTGTAATTCTTATAATAACAACTTTTCACGTGTTGATATATTTTATCTGTCATATGGACAGTTCAAAAAGGCAATTTAAGCTGTAATGGATAATAGTTAAATTAATAGCTAAATTATCATTTCACTTTAATATCACACATTACTTTGACTTAACTTCACTTTAGTTTTTGCACACCTAAGTATGTCATGATGTTCGCTTGTTGTCGATGCGTTACTTAACTGTGGAAACTTTATTGTTAAATGTAAGATTAATATGTGTTATGTAATAAACTAAAATTATGTATGTTTACCTTGAAGATAAATAAAAATAAAAAAAATGCCAATGACATCAAGGAAGCGAACTATTTCATCATCATGTTCGACTGCACTTCAGATCAAAGACATTTAAGAATGTAGTAGTAATAGACCGGACATCAGCAACAAAATTGTCGTCTGTAACTTTTGTCCTATAGGATATATCTCCGATTTTTGTCATTTAGTCATCACCATCACCATGTGAATGACACCACCGAAAGGTCAAGACGCATCAGTTTCATAAATATAAGAAATATTTTTAAAGAAAATATGCCCCGTTGTGCATTAAGTTATAGCAAGTCATGATATGGAGCAAAAAATGAACATGATTTCGGTTTATTATCCTTAGAATAATGTATATTTACCAAATAATCTTTTAATATTATTATTTCTGGTAGATTGTTCTAAAAGAAAGAAAATTTATTGTAATAAGTGCCCTCTGTTATCCAGTAACGTCACTATTTATTTACAAATATGTTAGTAATGGACGACGTGCCTAAAACCGATTTTTACCTTATATTTAGAAGCGTCACCTAATGGGAAATAGTTAAAATGTTTTCCAAATAAATATTCAGCGTAGTATTGCTATTTTTCGCTAGAGGGCTTAACACACGCGCGTGTGCACAGTTTTTGTATGCAAATGTTCTATAAAAATCCGGATGTGAAATAAAGGAAAACTTTATTGAAGTTATTGAAGTTTATAGAAAGACTGGAGAATAAATTACACAGCGACTTCTAGAGAAACTAGAAGCTAATGGTTTAGAAGTGCAAAAATGTCGTAGACAATGTTATAACAATGGATCTAATATGATCGGCACATTTGGAGGAGTCTTATCCCGATTATTACAAATAAATGAGCTCGCAAAGTTTGTACCATGTCTAGCACACAGTTTAAATCTTATGTGCGTGCATTCAGCGTCATCATGTCCAAAAGCAGTTAGCCTATTGGGCTTGTACAAAAAATTTATTGTTTCTATGTTGGATTCACCACACGGTGGGAAAAATGTAAAAGTGTACAAAAACATACTTTAAAGGAAGTTGTCAAACCAGATGGTCGGCTAAAAACTAGGCTGTTACTGCTCTATTAATGCACCGCAAATTGTCAAAGCTCTAGAAGAAATTGAAGATTCTTATCTAGTCACAGAATCCAAGTAAGAAGCTGGTTTTCACTACATGCGGTGATGGATTTTAAATTTATCCTCAACTCAACGATTTGGGATAATATACCTAGAGAAATTAATAGAGTGAACGTTGAAATACAAAAAAAATATATTATCATTTCGCATTCTGTGGCGATAACGCAAGGTCTTGTTAAGATCTTACAAGGAATAAGAGAAAAACTAATAGAACATTGGCTCAAAGAAGATGCACCTGAATTAGAAAAGTTAGAAATCGAGCCAGTCCTTAAAATCAATCGAGTTTTCAAGTTAGATACAAATGGTTTATTTTCCAAAGATATAAAAGTAGTGTTTGACAAACAACTTAGTTTTTAACAGAAATTAAAACAAGGGTAGAAAGCGCAAAATCCACATGAAAATTTCGCCTTCCTTAGTGGCCATGCGTTTTAAAATAGATCGCCTGAGGATCTGCGAAAAAATGGAACCAATCTAGCTAAAAGTATTCGAAAGACTTGGATCCAGTTGTTATTTTTTTTCTTGTACCTTGCCGTTTTTAAAGAGCTAGTAACCGAAATTATTAAAAAAGTAAGTGCATTCGACCTGTTACAACATCTGTGTAAGTATTACTTTAAGAATATACTGCAAATTATCTACGAAATCTGCAAGCTGTAAGGTTTTAATAATTTGCAGTTTGCTGAAGCTTCTTCAGCAAACTGCAAATTATTAAAACCTATCTGCGTTCAACAATGAGTCAGGAACGTCTAATTGGCCTCGCGATCCTAGCCATTGAAAATAAAACTGACTTTGAGACAGACTTTGATGAGCTAATACATGCATTCACAGAAATAAAAGCACACCGTATAAAGCTCTTGCAAGATAAGAGAGAAAAAATGCTGAGACTTAAAGATCCTAAATGTCTTGATTGTCTGTTTTCTTTCCTGGTTATTATGTTTTCTATATATAATTTTATGTTACACAAATGAAAAAGTTATTAGCTAAAAAGTAATAAAGAGTGCAAACTTATTAAAGGGTTCTCAATGTTCCAATCACAAAAATGTCACCCATTATTATACCACATATTTACCAGTTTTTTAATAAGTTATTTAAAACGCTGGAGAGCGCCACTATTAAGTTTTTGCCCCGGTTCAAAAAATCGTAGATCCGGGACTGGTATACTGTATATTTATAAGTGATCGAAGGACACAGTTGTGTGTTACAAAAGTAGCCTAACTGATATTTTTAATATATATATATATATATATATATATATATATATATATATATATATATATATATATATATATATATATATATATATATATATATATGTAAATAGTTGATTTTCGTATATACAATCAAAAAATGTTTAAATACGCCTTTAATCGATTTATAATTTACATTATGGTTGAAATAACGTTTAAATCGATTATAAAAAGTCGTAAGCCTGAAAAGTATGAAAGAGTGTTCATTGGTTTTTCTTTACCGCTTTATTTTATTTTAGTCTAAAATGCGACTTTTTAAAATAGCACGCGGTCTATCCAACGAACGACATGTAATGTAACGTGCTACGAGATATAGCGTGCTGCAAAAATTACACCACACGCTTTCCTATAAATACCACGCTATAACATAGCGTATTTAATAGCGCGCTTGAACTTTATAGTTTATAGTCTATAGCGCGCTATTGATTTATAGTCGTTTTGAACAACTATATTCCGTATGGAAAAAAAACTTATGTGTGTGATGTATCTACGGAAACACGAATCGGAATTCCGAAACGGAATATCGAAACGGAATGCCGTATGTGACCGGCCTAATAAAATAAAAATAAAATGAGCTTCTGACCACAGAGTACCTTTTGCTTGTGACAGTTTGTGAGTAAAATTGTTTATGATGTGATAATTGTTAACATCATGGAGGAAAGTAATATATCGTACATAAACGTTTAGTTTGTGATAAACATTATGATTACAGAATGTGATAAGAGTTACTGTTTTAAAGTTGAAAACAAGTTCATAGTTAAAAGCGGATGCAAAAAACGAATGTGGCGATCTCTTAAGCAAATATTAACCGCCGAACGAGCTTTGCCATGGCAAAGTGATGCCGTGTTGTGTAAGTACTTCACTTGCACTTCTTTTATAAAATAGAAATAGAAAAATTACGATGTTTTTATTCACATTGCAATTGTTAAAAGTGATTTAAAGTTTAATTGAACATCTCTTCGTAAAACAATATCTGAATCTGTAACACCTTTCGGAACAACCAGGAAGAAACCCAACGGTTTTCTTAACCGTTTAATCCCAATAAAAAATTCATGCAGTCGCATACGCCCGGCTAATCCCGAGCGGTCGTATGCGACCGCACCCACCCACATCACTTAAAAGCATTAAAACTTATAGATTGGATTTAGAATCGTTTGGCAGGAATTTGGGGGAGTAAGGTATTTTATTGGTACGACTTTCCATTGACGTCCGTCGAATTGGAGGTTGGAGAGGGGTGGTGGGAGGGCGGGGGGAGGTGTACTACTCCCCCTTAAAAGGAAAAGTTGCAGAGACCCCCCCCCCCTTTTTGAGTTTTTTGAATTTTAATTCTGAGGAAATTTTATTTTTATGGATAAATATTAAGTGTAAAAAACGATGGGGACCTCTTGGGGGGGGGGGGGGAAAGGGGGAACCACTTCACCAAAACTCATTCAGAGGGATTTCTGTATCTTGAGTAACAAATCGCAGGCATCCAGCCTCGCCTCCTCGCGCTCCGGCTCGTCCGATGTCTACGATTTGTTACAGCAGGCGGAGGCTGCTCTCCCTACGCGCCTCCGGCTCTATAAAACCACTCTAGGGGTAGGACAGACTCGTACCACGTGGAGTCGGGGTCTATTAATTCAGTTCCTTGACATAAGTTGAACCTAACCTATTTTATTTATTATCTGTCCTAATAGGTGGGCATTTTATACACATGTTTTATACAATTTTATACACATATTGCTTTAATTAATTCTTAGAAATCATCAGTTTTAATTTACGTCCCACAAGCCGGCAAAAAACGGTAAACACTACACATTTTAATTTTAATAGCTCATTATGATAATAATTTTGTAATTTAAATATAAACTGTTAAATATATGTGTATGCATGAAAGCTATTTAAATGAAGACAAAATATAATTATTTACATAAAAAAAAATACAATAAAATGATACCGAACGTATGACAACTTAACTGTACGGAAAACGAACATTCAATGGCGAGAATTCGATATAATCTGTGGTAAGGATTGACGTAAATATTATAAAAATAATTGATTTTCAATAATTTTTTTCTCAAAAAGTACGCGTTTCCGCATGTTGAAATTTTGCGTGTGTGTTTACAATAGTGTAACCTTTCTGTAAAAAAAATATCATATAATCTGAGATAGGGATTGACATAAATATTGCAAAAATAATTGATTTTCAATAATTTTTTTCTCAAAAAGTATGCTTTTCCGCATGTTGAAACTTTACGTATGTGCTTATATTAATGTAACCTATCTGTAAAAAAAATATCAACCCCCAACTCGACGGACGTCAATGGAAAGCTTAGCCTAAAGAAAAACTATTATAACCTTAAATATGTAAAGTATGAAAAGTGATACATTTTTTATTATTAACTGAATTTACGGCTCTGGGTTCTAGACTTTCTGATAAAAAATTATACGATATTACTGTGAAAGCTGGATGGCATACAGAATTTTGTGTCTGTGGCTGGAGCAAAGGCAACCTGACTATAGATTAGGGAACATTCGTATTCGGTCGAATGTTCAGTAAAACTTTTACCGAACCAAATATTCGGCCAAACATTCTTCAGCAGGATAACCTCGGTACCCAACCAATTTATGTCGAAACTTGTTACCGTAAAGGGCGTGGATTAGTGTCGGACCCTGCCCCTCGCTACGATGCCGCACCTGACAGTTATTGCATCATCTAATACTGAGCAAATTGCCGGCACATGCATATGTTTTGACTGTTCTTGTGATAAAAAAAGTATTTCGTTTGTTTTATTCTTAGTGAAAATTAATAATTATATGATAAAAAGCAGCGGCAGGAGATTTACTATTTGGACTTATTTTAGAGAAACTGAAGACCAAAGTAAAGTGAAATGTACTAATGTAATGTAATGTTTCTTTGTGTGATTCCAAAAACATTTTATCAAATTTCTATTTGCTATAATCAGAAATAAATCTACAGTGCCTCTTCCTCTTTCTTCTGTGGCGGTTTGATAAAATTCGCCAATGACGTATTGAGTGGAAAATGAAAGCTTATGAGTTTAATTAAAATAAGAGTCTGTGATAATACAGGGATTCAATTTTCCTCCGAGAATTTTGACAAATCTATTTGTTGAATTACCTAGAACAAATACGACAAACACAGGTGTTAGACTCTTATCAGTATGTTAAAGGTGACAAGGATTTAAAGTTTCATATTATTAGTATTAATAAAATCACATAAAATATAGACAAAAGCAGTACTTGTATATGTTAAAAGAGAATTAAAATCTATAGGTCGTGGAATATAAGGAGGAAGGTAATCATAAAGGGAGGAGGATAATTTGGGACAGTTGAAAAAAATATGGTTTGTGGAACCTTCATCTAAGCCACATTCACACAATGAACTATCCCTTACTCTGATTTTTGCCAGATGTACATGTGTACAAGCGTGTGCAATTCTTAATCTACAAATTATTGAAGTTGCATGTTTATTTGCTTTGTTAAATTTAAAGAACCAAGACTTGGGAGGAATAACCTCTTGGATAGCAGCATAGTGCTTACCTTTAACATTTTAGGAAACTTCCCATAATTTATTCCAATTTTCATTCAGTTTCCTTTTAGCTAGCAAAATTAGGTCATGTGAGTAAATTAAATTTTGTAGAATGCCATTAACATTTGCATTTTTAGCGAGTACATCAGCTGTTTCGTTACCATGGATACCACTTAGGTCTGGAATCCAGGCCACTGAAACATGGATTCCTTTAAGATGGCATCTGAATAGGGTATTTTTTATTTTAAGAATTAGTGAAAATTTATGTTTGTTATGGAATTGATTGGACAAAATAGCTAACAAACAACTTTTTGAATCTGTGAAAATAACTGTTTTATTAAGATTGTGTGACTCACATATAACAAAGCTTCACTGATTGCAGTTGCTTCACCAGTAAAAGTGGAGGATAGTGGTGGGCATTTAAAGTTAAGAATGATTTTGAACTTAGGAATCCAAACAGCAGCTCTAGTATAGTCTTCATCGGACTGTTTGGAAGCATCTGTGTACATGGCAAGCCAATCTTTAAAGGTGTTTTCTATAATTTCTTTTAATTTCAAATTTGCCATTGGAGAATCCTTTTCTATACATAGATCTAGATGAATATCAGGTTGGTAAACAATAGCCTCATAAAGAACATCAAAGAGTGGATTTATTTTACATTGAAAGATTGGGTAAGGAAGCTGAAGAAAAATTACAAAACTTTTAAACAAGCAGGGAGAGTCCTTATGGGTCCAGTATCGGTCAGATGAGATATACTCTGAAAGAAGATGCAATTTAAGGATTAGGGGATGATCTGAAAGCTGGCAAATCTTAAATAAGAATCTGTCTGAAAGGTATTGCCTTCTTAATCTTAAAGGAGGATCTACGCACTCAACCTGAAGAACATTTATTGGTGAGGATTTCATCGCACCTGTAATAATGCGAAGGCATTTCGATTGAATTTTGTCCATTACTTTCAGGAATGATTTACTGCAAGGCTCCAAGAGAAAACATCTATAGTCAAGGTGGCTTCGTATTAAAGCATTGTACAGTAATTTCTGATGAAAAGGATGGGACCCCCACCAAACACCAGACAAAGACCGAAAAATATTTATGTTGTGTTATATATTCAATGTAATGACTGAAGGCCTATTTCGAATCAAGCATAACTCCCAAAAATTTAACATTGCCTCTAACTGGAATAGGTTGCTTATCATATACAGCAGATATATCGGGAACTCTCCTTTGGCGGGAAAAGATCACCACACTACTCTTGGCCACATAAGGAGAGGAGGAGGATGATTAGTTAACCATTCTTGTAAATAATCCATGGTGAGTTTAGACGGGAACATGCCACTGTGAAGTTGTTTAAGGAGATGTATAGAGCTAAATCGGGTGTCGCGTCGGTGTGTCTTTGCGACACGAAGGCCTTCTCCAGCTTTCTCCATTCTGCTCTTGTTTCAGTTGTTCTGTGCCATGTTGGACCCGCATGCTTTTTTAAGTCATCAACGTAATCGACCAACGTTTTCTTTGTCTTCCTCGTTTTCTTTTTGTTTGGTATCTAGGGGTCCATTCTGTTATATCTTTCGTCCATTTATTTCTATTCTCTCTCATCATGTGGCCTACCCATCTCCATTTGAGTTTTCTAATTTTAACTATTATATCTTCAATTTTAGTAATTTGTCTTAGATCTACAGCTCTCTTTCTATCTCTTTTTGTGTAACCCAGTATACTCCTCTCCATGGCTCTTTGGCATGTAATCAGTTTTTGGTTTTGTTTTTGTGTGTTTGCCCAGGTCTGGCACCCATAGGTAAGGATTGGTAATATGCATGTATTGTATACTTTCCTTTTCATTGCAATATTATATTGATTGCCTTTTAGCACTTCTTTGAGGGACCAAAATCTCTTCCGGGCATTGGCTACCCATCTTTCAATCTCTGAATCCATTTGGTTGTTGAAGGCAATAAGTTGGCCTAAGTATACATAGGAATTTACATAATCTATTTCCTCCTCATCTACTGAGATACTTATTTGGGATCTGTTTGTTATTATCTTTGTCTTTGTTTTGTTTATTGTTAGTCCCACCTTTTTACTTTCACATGATAAATCTTGGAGCATGTTTTTAAGGCTTTCCGAGTTATCTGTTATAAGTATTATGTCATCTGCAAATCTTAAATGATTTAAATGTGTTCCATTTATGTTAATCCCTATGTTGTCCCATTCCATTTTCCTGATGACTTCCTCTAGTACGGATGAAAAAAGTTTTGGTGAGAGTGGGTCTCCCTGCCTGACTCCCCTGTGTATTGGAAATATTTCCCCTTCTGCTTCTAGTTTGATTCGTGCTTTGCTGTTGGAATACACATTTTTTATTATCCTTATATATTTATTTTCTATTCCTTGATTTTTCAGGGCTTCCCAAATGTACTGATGTTCACAATGTAGTCCACAAATGCCATGTATAATGGATAATCGTATTCTTGACATTTTTCAGTGAGCTGTTTTACCACATGTATGTGGTCAATTGTAGCAAAGCCCGATCGGAATCCAGCCTGTTCTCTTGATTGTTGTTCTTCAAGTTTTTTGCTAATGCGCTTCAGTATTATTTTTGAGAACACCTTGTATATGTTGGACATGAGACTTATTGGGCGATAGTTTCCTATGTCTGATCTATCTCCTTTCTTAAAGATGAGTATTATAGTGCTTATTGTCCACTGTGAAGGTATGGATTCTGTGTTTAGGATAAGATTAAACAAGTTAGTTAGTTTTTTTGTTGTTTCTGGCAATGTAGTTTTCATCATCTCATTGGTTATATGATCAGGTCCAGGAGCTTTATCGTTTTTCTGTGTTTCTATCGCATGCTGAACTTCCCTTTCAAGAATCGGAGGGATTTCTTCTGTTTTGTCTTCAAGGTTTATCTTTAATTTTAAGGTATTTTCGGTAGAGTATAATTTCCGATAATAGTCTGTCGCTATCTTTAAAATTGGCTATCTTCTTGTTTCGTCCTTATTATTTTTGCTTTTCATTTTCGGTACCCATAGCGTTGTTTCTTTTAATTCTTTAAGTGCTTTATTGATACCTCCTGTTTTTGTAATGTGTTTTTGGATACATTTTATTCTTTTATTCGACTTATCTTGTTTTATGTTGCGAATTATCTCCTTACTTAGTTCAGTAATTTCATGTAATGTTGCTTTATTTCTTCTATTTTTAAGCAGTTCTTTCCGTTTTTGAATGAGATCTATTGTTTTCGAGCTCAGTGTATTTTTGTTTTTTACTAAATTGTTCTTCTTTCTATAAATATCGTTTATTTCTATGTTGTAAATTTCTTGTGTTTTGTCTATTTCTCCGATTGTTACTTTGCTTTGAGATGTTGTATCAGTCTTGCAGGTATTTTCACTCTGGTGAAAGTGTTTTCGTTCTTTTGTTGTTTGTGAAATAGTACTGCTCTGACCATACGATGGTTGCTATTGAAATTGAAATTATTTATTACACTAACATCTCGGAAAAACTTGGGTTGATTACTAGTTATAAAGTCAATTTCATTTCGGTAATTTCCATCTGGCGATATCCAAGTCCACTTCTTGGCTTTTCTTTTCTTAAAAACGCTATTTAGTATGGTTAAGTTATTCTCCAGGGCCAAATTTACAATTCTCTTGCCGTTCTTGCTTCTTTTTCCTATGCCATAATTTCCTATTACTGTCTCTTCACCATGTTTTTGTTTACCTATTTTCCCATTAAAGTCTCCCATGACGATAACGTTTTTATGGGCAGTTTCTAGTGTAGTTGTAAGTTGGTTGTAGAAATCATCTTTTATTTTTTCGTCTGCTGCTTCTGTTGGCGCGTATATCTGTACTATAGTCCACTTGTTTTTATAGCCTTGTAGCTGTATATTTAGTAAAGCTATTCTTTCGGATATGCCTTTGAACTCTATGATTTGTTTCTTTAGATGTTTTTTCGCCATAAATCCCACTCCATACTGACCCTTGGTTTCACCGATATAGTACAGAATGTAGTCGTCATACTCTTCGATGCAGTTTCCTATTCGTCTTACTTCACTCATACCAAGAATATCCCATTTAATATTACCCAAAGCTATCTCCAATTCGAGAAGTTTTCTGCAGTCCTCAATGAAAGTGTGTTTAGGGTGGCTATGTGTATATTGTTGTTGTTAGGTTTCTCTTTTTCTTTATCTCTAGGTGTTTCATTTGCTGAAGGGTATTGGTCTTCTTTCCCCACGGTGACCAACCGGCTTGGGGTGCATTTTTCAATTGTTGTATGTGTACTTTTGGTATTAATTGTTCTAAGTTGATTTCGAGTACCGGTGGTCATTACAGGTTTTTTGGAATCTCTGACATTGAAGCATATCTTCCTCTTTCAATGTAATTAAATATGTTGGGTTTTAGGATTTCTTTTCCCTTGGCTGATGTAGAAGCTGGATTGTCTTTTAAGTCGATTTTTTCTGGGATGCCGAGTTAGGTGAGTCATGGCCTTCTCTTTTTCTTTTTTCTCTATTTATTTCTGATGATTTCTTTACTATTATTTTGTCATGTTTTAGAAAAGCTATGTTTCCTTTCTTTCTTTCCTCTTTCACTTGGGCTTGTAATTGCTTGCGCTTTTCTAACACTTCTTTAGAATAATCTTTTATATAGATGCCTGGCGGCAGCTTTGACTTGCTTTTCAAAATCATGTGTTTTTTCCACAGCATTGTGACGGAGATGACGACAGGGCGGTTTTTAACATTTTTATTCTTGCCAATTCTATTTATATTGCTGATTTCCTGGCTATTTAAATGTGTGCCTGTTTCTATGATTGTGTCCTTGATGTAGTCTACTAATTCCGCTTCTGATTTTCCATTCTCCTCAATGCCAAAGAGGACTAAGTTGTATTTTCTTTTCTCTCTTTCCATGATCATAAGTTTCTGTTCCAATGTCAATATTTTGTCTTTTAATCTAATGTTTTCTTCAGTTATTATTTTTAATTTCTCGTCTAATGCCTCCATAACATTATACGTCACCGAATCTGTTATGAGTTTGGTTTGTTGGTTCAATTTCTCATCTAATTTTAACAACAATAATTCCATACTTTTGTCCATTTTTTGGATTATTTACTGACAACACTGGAAGGATGGTGGTTCTTCTTCTTCTTTCTTTTGTGGCGGTTTGATTAAATTCGCCAATGACGTATAGAGTAGAAAATGAAGGCTTATGAGTTTAATTAAAATAAGAGTCTGTGATAATACAAGGATTCAGTTTTCCTCCGAGAATTTTGACAAATCTATTTGTTGAGTTACCTAGAACAAATATGACAAACACAGGTGTTAGACTCTTACCCGTATGTTAAAAGTGACAAGGATTTAAAGTTTCATATTATTAGTATTAATAAAATCACATAAAATATACACAAAAGGAGTACTGGTATATGTTAAAAGAGAATTAAAATCTATAGGTCGAGGAATATAAGGAGGAAGGTAATCATAAAGGGAGGAGGATAATTTGGGACAGTTGAAAAAAATATGGTTTGTGGAACCTTCATCTAAGCCACATTCACACAATGACTCTGATTTTTGCCAGATGTGCATGTGTACAGGCGTGTCCAATTCTTAATCTACAAATGATTGAAGTTGCATGTTTATTTGCTTTGTTAAATTTAAAGAACCAAGGCTTGGGAGGAATAACCTCTTAGATGGCAGCATAGTGCTTACCTTTAACATTTTTGGAAACTTCCCATAATTTATTCCAATTTTCATTCAGTTTCCTTTTAGCTAGCAAAATTAGATCATGTGAGTAAATTAAATTTTGTAGAATGCCATTAGCAATTGCATTTTTAGCGAGTACATCAGCTGTTTCGTTACCATGGATACCACTGTGGCCTGGAATCCAGGCCACTGAAACATGGATTCCTTTAAGATGGCATCTGAATAGGGTATTTTTTATTTTAAGAATTAGTGGAAATTTATGTTTGTTATGGAATTGATTGGACAAAATAGCTAACAAACAACTTTTTGAATCTGTGAAAATAACTGTTTTATTAAGATTATGTGACTCTACATATAACAAAGCTTCACTGATTGCAGTTGCTTCACCGGTAAAAGTGGAGGATAGTGAGGGGCATTTAAAGTTAAGAATGATTTTGAACTTAGGAATCCAAACAGCAGCTCCAGTATAGTCTTCATCAGACTGTTTTGAAGCGTCTGTGTACATGACAAGCCAATCTTTAAAGGTGTTTTCTATAATTTCTTTTAATTTCAAATTTGCCATTGGAGAATCCTTTTCTATACCTAGATCTAGATGAATGTCGGGTTGGAAAACAATAGCCTCGTAAGGAACATCAAAGAGTGGATTTATTTTACATTGAAAGATTGGGTAAGGAAGCTGAAGAAAAATTACAAAACTTTTAAACAAGCAGGGAGAGTCCTTATGGGTCCAGTATCGGTCAGATGAGATATACTCTGAAAGAAGGTGCAATTTAGGAATTAGGGGATGATCTGAAAGCTGGCATATCTTAAATAAGAATCTGTCTGAAAGGTATTGCCTTCTTAATCTTAAAGGAGGATCTACGCACTCAACCTGAAGAACATTTATTGGTGAGGATTTCATTGCCCCTGTAATAATGCGAAGGCATTTCGATTGAATTTTGTCCATTACTTTTAGGGATGATTTATTGCAAGGCTCCAACAGAAAACATCCATAGTCAAGGTGGCTTCGTATTAAAGCATTGTACAGTAATTTCTGAGAAAAAGGATGGGACCCCCACCAAACACCTGACAAAGACCGAAGAATATTTATGTTTTTTTCGCATTTTTGTGTTATATATTCAATGTATGGACCAAAGGCCAATATCGAATCAAGGATAACTCCCAAAAATTTAACATTGCCTCTAACTGGAAAAGGTTGCTTATCATATACAATGGATATATCGGGAATTCGCCTTTGGCGGGAAAAGATCACCACACTACTCTTGGCCACAGATAAAGAGAGGCCATGATTAGTTAACCATTCTTGTAAATAATCCATGGATGAGTTTAGACGGGAACATGCCACTGTGAAGTTGTTTGAGGAGATGTATAGAGCTAAATCGTCTGCATATTGAAGAACATTACAAAAAGAATTTACTGAAAGTTCTAAATCGTGAGTATATATAGAATAAAGGAGAGGACTAAGAACTGAGCCTTGTGGAAGTCCTTTCCATATAGTTTTTGGGGGAAGCAGGAGATTTTTAACATTTATAGATATTGATCTAGAAGAGAGAAAGTTAGAGACGTAATTGATTATCCTCACTGGAATGCTCAGATTAAGCATTTTCTGCCTGAGCACAGGAAGTAGCACATTATCATATGCAGAAGAAATATCCAAGAAAACTCCTATGAGAAATTCATGTTTTGAGAAAGCAATATGAATATCTGTGACCAAAGTACTTAGGCTATCCATGGTACTTAAACCTTTTCGGAAACCGAATTGGCTTTTAGGTAAGAGATTATTCCTTTCCAAAAACCACTCCAAGCGATTTTTTATTAAATGTTCCAAGATTTTTGCCAAAGTACAAGAAAGGGCAATAGGTCGGTAACTGGAAGGGTCATTGCTAGACTTACCTGGTTTGAGAATGGGCAAAATAATTTGGGTTTTCCATTCAGCAGGAGGATTACCAGTAATATAAATAAAATTTAAAATGGATAGTAAGACAGTTTTAGTGTTCTCACTACTATTAATTATAAATGAATAAGGAATCCCATCAATACCTGGTGAGGAGTCTTTAAGGCCATTGAGTACAGTAAACAATTCTTGAGAAGAAAAGGGGGAATCAAATTTATCATTTGTTTTTAAAAAAGCAGAATTAAAAACTAGGCATTCATCATAAGATGGGACTGTTTGTGGTGCAAGTTTATTAGAGAATTCATCTATCCACAGGGAAGGATCATTAGAAATTATATTTTCACTAGAAACTGCACAGCGATATTTTTTGACATTTCTCCAGACCAAAGATGGGGGAGTCCTAGGTGACAGTGACTCACAGAATTTAAACCAACCAGTTCGCTTTTTGTCTGACAGTAATTTTAAGGTTTCTGCAGCAATTTTTTTATAGGAGATATAATTCTCTGCAGTCATAGAACTGGAGTATATTAATTCAGCCTCTTTTCTTCTCCTACAAGCTGCTGAACAATCTTGGTCCCACTAAGGAGGGGAAGGATACTTATTTTTGAAAGGTTTTTTTAAGGGGATTGACTTATTAGCAGCAGAAATAATTGCATTTCTGAACTCTATATATACAGGAGCAATATTATCATTGTTAATTGGGGGAAGATTTGAAACCTCTTGTTCCAAAACTGTAGAATATAATTGCCAATTAGCTTTGGATAGATTATACTTTAGTCTTGGGCAAAATGTAAAATTTATTCCAGGTGAAGTAGGAGGAGTGATGAATATAGGAAAATGGTCACTGCCATAGCTAGAAGGTAATATTTGCCACAAAAGAAGGGAAGCAATATCTGGGGAGCAGAGAGTTAGGTTAACGGCACTTCTAACATTTTGTAATGGGGATACTCGACGGGTAGGAGACCCGTCATTTAGAATACAGAGATTAAAATTATCAATAAGATCTAAAAATGAGGGAGCCAGTGAATCACACAGATGGGAGCCCCAAACAGTATGATGCATATTAAAATCTCCCAAAATAACCATAGGAGGTGACAGAGAAGAAATAAGTGTTGCAAGTTCTGTTAAAACATTTGCATCAGGATTAGGAATGTAAACAGAGAGAATAGAGACATCAAGGGCCTTAATAGCAACAGCATTAACTGCTGGACTATGAGAAGGGAGAGGAATTTGTGAAAATGTAACTGTTCTTGAAATTAAAATAGAGGTGCCAGCACGACCATCACTCCTATCATCCCGGAGGCATGCATAGCCTGAAACCCTAAAATGAGACTCAGGTCTAAGCCATGTCTCCTGGATGGCAAGAATGAAGGGATGAAATTTATTAATGAGGTAAATGAGTTCATTTTTTTTATTTCTAATGCTCCGACAATTCCATTGAAGAATTGGCGGGACTGCGAATGTTACGGGCTAAGGAGGAAAGCTGAGTAAGTTTTTGGTGTAAGCTGAGAGGAAGTTCCGTGTCATTAAAACGGGAGATCATGTTAATTAGAATTGATATCATAAGTTCGCAGAAATTATCATTACTAGAGGAGTTGTTGTCATTTCCCAGTAGAGCACACCCATTAGGAAGGGAAGAATTAGGATTCTCAACAATTGCCTGATGGGCTGCCATATCATATCCAGAATTTAATGATTGGCTATAGGTACGTTGAGGGATAAAAATTGTTTTTTTGTATGATGCAGTTTGTGAGAGCTGAGCCGAAGGGGTTGAAAGACTGTCAGTTATGGTATAAGGGGTCTGTTGAGAACAATTACGAGGCTGGATTCTTGTTGTATCAGCAAAGGATCTTTTTGTCTGAGGGAATCTAGCTGAAGCTTCTAAATATGAGATATTTTCTTGTGACATAACAAGTTTAATAGATTTTTGCCTTAGATGTTCAGGACAAGTAGGGTCTTTTGCGGTGTGGGGACCTGAGCAGAATAGACAAGTAGGAGTTTGTCGAGAACAAGCTAAACCTTCATGATTCTGTGCACACACAAAGCAGCGAGGAGATGATCGGCACTGGGAAGTAACATGGCCAAATCTACAACATTTATGACACTGAATTAGTGGCAAAATATATTTTTCTACTGGCATTGAAGTGTAAAAACAGTAAATATGGGGAGGAAGTTTTTGTCCAGAAAAAGTTAGAACAACCGTCTGAGTTGGAACCCATGAAACGCTATTGCTGTCACTAACTGATCGTCTATTAAGTCGCCGTGCTTTAATTATAGAACCGTAGCCAGAGGGAATGTCTATAGCTGCTATTAATTCTTCTAGTGTCCACTCTATGGGAACTTGTCTAACTAGCCCCATACGAGTGATACTATATGAGGGGATGGTTGCTTCATATTTGGAAATTTGGAGAGCTGGGTGATCGATAAAGGTGTTTGCATCTGCAGCTGTTTTAAACTCCACTGATATTCTATTTCGTCCAACTTTTTTGACTCCATCATGGACTATATTTTTAATATTGTTATGATACAGAAAGTGACCAAATTTAATTGGTTTAAGAGTTACTCCAGACAGCTGATCATTTGAGATTTTACTTACGTGAACTAGAAAAGGAGCGGCATCATCTTGAGAGTACTTAACTTTTTTATTAATAAAATCAGGATGGGTATATGAGGATTGTATTGAAGGAAACTGTTGTTTTGGATCAGTAATAACTATTTTTTGTGGATGGGCAGACTCGTTACTTACTTGGGCATGTTTACGGTTAATTAGTTCTACATTATCAATGTTAATGGGTAAGGAAAAGGAATCATTGCGACCCCTTCCGGGATCGGGAGGTTCGTCCTCCATTATATTACTACAACAAAAAATTACATAAAAACGGCACAACTACAAACACTTACTAATTTACAGATATTAAAACCTCCACCAAGACAGAAAAATTTACTATAGTAACTCAACAACACTTCATAAAATAATAAATTTTAAGCAAAAAAGGAACGACACTTGTATCTCTCACTTCCTCCCAAAAAACCTTTTGAAATTTTAGATGGTTCACGCCTTTGACTTTGATATATTTTTGGGATGGTGGTTTATATTCTCGTTGCTGGCAACACTGGCTATGTCAGTGTCAAAATGACAGTTATTACTATTTGATAATCCTATACCTTTAAACGAGCAATTCTTGTATATAAATATATTTATAATCGGAATCTCGGAAACGGCTCCAACGATTTTCATAAAATTTTGTATGCAGGGAGTTTCGGGGGCAATAAATCGATCTAGCTAGGATTTATTTTTAGAAAATGTCTTTTTGTCCGTGTTTTTAGGCAATGAAAAACTGCTACAATATAGTTATAATAAGAAGGTAAATTTTGACAGTTTGATAATGATTACAAATAGCTTAATTGGTATATTGGGCGGTCACGAAATCGTAATACCGTGGTTCGAGCCCAGACCGACCGACTTTTTTTAATTTTTGTTTTTCAAGTTCCTTTCTTTTTCGAGAAAATCTATTTTTTCGAGCCCTTTTTATAGTATTTTTTAAAAACACGAAAATTTAAATTAAACTAATTGCACTTATGATTTTATATTCAAATAACCATTTCAGTTCTTTCTATTATATCGCTAAGATCAAAAAATATTGTTCGTGTTTCATCAGTATGTAATTTGTATCTAAATGTAATTTTCTAACCCCACGAATTAAAAAAACCGAGCGAAAACTACCGAACAAAGCTCGGTCAACCGGGTACTTTGTTGGTTATGTTGGTAGCACTGTTATGTCGTTCACTCTT
Organism: Parnassius smintheus behrii; assembly: GCA_036936625.1. Taxonomy (NCBI): domain Eukaryota; kingdom Metazoa; phylum Arthropoda; class Insecta; order Lepidoptera; family Papilionidae; genus Parnassius; species Parnassius smintheus. The sequence goes on from JAUPFT010000004.1 coordinate 41,087,202, forward strand.
TAATTTTTTTGGTTATATTGTTCACTAGCTTTTATTGCACTTTTTATTCCCAGAATGTTGTTTTATGTTTTGTTCACTTATTTATATCGTTTGTTATTGACTTTTTTTGTGGATTTCGTGTTGTGACACTTCTATTTCACACTCTTTACACTAAAAACAGTTATTATTTTGCGGAGGACTTTGACGTGCGTGTTTACTTTGCGATCACCGGAACCGGAATCTAATATAATATAATAGAGCTAAATCATCTGCATATTGAAGAACATTACAAAAAGAATTTACTGAAAGTTCTAAATCATGGGTATATATAGAATAAAGGAGAGGACTAAGAACTGAGCCTTGTGGAAGTCCTTTCCATATAGTTTTTGGGGGAAGCAAGAAAATTTTTAACATTTATAGATATTGATCTAGAAGAGAAAAAGTTAGAGACGTAATTGACTATCTTCACTGGAATGCTCAGATTAAGCATTTTCTGCCTGAGCACAGGAATAAGCACATTATCATTGCAGAAGAAATCTAAGAAAACTCCTATGAGAAATTCATGTCTTGAAAAAGCAATATGAATATCCGTTATCAAAGTGCTAAGACTATCCATGGTACTTAAACCTTTTCGGAAACCGAATTGGCTTTTAGCAAGAGATAATTGCTTTCCAAAAACCATTCCAAGCGATTTTTTATTAAATGTTCCAAGATTTTTGCCAAAGTACAAGATAGGGCAATAGGTCGGTAACTGGAATGGTCATGCTAGACTTACCTGGTTTGAGTATGGGCAAAATAATTTGGGTTTTCCATTCAGCAGGAGGATCACCAGTAATATAAATAAAATTTAAAATGGATAGTAAGACAGTTTTAGTGTTCTCACTACTATTAATTATAAACGAATAAGGAATTCCATCAATACCTGGTAAGGAGTCTTTAAGGCCATTGAGTACAGTAAACAATTCTGAGAAGAAAAGGGGGAATCAAATTTATCATTTGTTTTTAAAAAAGCAGAATTAAAAACTAGGCATTCATCATAAGATGGGACTGTTTGTGGTGCAAGTTTATTAGAGAATTCATCTAACTATGGGGAGGGATCATTACAAATTATATTTTCACTAGAAACTGCACAGCGATATTTTTACATTTCTCCAGACCAAAGATGGGGGAGTCCTAGGTGACAGTGACTCACAGAATTTAAACCAACCAGTTCGCTTTTTGTCTGACAGTAATTTTAAGGTTTCTGCAGCAATTTTTTTATAGGTGATATAATTCTCTGTAGTCATAGAACGAGAGTATATTAATTCAGTCTCTTTTCTTCTCCTACAAGCTGCTGAACAATCTGGGTCCCATCAAGGAGGGGAAGGATAATTATTTTTGAATGGTTTTTTTAAGGGGATTGACTTACTAGCAGCAGAATTTAAAAAATTATCATTGTTAATTAGGGGAAGAGTTGAAACCTCTCGTTCCAAAACTGTAGAATGTAATTGCCAATTAGCTTTGGATAGATTATACTTTAGTCTTGAGCAAAATGTAAAATTTATTCTAGGGGAAGTAGGAGGAGTGATGATGGAAAATGGTCACTGCCATAGCTAGAAGGTAATATTTGCCACAAAAGAAGGGAAGCAATATCTGGGGAACAGAGAGTTAGGTCAACGGCACTTCTAACATTTTGTAATGGGGATACTCGACGGGTAGGAGACCCGTCATTTAGAATACAGAGATTAAAATTATCAATAAGATCTAAAAATAAGGGAGCCAGTTAATCACACAGATGGGAGCCCCAAACAGTATGATGTATATTAAAATCTCCCAAAATAACCAAAGGAGGTGACAGAGAAGAAATAAGTGTTGCAAGTTCTGTTAAAACATTTACATCAGGATTAGGAATGTAAACAGAGAGAACAGAGACATCAAGGCCTTTAATAGCAACAGCATTTACTGCTGGACTATGAGAAGGGAGAGGAATTTGTGAAAATGTAACTGTTCTTGAAATTAAAATAGAGGTGCCAGCATGACCATCACTCCTATCATCCCGGAGGCATGCATAGCCTGAAACCCTAAAATGAGACTCAGGCCTAAGCCATGTCTCCTGGATGGCAAGAATGAATTTTTTATTTCTAATGCTCCGACAATTCCATTGAAGAATTGGTGGGAATGCAAATATTACGGGCTAAGGAGGAAAGCTGAGTAAGTTTTTGGCGTAAGCTGAGAGGAAGTTCTGTGTCACTAAAACGGGAGATCATGTTAATTAGCATTGATATCATAAGTTCACAGAAATTATCATTACTAGAGGAGTTTTTGTCATTCCCCAGTAGAGCACACTCATTAGGAAGGGAAGAATTAGGATTCTCAACAATTGCCTGATGGGCTGCCATATCATATCCAGAATTTAATGATTGGCTGTAGGTATGTTGAGGGATAAAAATTGTTTTTTTATATGATGCAGTTTGTGAGAGCTGAGCCGAAGGGGTTGAAAGACTGTCAGTTATGGTATAAGGGGTCTGTTGAGAACAATTACGAGGCTGGATTCTTGTTCTATCAGCAAAGGATCTTTTTGTCTGAGGGAATCTAGCTGAAGCTTCTAAATGTGAGATATTTTCGTGTGACATAACAAGTTTAATAGATTTTTGCCTTAGATGTTCAGAACAAGTAGGGTCTTTTGCAGTGTGGGGACCTGATCAGAATAGACAAGTAGGAGTTTGTCGAGTACAAGATAAACCTTCATGATTCTGTGCACACACAAAGCAGCGAGGGGATGATCGGCACTGGGAAGTAACATGGCCAAATCTACAACATTTTTGACACTGAATTAGTGTCAAAACATATTTTTCCACTGGCATAGAGGTGTAAAAACAGCAAATATGGGGAGGAAGTTTTTGTCCAGAAAAAGTTAGAACGACTTTCTGAGTTGGAACCCATGAAACGCTATTGCTGTCACTCACTGTTCGTCTATTAAGTCGTCGTGCTTTAATTATAGAACCGTAGCCAGAGGGAATTTCTATAGCTGCTATTAATTCTTCTAGTGTCCACTCTATGGGAACTTGTCTAACTAGCCCCATACGAGTGATACTATATGAGGGGATGGTTGCTTCATATTTAGAAATTTGGAGAGCTGGGTGATCGATAAAGGTGTTTGCATCTGCTTCTGTTTTAAACTCCACTGAAATTCTATTTCGTCCAACTTTTTTGACTCCATCACGGACTATATTTTTAATATTGTTATGATACAGAAAGTGACCGAATTTAATTGGTTTAAGAGTTACTCCAGACAGCTGATCATTTGAGATTTTACTAACGTGAACTAGAAAAGGAGTGGCATCATCTTGAGAGTACTTAACTTTTTTATTAATAAAATCAGGATGGGTATATGAGGATTGTATTGAAGGAAACTGTTGATTTGGATCAGTAATAACTATTTTTTGTGGATGGGCAGACTCGTTACTTACTTGGGCACGTTTACGGTTAACTAGATCAATATTATCAATATTAATGGGTAAGGAAAAGGAATCATTGCGAACCTTCGATCAACAATACCAACAAGATAACGGGTCACGTACAAAAGCATAGCTAAATACTGTCCGCATGATTATATACTTATAAAGCTACATTTGTTTACTAAAGAAATGAGACAGAAATTAAAATAGTTTTAAGTTCAACCGTCGCAACTGGTAATAAAGTCACAAATCTTACGATCATTAGTTCATTAGTCACAAAGCTATACAATACTACAATACTATCACTTGGAAATAAAAAGACATAGGTTAAATAACATTTTGTGTGAAATCAACCTTAAGGTATAAGAAATAAAGAACTTTTTCCCGTTATTGCGTTGCGAGCTACGTCATTTTGTTATGTTTCTATTTTCTTCTTCGAATTTGGCCCAGAAAGTATTGAGTCGCGTTGAACACTAAAATAATTTATAATATGATCATAAGTTTAATTAAAATTAATTTTATGTTTTGGGCATTTATGATCGTTGGTACATACTTTCAGTCAAGAAATAAAATGTATATGTGATATATTGATTGCATTTAATTAACTAATTCAATATATATCTATTTGAGTTTTTGTATGTATATATGTTCGTAGTATGTACGTATTTATATATATATATGCTGCAATTATATTAGTAGTATAGTTGTAGCACGAATGGGTCGGCTCGACCGGGGAAGAACCACGCTCTCACAGAATACCAGCGTAAAATAGTAGCTTAATGCTGCTATGTTTCGTATGGTGATAACCGGATACCCTTTTTACTGGAAACGAGGCATTCCATATGCATCTGCATTTTAATTCGTTGCCTAGGATAAATGTAGATGTCTATGGGCCACAGCAGCCACTTACCGTTCGGTGAACTGTGAACGTTTGTCACCCTATCCTATAAAAAAAAACTTGTTTGTGTTGTTGTACAATAAAGAAAAATGAATAAATAAAATACTAATTATTTAATGTTTTTGCGTATAATAGGATTTTTATTTATTTATAAGTGTTTTTATGTGTTGTACACAAAAAGTAATAAACTGCAAGTACGCTTTTTGTTTTTAATATGTATGTAATATTGGCGGCTGCCAAAGGTGTCAATAGCTGTATATTCACGTACATTTCAGTGCAATCAATTAATCAAAAATCAAAATATTTATAACAGTAACAGAAACAGAAACTTTTTTATTCAATATAGATTAAATAATACTTATTGAAAGTCACTTTATTTTATTTTACCACTGGCTCCTAAAAAGCTAAAATAAAAAAGCTAAGTAGATATCTAATGGAATTACACAAACAAAGAAAAGTAGCAATTACCATTATTTAAAGTTTTGGTAACAAATTATTAAAAATTATTACAATACAAGTCTACTTCATGCGTCTATGTTCTGTTTCACAAATGTTTGCCCGTATATTGGTCAACCTTGGCAAAACATTTGTGGGGGTGATTTTGATCCGTAATTTTGTTCCAAATATGATATTATTTGTTAGCTTAGAGCTAAAAATATCACTTATTATACATGCACTTACCGAAAGTAAGACACTATGGCCGTTAAATTACTTTTTCGGGCATTATTCTTGCAACTTTTAAATACACATTGCGGCATTGTGAAACCTGTTTACATTGGCTGTGTTTCAAGTGAACTAAACGAAACAAGAGCTCACGTCTCCTGTTATGTACCGAGATGGGTTTCTTGCGCCGATCCGACATCTAGTTGGTATTATTGATCGAAGTTGCGAACCCTTCCGGGATCGGGAGGTTCGTCCTCCATTATATTACTACAACAAAAAATTACATAAAAACGGCACAACTACAAACATTTACTAATTTACAGATGTTAAAACCTCCACCAAGACAGAAAAATTTACTATAGTAAATCAAAAACACTTAATAAAACAATAAATTTTAAGCAAAAAAGGCACGACACTTGTATCTCTCACTTCCTCCTCAATCTAAATTTCCTGACCGGATATAAAGTTAGTAAGCATTATGTAAACAAATTATTACTGTGACTACAGTGCCTCTAAAACATAAATGTATAAATTTAGTCATTTGAGGCACTCTAGACTAGAGTAAGTACGAGTTAGATTTAACCCATAAATAAAATATACTTTCAACAGTAAAAGACATCGCATTACTCAATTCGTAAATTTCAATACATTGGACACTATGAAAATGTTCGGTCCGAATGTTCGGTAATTTAGCCGAATATTCGGTAAAGCTGCCGAATACCGAACATAAAACGAATATTCGGCCCATCTCTACTATAGATATTTGATCTGATCGAATTTGTACTAAAATTAAATCAGCACGCCCCGAATCCACATAGTCTTGTCTGCCCTACTCCTAAAGTGTTTTTGTAAAGCCGTAGGTGCGGAGGGAGAGCAGACCCCATCCGTCGTAGCAAATCGCAGGCACCTGTGCGAGCCGTAGTGTGGTTATTATTATATTATATATTATGTTTATAATTTAAAGTAATTATAAAAGCTAATATTTTGGTGTTTTATTGAGTGCAAGAGCGAGCGAAGTGACCGGGACTTAGGGCACCCCGACTCGGACGGGTTAGGTTAGAAGGGGATGGCGGGGTTGAGTGAGCGAACGAAGCGAGCGAATAGACCCCGCCATTCCCTTCGTGGTTATTTGTTTGTAAACCACTCAGAAGTAGGAGCCCCGCAAAGCCGGGCTCCGTCGACCGGCCTTCCCTCAACTGCCCTATGTGGTGCTTCCCTCCTCCAACTCTCTCCCCCCATAAATAAGGATTATAGTCAAAACATTACAAAAACATAACCTCAAAATTAGATTTTTAAAAATTAATAAAAAAAACTAAGCATGTCAGGCAGGATGTGGAAGTGGGGGGTGACTTTACAACTCCCAAGCCTCCCTCGCCACCACCTCCCATCCCCTTAATTCATTTTGAGTTATGATTTTGAGGTTAGTTCTATGGGATTTTCTTTATGATTTTTCTCAAGAATGGTGCATTACCTTTTAATGAGAGTGGTATTATTATAATCGGGGACCAAATCTCTACCAAATAAAACACCTTACTCCCCCAAATTCCTGCTAAACGATTCTAAATTTCAACCAAACTTATATTTAGAGACTACTTTTCTATGAAGAAGTTTGGCATTATAAAATCTATACAAAATTCTCTATCTATATATGTGGTCTAAACAAAAGGCAAGTTTTACTTCATTACAAAAAGATTTTATTGTATTTTGATAAAAATAAACATACCAAGTGAATGTCGGCAGCGTGACAACCACAATTATTTCAATATATATTACTTGAAATTATTTATGTAAAAAGATAAATTATATTCACACAAAAACTGTCATTACAATTTTATAATAAAACACTATACTAAAACACTAGAAAAATCCAAATTATCAACACAACATTCACACAAAAATAGTGTACGAGATGTACGTATATTACAAATAAATATCGGATATCGATATATGGGATAATAACTAACTTTTTATTGTACTAGAGGATTGTAAATTTCATATTGATTCTATAATGCCAAACTTCTTCATAAAAGTTTTTATGGGTTGAAGTGCTGTGGGTGGGTGCGGCCTCATGAGATCGCTAGGAATTTGACAGAATATGGCTGCAGTCTCAGCCAGCTGCGGCTGCGGCTAGGGGAGTTAGAGCTTAGAATAAAAGTTAGTTCAAAATTATGTATTGTTCATTGTTGTACAGTTAATGTGACATGGATGAGTTAGCTGCTATGGTCAAAAATTAGTCGAGGGGGTTGTAATCATCAATAATATGGATTGATGTATTAATATTTACTTCACTTTTTATAATTACAAACCAGCTCAAAGTATTTGAACTAAATGGATTTTTATTCTAAGATTCAAATATCCTAGATTATATTACAGTGTTTATAGTACATTAATAGCATGCATATAAGAGCTTACATTTTTACATAAATATTTTCAATTGTGTTAAAATTGTTTCAGATTTCTCAATAAATGCACCACCAACATTTAAACCAACAAAAAAATATTCAGATATATCAGGCCTTCCAGCCCCTTATATGGACCGTCATTCAAAATTGTTTTATAGCAATGTAGAAGAATTTGCAACTATTAGGAGTTTACCAATGGATATTACAGCAGGATACCTTCAGCTCAGAGGAGCAAACATGATTGTTGGATGAAAATTTACTGAAGTTGCCTTAATAAAATAATGATTAGGAACATTTGTTCTAGATATGATGAAGATTTAGGGAGCATGTGATATATGTAGAAAGCTTTTCATGATGATATGACATAAGGTTTTCCTTTCAGTGATTTACACATTTTAATAATATTATTAAAAAGGCTTGTTAATAAGTAGTAATTAATAATAAATATTTCATTAGAAACATTGAGTATTAATTGGAAGCTGATAAGCAATACAACGTCAAGCCACACATTTACACACACGGACATTATTTTGAGAAAATGGCATCTAAAGATTTCATACCAATTCTTAATAAATTAGTTTGAAAGAGGATGTATACACCGGTTCTTTTCTACATTTGACAAAAGTAATAATGGATTGAAAGTAGAGTGTTGTTATCATAAAAAAAGAAAAAGCTGTTACATTTTTCAAAAAAATGAGATTATTGCATATTGAAAAATATAAAACACACTTCATTATTCGAAAGAGGAAATTAGGGAACTTGACACAATTTTGCTGAATTCTGATTCTGAGATTTAATTAAAGTAAATATATTTTAAGGAGCATAAATGAATGTCGATAAAAGTATGTTCTCGCATAAAGTTTGTAAAATAGTTTTAAATAAAAGTCATAAATACATAGACTTATTATATACTACTGATCAATGCGTAAATATTTTTTTTATTCTTATTGATATGAAAATACAAGAAAGCTAACTTTTTTTTAAGCAAATCGTCTACCTTATTTGAAAAACATCAAAAATTTTAATAGCTTCCACCAGATTTCTTTAAAACTGTAACTAATAATAACAAAAATAAGTCTCTCTTTTACAAAACTTAGTATGTCTTCTGACTAGCTTAATAATCATTTTTAGCGTAGCGAGTGTGTATGTATCTTTATAGATATATCTTTCTACAATCTTTCTACAATGCAACTGAATAAAATTTATATTTTATTCAGTTGCATTGTAGAATCACTGACTTAATATTATCTAAAACTTGTCTTGTAATCGCTTTGACTAATTAATATAACCAAGAAATTACAACAGATTAAAGTAATTGGTAAGTTAACAAGAAAGTGTTTAATGTTCCTTCAAATTTTATTCTTTATCGAAATCAATTAAATTACCCAAGAATCCAGCATCATATATTAAATCACCCGATGCAATTTTCCTTAAGAAACCTTCCTTCCTTTAGCATCTGTTGGAATGAGCTTTAACAAATCAACATATAATTTTGGCTGCTGATAGTTCACGCCCATTCGGGTATAGAATAGGAAGATCAAGTGTGAAATTCTTGTTTTGTTTACGACTCTTTCCACCCTTTGAAATGTAAATCACCTGAGGTAGCTTCTTGAGTTTTGATTTCATGGTAAGTTTCAATAGTTCATCACGACATAATTCTATTTAAAAAGTTTTAAACCAAGAAATTGTTTATTTATCAGATTTTCGGTTAGTTGTTACAAAATTTAATTTGTAACACCTTTATTGATTTAAATTCTTCTTTTTAAAGCCTACTGACTACAAATTTGTTCTGGCGGCGGCAGTTTTCCATCATGGAAAGTTTATGTATTGGAGTATATAAACGAATTTTGATTTTAAGGCACATTCAACTTACCCGAACCAGAGTCATTAGGAAAATATGTCATAATTTATGTCCTGGCTGAAGGTACGAGTATCTCATAGTTATTTTTGTAACATTGCATGACTTTGTCAAAAGATTCAACATCATTTCGATGCTCCTTTTTTGTAGTGGAGGGGACAAACGAGCATGCGGCTCACCAGATGGTAAGTGTCGACCACTGGCCATAAAAACTGCATCACCAGAATAATAATCACCAGAATCATCTATATATATCAAGGATCTCCTAGGTGTGCGTCGCTTGCAGTTATACAGTGGCTGCAATTGACCGCCGGTACGACATACTCCGCCGAACGTTGAGTCCCGTGATTCCGTGAGGCGTCGAGGTCACCGGCCCCTGGGTGATTCTTGGGCACTTTATGCGTTTCGTGCATCCTGTGCCTAGTCGCGTATAAAGTGCCACCGTTGCTCTTCCCCCAACCCTTTTTATTGTAAAAGGGGTAGGCAGTGCCCCATGAGACTACGCCAACGTAACTTATACTTAACCATCCGCGTCGCGCATCGTGCCGAACGGCTGGGATTTAGACAGGGCCATTAGTAGATTACCTGACTGACTTTAGGTAGGTAAGTAGGTTACCAACATGTCCGATAAGGACAAAGGGGAACCTCCACCTAAACCGAAGCCAAGAAGACCACCCGACCGTCCTGGTGTATTAGAACGTCCAATCGCGTACCGTGACATCTTCCACCCTGAAAGGACTAGAGTAGTGTCCTCCTACTCTCAGATCCCGACAAGGAAACCCTCCTCACCGGGCAAGGAGCCCGCACCGAGGACCGCGCTCTCGCCCATCGTACCTGAAGGTACGACTGGGCGGGAACCGTTCCCACAACCCCAGCGGGCCAAGAAAACCCCGAGGAGACATACGCCTCCAGAGACAGCAGCATCCCTCCAGGAAAAGAGGCGATGCTTCGGTTCCTCCGACTCCTCGGATTACTCATCATCCGAGGGAGAATTAGAACGCCAACTGGAAAAACCGATTAGGAGAACACCACCTCAATCGCCATCGCCGACTAAATCTACCCCCCCCCCCCCCAGAACACCGGAACATACCAGCATGGATGCTGCTGATCTGGAGCAGGGAGGAGAAGGGTCATACGGATGGAGTGCCACCACGTATGCAACCCTAGCACCTAGCACATCTGCCGGACACTCACCGTCCGCGCCTACCACCAACCCGTCAGGCCGGCCATCCGATGATGGTCAGAGGCCTTCCACCAGCTATGCCCAACTGGTAGCTGCCCCGGCAGTACCAAGGACAAAGACTGCCGAAACACCTAAACCGCCGGAAGAATCGGCTAAAAGGTACCCACCTATTGTAGCTGAGTGCTTGCCGGATTGGACGAAGCACTTCGAGGCACTTAATAAGAAGCTGGGCCACCCACCGAATGCTCGTCCATTCGGCAAGGGGGTAAGATTCACCCCCCAGAGTCCGGAAGAATTCCGGACGGTACAAAAGTACCTAATAGAGATGACTGAAAAAGTACCAGCTATGTCCTGGTACTGCTATACTCCCGAGGAGGACAAGCCCACGAAAGTGGGCATAAGAGGACTACCAGTGGGCACGGATCCAACAGCCATAGAGGGGGCTATCAGGGCAAAGGGGTTCCCGATTAGATATGTAAAAGGGATCCCCCCCCCGTAGAGGCAGACCTGGGTGCCTCTACTTCGCGCAGCTGGACCACCTGAGCCTGGAGCGCCTTAATGAATTATACCAGATCGACGAGCTCCTATTCATGAGAGGAGTCGTCATAGAGGCCTGGCAAGGAAGAGCGGGCCCTTCACAGTGCCACCGCTGCCAGGCCTTTGGCCATGCGTCTACGAATTGCTTCAGGCCAGTGAAGTGTGTTCGCTGCGCCGGAGACCATATCGCCAGCAACTGCCCTAGGGGTAGAGAGGAGGAACCGCGATGCGCTAACTGCGCAAAGAACCATACCGCCAACGATCGCCGCTGCCCAGTCCTGAGGAGGATTGCAAGGAAGCAGGGGATCACTCTGCCGGGACTACTCCCAGAGGAGCCCAAGAGGGTCCTCCAAAGTCGTCCCAGGGCCGTGGTCCAGGAAGACGGGTGGACTACAGTCAGAGGAAAGGGAAGGCAACCTGCCCCCCCTCCACCCGTCACGGCACCCACAGAAACGGTGATGCCCACCATTACTACATCAAAGGCAACCACCGGGGCGACTCTTCAGCCCCCTGCTAATGACGCCATAGAGCGCCAAACCTCTCAGAGGAGTAAGCGGGGCAGGAAGAAGAAGAAGAAGGTGCAGCCTCCTCCTCAGGCAGCAACCTCTACCCCAACCCCAGCGGTAACGATAGCCCAGGCGCAGGTTACCAAGGATGACAAGAGAACCAGAATGGGTAGAATGCCAGAAAGGGCTCTATCAGAAAATAGAGCCCGTTCTACACATAGAGCGCGTTCTGCCCATATACAAAGAAATGTAAACCAACTCCCGAGACCAGCGCCAACCGCACATACAGCTAGAACACCTCCAGCCGGCTTCGAGACTGCTGACGCCATCCAACGTTTGGTTGGCATAGCAATCGAGGTCGGCAGTCAAGTCCTGGCGGATATCAGAGCCGGGACAGATCCGATTACAGCGGTTATGAAGGCGCTGGCTAATCTACTGGCTCGGCACTACAGTGGAGGAGTCTAACCTGCGCCTCCTCTACTGGAATCCAGGTGGAATCCAGCAGAAGTTACAAGAACTCCGCACCGTCGCCCAACAACAAGACGTACAGGTCATCTTGCTGGGAGAGACTAAATTAAATCCGAGTACTCGCATTAAGCTGCCAAATTATCATATATATAGGAGGGACGAAGTCACTTCTCAGGGGGCCGCCTACAGAGGGACAGCGGTCCTAGTGAGAAGGGACATCGTCCATCAAGAACTCGATTTACCGGAATACCAAACGATGCGCTCTATCGGCATAAAAATGGAGGCGGCGGGCGAGGAACTTAGGATCTACGCAGCATACCGCCCGCCAGGGACTCCATTTTGCTCCTCAGACGTCCGGACGGTAATGGAAGGCGAAATACCGACCATCATCGCCGGGGACCTGAACGCCAAACACCCGGCGTGGGGATCTAGATTGATCAACCCGCCGGGTCATGCACTATTCGAAGACGTCGAAAGATACGGCTATGACGTCTTAGGTCCCGAAGAACCTACACATGTTCCAACGGATCCACGAAGTCGTCCGGATGTATTGGACATCGTGCTCGCTAGGAACATCAACTACCCGATAGTGGTAGAGGTGCTGTACGACCTGTACTCACAGCACCTCCCGATCTTAATTACCCTTGCCCTAAAAGCGGTGACTACGCCGCCCAGAACAGTGAAGACACGTGTCGACTGGAGGCTCTACCACAAACACCTGCAGGAGAGACCTCCAGCACACCACCCCCTAAACACAGCGGACGACGTAGAGGCCGCAGCCACAAATATGACAAAGGCAATACAGGAGGCCCTCAACGCTGCCTCTACGATCATCCCGATGTCCACCAAAAGGGATGATCTGCCGCAACACATCTGCGTGCAGATTAAGAGAAAAAGGGCACTAAGGAGACTCTGGGCGCGTACTCGCTGCCCGAGAATCAAAACAAAACTGAACACCTTGTCGGAGGAACTGTCGGTTGCAGTCCAGGCACACAGAGGAGATGCCTGGGAGCGGCGCATATGGAAGGCGGAAGAGCATGATGCGTCGCTCTATAAACTGAACCGACAGTTAACTAAAGCCAAACCTCCCGTTTGCCCGCTGACCAACAACGCGGGCGAACGTTGTTACGATGCCAAGGGTAGAGCGGATATCCTAGTCGAGCACTTCGAGGAGCAATTTATGCCGAACCCAGCAAGTGCGGAGTTCTTGGAGCTTCATGCCCAAAAGGAGAGTCGCCTACAGGAGATCCTGTCGTCGCCCGCGCCGCCTCTTGCAGGAGAGTGGTTCATCTCCCCCGCTGAACTGCGGTGGACAGCAACCCGCCTGCAACCGAGGAAGGCGCCGGGGCACGACGGGATTACCAACGCTGCACTCCGACAGCTGCCTCACAGAGTCCTAGTAGAGCTTGGTCGACTCTACAATGGGATATTGCGGACATCCCACTTCCCGGAGGACTGGAAGAAAGGCAAAGTAATCGTCTTGCCGAAACCCGGGAAGGACAGGCGTAGAGCTGCCAGCTACAGGCCGATCACGCTGCTACCACACATAGCTAAACTGCTTGAAAGATTGTTGCTAAGACGCCTCCGCCCGTGCATCCAACTTCGGGCGGAGCAGCACGGATTCAGGAGGGGTCACTCTACAGCAACACAGCTGACCAGAGTGCTGCACCTGCTTGCGGCCGACTACAACCGACGCCGCACTACGTTGGGCGTCTTTCTCGATATTGAGAAGGCGTTCGACAGGGTGTGGCATTCTGGGCTACTTTATAAACTGGAAGAACAGACCAGTGTCCCTCCTGCTATGTTGCGGCTAGTGGCGTCTTTCCTGGCAGACAGGAAGTTCTACGTCTGCGTAGAGGGCGCCGAGTCCGCAACCAGAACCATCAGAGCCGGCGTTCCTCAGGGCAGCTGTTTGTCTCCAGTCCTGTACGCGGCTTATACCAACGACATCCCTACCCTGGCAGGAAGGCTGCAAGAGTGGGAGGATGACGTGGAATTGGCGTTATATGCGGATGATAGCGCTTATTTCACCTCGTCCAGAAGAGCCCACATTGCCACTGCCAGGATGCAACGTCTCCTGGACCTGCTGCCACCATGGCTAGATGAGTGGAGGATGGTCGTCAATGTTGGTAAGACGACCGCTCTGCTCACTCGCCGCCTCAGGAACCTACCACCTCAACTAACCCTCAATGGCCAGCAGATCGCGTACGAGAAGGCCGTGACCTACCTTGGGTGCCGGATCGACCGGGCGCTGCGCATGACTGCGCACGTCGACTTCGTCGTCCGCAGAGCACGATGTGCGCGGGCGATGCTACGTCCGGTCCTGGCATCCAAGTTACCACTTAACACCAAAGTGCGAGTATATAAAACATACATAAGATCTATTATCACCTATGCTGCTCCGGCCTGGTACGCGCTTCTGAGCGAGCCTCTGAGGCGGCGACTGCAGGCCCAGCAAAATATGGCGTTAAGAACCATCGTCGGTGCGGGTCGCTACGCCCGGAATGACGTCATAGCGGCCAACCTGAAGATCGAAACCATACAGGAATTTGTGGCCCGGTTGGCGCGCGGTATGTTCGACCGTGCAGACAACGGGCCACATATACATCTAAACAACTTTGCGCCGCTACACACTCGCCCTCCGGACGGGCGACCCTATCCAAGAGAACTCCTCTCTATATCGATTAGAGAGTCGAGTAACAACCCTCAATGCCGCTGAAAGGCCAACTCCGACTTTATTAGATAACCTCCTTTTTTCGTAGTCATAACCGACTACGAAAAATTTACCGATTGCGACAAAAATCGTATACACCTACAATGCCAATAGAAGGCTCCCAGGACCGGTCCATAGTGGTGGACCGCGAGGACAGCACGGGTAATGGGGGCTTACCCCGAGGCCCGAAACCTGCATGTGCTTAGGCACATGAAGACGACAATCCTTCCAGAATAATCGCAGGTGCGCTGTTGGCCTTTTAAAAAGGAGTAAACTAGGTTTTTGAAGATCCCTAAGTCTTATCGGTCCAGAAAAATCACCGGTGGTAAACGATTCCACAAAATAGTCGTGCGAGGCAGAAAACTTCCAGTAAAACGCACAGTGGTGGACCGCCAATCATCCAGATGATTTGGATGGATGGTATTTTAAATTTTGTCGCGATGTGGTGATTTGTGTCCATGAGGTAAATTCGACGGAAAATTCAATGAAATGCTCCTGTTTTGTCCGCCACATGAATCAGCTCAAAGTATGATCTAAGTTACTTCAGGTTTTAAATGCGCGCCAACAAACTATTTTACATATATATATATATATATATATATATATATATATATATATATATATATATATATATATATATATATATATATATATATATATATATTATATTTCCGGCCTGGATACTACTGATTCCTCGGACTACTCTTTATGGAAAGCCACCAGAAGACTAAAACGGCCTGTCAACGTCTCTCCTCCTATAAGAAAACCAGATGGTACCTGGGTGCGGACAGACCAGGAGAAAGCCAAAACCTTCTCAGAACACCTCTCCAACGTCTTTACCCCTCACCCATATGACGGCTCACCAGAAGATGCAGAAATTACTAACCACTCAAATAACCCAAAAGATACGCAGGAAATGCATCTTAAATTTACAAAAACTGAAGTTGCTCGAATAATTAGAAAATCAAACCCAAAAAAGGCTCCAGGATACGACCTCATTACAAATCGAATATTACAAGAACTACCTGAATCTGGCATAACTTTCCTTACTTCACTATTTAATGCCATGACCAGACTGCAGTTTTTTCCCCTGGAGTGGAATGTCGCAAAAATTGTATTGCTGCTAAAGCCAGAGAAACAACCTGAAGAAACAAAATCGTACAGGCCCATAAGTCTGCTACACATCCCATCCAAAATATATGAATCCCTACTGCTACAACGAATCTTGCCTATACTCAAAGAGAAGGCGCTAATCCCTGACCACCAGTTTGGATTCCGCAGTAAGCATGACACTATCGACCAAGTGCATAGGCTAACAACATACATCATGGAGTCACTGGAAGGTAAATCTTACTGCGCCAGTGCGTTCCTGGACATATCTCAAGCGTTTGACCGCGTGTGGCATGAGGGATTGTTATTTAAATTGAAAAATGCACTACCAGATCACCTTTATGGGATATTAAAATCATTTCTCCAGCAGCGCAATTTCATAGTACAATAAGGGGAAGCTCTGTCAGATCTCTGCTCTACAAAAGCAGGAGTTTCGCAGGGCAGCGTACTGGGTCCCATACTCTATTTACTTTTCACTACGGACCTGCCGACATCTGAATCATTAATCACTGGAACCTTTGCTGACGACACCGCTATACTGGCTACTCATAGCGACCCAAAAATACGTAGACAGAGAAACCTATATAGACTAATGATCGGCGTGGCCTCGAGTGAGAAAGGACGATAACGAATTTTTAGGTTATGCAATAATCTTTATGACTTTTAAACACATTTAAATAAAAATTTTAATTGTTCTAAGAACTGAACTGAACAAGACTCACCAATCTTAAGCTCACAAAACACTTTTTTCTCACTTAAACTAACTTGTAAACTCCTTAAATCGCTACGCTGTCAAAGTTGTTTAGCAAACTGTAGAGTTTGCTAAACAAAAACACCGGCACGGAGAAAGGGATAAACAATCACACCGCTCTATCTCATTTCTACGCAAGACGTATGCATAAATCTATCTTTTTCGTGTGCGAATGCGAAAGAAGGCGTCAATTTGTCTATAGGTTTCTCTGTCTACGCAAAAATAGCCTCACAAATACTTCAAAAAGGGCTAAATGACATATCCCACTGGCTCAAAAAGTGGCGGATAAAAGCAAATGAAACCAAATCAGTCAGCGTAACGTTCACCCTAAGAAGGGGCTCTTGCCCCCCAGTCACACTTAACAACATTGCAGTTCCACAGGCAGATCATGTGAGATACCTTGGATTGTACTTGAACAAAAGACTTACCTGGCAAAAATATATTTTCACTAAGAGAAAGCAACTCGGTATTCAAACGTGAAAACTCTACTGGCTCATAGGACGAAAGTCTCAATTGTCTCTAGAAAACAAAATACTTCTTTACAAGGCAATACTGAAACCTATCTGGACGTATGGAATCCAACTGTGTGGTACTGCATCCCATTCAAACATCAAAATCTTACAAAGGTTACAAAATAAAGCACTCCGTATGATAACCAATGCCCCCTGGTATGTGCCCAACGAATTACTACATCATGATCTACGCCTGCCTACTGTGAAACAGGAAATCCTACGCCATACTAGAACGTATAAAGAGCGCATCGAACGTCATCCAAATATTCTGGCCCGGCCACTCATGGCAAACCACAACAAAGCGCGACGCTTAAAGCACAAGATACCACAAGATTTAATACAAACACAGTAAACCCAGTTACTGTTTAATAATGAGAATGTGACACAGGTCACATACCGAGCACGCCAGCGATAGCACCAACAAACATAATGCTGAATGTCCCTCAAAGGCGACAGATTGTTGTAAATAAAGGATACAAAAAAAACTATTTTGAACAAGATCCCATCTCTCGGGTACCACGTCCATTCGTGTTGTAGCCAAATATGGAAATATTCTTTTCCATTAGTACCACAATGCTTGTTGGTCGTCGCGGTAAACATGGCGTCTTTTCTAGATCAAAGGCCAGCGAGGGAATTATCTCTACCTACATCATTAGCCTCTGGTATAATATTTATTTCTGAATGGTCGATTATCTCAATTAGTGAATTACAATGTATTGTAACTACAGTTTACGCTAAGGCCTCGTCCGCACAGCGAATATTCACCGCGCGATTTTTTTTTCGCTATTCTGTAACACATTCAATACGAGTAGCCGCACTGGCGGTATAAATTTCGCGCGAAAGAAATCCCCAAAAATCTGTGTTTTGATGCAAATTTTACGCGATGCGGTGCGGATTTATTTCCGCACGAATGTTTTGTTCAGTATTTTTTTTTATAGAATAGGCTGACAAACGAGCACACAGTCCACCTGATAGTAAGTGGTTGCTGCTGCCCATAGACATCTACATCTATCTTCCATTACAAATCAAAATGCAGATACGTTGTCACCCGTGAGGACTGAGATGGAATGCCTCATTTCCAGTAAAAAGGGTCTCCGGTTCTCTACACTCACCATACGAAATACAGCAGCATTAAGCTACTATTTCACGCAGTATGAAGTAGTATGACTATGGCCGCACTGCGAAATAAAATTCGCGGGTTTCGCTCGTCAGTCGTGCACCGAGAACGCTACTGACAAGATGGCGCGCGCTTCATCTCCCGCCCGATCGGCGGGAGATAAAACAAATTTGTCCCATAGAGACCTGCTCTATGGGACAAATTTGACCCAAAGTACCACGACAGAATATTGAAAGCGAGATTGTGGAAGGAAATATATCAACAGATACATTTTACTTGGGAACAATATAGTGTTGGTGAAAGAAAGCAAAAAGGTAACTAAAGTAAAATAGTTCATTATTATAATAAGTTTACAAGTTGACAATAATTATTGTAGGTAAGTATTTCTTGTTGATCTATGTGTAGTTTATGTGGGACGGGTGTCGAATAAAACCAGGATTTCTTCAGATATCTTTTGTATTGTCAAAAATTGGTTCTCTCTCTGGTTTGTTCTTTTTTAATTAGCCCACACCTATGGTCTAATCTTACAGTTAAGTATATGATTATTTATATTTTATCATACTGCCATGAAATTGACCCTTTCGGTGAATCAAAATATTCCGCAAAATGTCTATTTTCAATCTGTATATTCTAGATCTTACTGGAGTAGGGCGTAAATTGTGCAACTTGGTTCCATACAGTTTGTCTTCAAACCAAATTCCGTCATGTTTCCGTACGTAATTATGTTAAATGCAACATGCTTTAATTATTTGGTCACAAGCTGTTAGTTTTACATCTAAAGCTCGATGTAAAATTCTGCATTTACTTGTAAGTATGTCAAATGTGCATTCTACAAATTTTCTTGCTAATGTGAGTCTGTAATTAAAAAATCTTTGAGTTTAGTTTAGTTTGCGACGGGCTGTTTTCCGCCACTCCACGTCTACGCGCGTATTTTGCGTGTGGGCAGGAATAATAAGATTATTCGAGCCATGAGATCTCCCCGAAGAAGCTCAAAAGTCCCTTGATGTTGCATGCAACTTCGGGGTGTGATCCCGGCGTGCCTAGATGTTTAGCCCTGTACGTAGCGACCTCCGGACATTTCAGTAGCACGTGGGCCGCCGTTTCTTCCTCCCCCATACATGCCCTGCACAGGGGACTATCTGTAACACCTATAGTAAATGTTTGTTAAAGGTGCCGTGTCCTGTGATAGCACTTGTTACTATCCTGATCTGCGGCTTGTTCAGTCTCATTAAAACTTTGGTTAAGCGACTGTTTATTTCAGGTAGGGCCTCCCTAGCTTGTCTACAGTCTACTAGATTTTTCTAAAGCTGAGCGTGTTGATTAGTGAAGTGTCTACGTACCAGTGAACGAACGTTACCAAAGGGGATTGGTATGATTGGTTCCGGCCCTATAGTGGCCAGAGCCCATCCTCTTCTGGCCAGTTCGTCCGCTGCATCGTTGCCTCTGGATCCACTGTGTCCCTTTATCCATTGCAGAGTCACATTGTTGTTTTTACATACCTCATTTAATCGTTGATGGCATTCATATATTAGTCCCGAGTTCACCCCATTGCAACTCAGAGCTTGTAGTACCGCCTTACTGTCGGTCAGTATTCTGATGGGGAAGTCATTTAGTACCGCCTTACTGTCGGTCAGTATTCTGATGGGGAAGTCATTAAGCTTCCTAGCATCTCTTGCTATGGCCGCTTGAATGATACCCATATATTCCGCCTGAAAGACCGTGTTATAGGTACCCAGCAGTGTGCATATGTGAATATTGAGGTCTTCAGAGAAAGCTCCAGAACCTACACCTTCATTTGTTTTAGAACCATCGGTGAAAACTCTAAGCTCTTTTGGGCTTAATCCTTCCGGCTGGCTGTTTTCATTTAATTGTATCTTGTATTTCTTATCGAAAACAAATTGTTTAGGAATCCTATCGTATTTGGCTTGTAGGATAGGAATTTCTGAGTGAATTCTATCAATTATGCCTGTATGAGGGACTCTATTCTTACTCCAAAGATTTAGGGTCTTGAGTCTGATGGCAGCCAAAGTCGCTTCTTGTTGTATATGTAGATGAAGCGGAGTTAGCTCCAGCATCGCTTCCAAGGCTGCTGTTGGCGTAGTACTTATGCAGCCTGTGGCAGCCATACATGCCAGTCTCTGGTAGCGCTGAAGCTTCTTAATTGTGGTGGCTTCATTTGTCTTGGTCCACCATACCAGAGGGCCGTATGTGATCATGGGCCGAATTACAGTTTTAACTCTTTGAGTTATAGATAGGTTTCTTATCGGGTATGGGCGCATTATGTGTTCTGAGAGAGCGGACGCTTCATCTCCAACAAAGACATAAGGCATTTTTCCCCGTTTTCGTCTTTTGGCAGGTGGCTTGGTGAAGGAAGCATTAACTGACCACCTTAAAGCTTCTTACCAAATGCAGAATTTTTGAAAACAGTAGAGTCACTGCTGCTACCGTAAGCTCCTATGTCAACACTGATGAAATAATAATTGGCATTAGCTACCGCCATCAAAACTAAGGAATTGCTTATAATTATAAAATTCAGAACCCGCGCAGTTAGGCTTTTCGCACCTTATATGCTTTTCATCCACCGCTCCCAAGCAGTGTAGAAAATGGGTTATTTTATAGAAAAGTTCAGCAGTTGGGCACCAAGTTGTTTCATCTGGTTCTGGCATATATAAAGGTTGTAAACATGACCATAATTTCTCGCACGTCTCTTCTATAATTTCGCAAATTGTAGAGATGCCAATAAGATATTCGAAATATAGTGAGCTATTTCCTGAAGCCAAGTACCTGCAACAATCATTAAAAAAATATGTAACACCAATAATATAAAACGTAAATAGGTAAATCATACCTACAAGACAGTAAATTATTTAATAAAACAGTTTATGTTCATTTACAGGAGCTGATGTGCAAAAAAAAATGGAAAAATCTCAAGGATACATACGTCAAGGAGGTAGCAGCTGATAAAAAGGTGGTGTCGGGTCAAGCCAGAAAGAAAAAGAAAAGACCTTACATACACATGGGAGCACTTTCATTTTTATGCACTCAAAAATCTCTGAGAGATGCGACAAATAATGTTACATACACAGAAAACAGTACAAGTAATGCCGAAGACCTTACTAATCAATCCGGCGAAGACACTGACTCAGAAGTTACACAAAATAAAAGACTGAAAGCGAGCATGCGTAAAAAGAGTAAAAATCTAAATAACAGCGATGATGAGTTATTGAAACTATTGCAGGAGAAAAAATATGATGAAGATGTTTCGTTCTGTGAAATGCTCATCCCGATGTTTAAAAAATCTATCAATAGACCAGAAACACTATGCCAAAATTGAAATCCTGAATGTACTTAACAGAGCAACAAAATATTCACCACCTACACAAAATGTTATGCCACCTAGATTTCGTCAGTCATCATCATCGCATTCATCATACAATCCGAACACGCCATCACCGTATCCAAATACGCCATCAGCCTATCCTATATATGCTAAATCTTCACCTGATCCGTCTCCTCAAACTCAGTACACGCCATCTCGTAATCCATCTATCATTCCTCAATCTCCGCCTGATCAGTTTCCTCAAACTCAGTACACACCATCTCGTAATCCATCTAACATCCCTCAATCTCAGCCCGATACGTCTACTCAAACTCAGTACACACCATCTCGTAATCCATCTAACGTTCCTCAATCTCAGCCTGATCCGTCTCCACAAAATGAGTTCACGCCATCTCGTAATCCATCTATCATTCCTCAATCTCCACTTGATCCGACTACACAAACTCAATTCACGCCATCTCTTAATCCATCTATCATTCCTCAATCTCCACCTTATTGGTCTCAGCAAACTCAGTATACGCCATTCCGTAAATCTAATGTTATTCTTCAATTACAGCCTGATCCGTCTCCGCAAGACCAATACACACTGTATCTCAGTTCAAATTTTCCAAATACTTCATTTAATTATTCTTCGTACATAGTAGAGGGGAGTGGTTTTGACATGAAAGATTTTATTTTATTTAAATAGAAGTTAATTACTTTAATAAATGATTCTGTAAGATTAATCCTACTTTTTTATTTATCATTGTTTTTTGAATTGTAGTCAATACTTATTTAGTGCCAAATATTTCTAAACATTTTATGAAGATCGATAATAAGGTGCACTTTGAAAAGACCACGTTGCTTTATTTTAATACGATCGATTTTCATGAAATGTTTAGATATACCTACTTGTGGGGCATACCTGGAGACGCCAGTAACTTAAGGTATCTTCGATAAAGATTTAGTGGGCTGTAATTTTGGTGCATACGGCAAAGGGGAAAATAAATAGGTGGGATAGCACGCACTGACCTGATGAGGGCTGCCGCGCCTTCCTCCTGGAGTGTCTGCTATACAGCTAGCTCGCCACGTGGTTCGGCGCACACGCACTCTCGGAACAGTCTCGTGAAGTCCCACACTCTCGACCTTTGCCCTTACGGGGGCGTCTCACACTTTTATGAGTTACAAAGACACAATGTCTGATGCGGTGAATATTAAACATAAACAGGAGAACTCAATGTTCGCCCTGCGCGGTTTGCAGTTAATATATATAAGACGCGACGGGTGGCCGTGCGCTGCGGATGGCGTAATATCACTTAGTATACTGACGCGCGCCGAGATCCTCTTTTTCACCCCGGCGGCAGCGCGTGCGGTAGGAAAGGGAAGGAAGGAAGGAAACAAAAAATATGCACTAGTCATGTTGATAAAGTAGATATAACTTAGGACGAACTCAATGCGATATGTAATGTAATGTTGATAAAGTAGATTGTTAACTGGCGTTACCATTTCCTCCCGCCCTTAAAGGGTCACCTTTAAAAGACAACCGTAATATAAAAGTAAAAGGAAAACAAATAAATAAGCGGTATATAAAGTGAGAGGATGCGCTCAATGCGCATGTCTCATCTACTAACCTTACTTGGTAAGCGAGAAAATGTATACATAAATATAATATTGCGGTTTAATACTTTTTTAATATATATAAATATAAACTTAATTCCTAATTTAGATAAATAATTATAATCAAAATAATCGTGATTTATTGTCTTGGGAGAGGGCAAATACGAGCAACAGGACGGAGATATGCTCCCTTAGTAGTTCTCACGGTCACTACTCGAACTACGCCATCCTTCGAAGGATGAACAGACTCGACAATCGCTAATGGCCAAGCAAGGGGCGGTTCATTATCATTTATCACAATTACAACCATGCCTGGTACGATAGCCGTAGACGGGGTGTTCCACTTCTGACGAACTTGTAATCCGTGAAGGTATTCCGTCCTCCACCGGTCCCAAAACGACTGAACTAATTTATCCAGTAAAGAATGCCTGTGTAACAGACTGGTAGAGTCAGATTTGACTTTGGGTGCGGGTAATGACAATAAAGGTGCGGTATTCAAAAAATGACTCGGAGTAAGAGCTGAAGGCTCTGCAGGATCAGAACTCAATACTGTCAAGGGCCGCGAGTTTAGCAAGCACTCAATTTGCGCAAGAACAGTATTAAGCTCTTCGTATGAAAGTAACTGATGTCCGATAACTCGGAACAGATGCATTTTTACGACTTTGATCATACTCTCCCAGGCGCCTCCAAAATGAGGAGAGTTGGGACAGATGAACTTCCATGTTATACGATTCTCAGCACACTCTTGCTCAAGCTTTGGGCGGTATTCAACGTTTAGAAATTTATAGAGATCGCGAAGATACGAAGCGGCACCTTTAAAATTCGTTCCATTATCCGAATATAAAAACCGAATCGGCCCTCGTCTAGAGAGGAAACGTTTAAGCGCAGCGAGGAAACTAGAACTACTAAGATCTGTAGCGATTTCTATATGTACAGCTCGAGTCGTGAGGCATGTGAAAATACATAAGTACGCCTTCTCGCTGCGTACACCACGACGACGTACAGGAGTGTATGCGATAGGACCGGCATAATCGCAGCCCGTGTGTGTAAATGCCTTAATAGCTTGTCTTACACGACTATGGGGAAGATCAGCCATCAAAGGGAAAGTTGGACGGGGTCTAAGCCGGAAACATATATTACATTTGTAGACTCTGCTTCTCACAGTGCGGCGTGCGGAAAGTATCCAAAATTTTTGACGGAGCAATGACAATAACAATTCAGGCCCAGCGTGTAAATTTTTAATATGATAATAGTCAATGATCATGTTCACTACATGATCACTGCGCGGGAGTATAATTGGATGTTTTTGTGTGTAATCTAATGCGGAGTTCGAAAGACGACCACCAATGCGGATTAAACCATTCACAATAAAAGGCCTTAAACGATTGAAAGCGGGCGAGCAAGGTTTGTTACCTTCAATATTTAAATATTCCACTGCAAAATGCTGTTTTTGCAGGGCGCGGAGGATTATAACCTCAGAGAAACTGAGATCATCAGCAGTCACTACAGTAGTGCTGCGGCGGGGCAATAATTTAGCAAACTTACACACGTACGCAATTATACGTAGAAGTTTACTCCAAGAAGAG
The DNA here is from genome assembly GCA_036936625.1 of Parnassius smintheus behrii. NCBI lineage: Eukaryota > Metazoa > Arthropoda > Insecta > Lepidoptera > Papilionidae > Parnassius > Parnassius smintheus. The sequence goes on from JAUPFT010000004.1 coordinate 41,111,858, forward strand.
ATGCGGAGTGCGAGCTCATAAATCGCAGAATTACAGACGGATGTGCACACAGTGTGCGACAAAATCTTCTTCTCAGGCATATTTGCAATAACCTCATTGTCTAAAGTACGAAGAGGCCATTGAGATGGATCTAACGAAGTCCACTGAGGCCCATGGAGCCACAGGGGGTTTGAAACTAATTTATTTGGCGTAACGCCACGTGAAAGCATGTCAGCGGGATTCTCAGTACCCGCGACATGATAAAAGTTATCAGCGCGAATATTGTCGGTAATCTGAACAACGCGGTTTGCAACAAAGGTCTGCCACTTGTGTGGCGAACTCTTTATCCAGTACAGAGCTACTTTTGAATCTACAAAGGCATAGACTGATATTGCAAGGTCAAGAGAATAATTGTCGAGTACTCTGCGAAGCAATTTTGAGAGTAAAACCGCTCCACAAAGCTCAAGGCGTGCAATAGATAGTGGTTTCGTCGGTGCGACTTTAGTCTTTGCACAAATCAACTGGACGGTGTTACCATTGACGCTCTTTACATGTATGTAGACTACGGCACCGTATACGTGCTCGCTGGCGTCGGAAAACCCCAGGAGTGACGCAGTACAGTTTTTGGATACACCAACATGTCGCGGGATACGTAAATCATTAAGAGCTGGTAATTCAGCACAGAATTGCCTCCACATCTTAATAATTGGCGGTGGTGGTATGTCGTCCCAATCTAAATTAAGTTGCCAAAGCTGCTTTATTAACAATTTGGCGTACGCGACTGTGGAAGCAACGAAACCCATTATGTCCCACAGGCGAGCGACAGTAGATAAGATGGCGCGCTTAGTGCACGTCACATCAGCGGGAACAGATATCTTAAAATAAAAGGCGTCACTATCGGTAGACCAATGCAAGCCTAGTATTTTATGTGGCATTGATTTATCGAACTCTACTTCTCCTGTAATTTTATGGGAAGTAGGGAGGTCATCTAAAACAGATCGACGGTTGCTATGCCATTTTATCAGGTCCCATTGGGCACCCTTGAATAAGTCTATCAGCTGCCGAGAGGTCTCACTGGCCTCGGATTCACTGGGCATAGAGAACGCGATGTCGTCCGTATATAGCGAAGTAAATGCGATACGACTCGCAAGCGGATACTTTGCGCCGTCGTCATCAATGAGCTGTCTTACCGTGCGCAATGCATGGTATGGACTCGAAGTTAAACCGAAGCACACGCGATTGAAGTGGTATAACACAAGTGGGTCTTGTGGACGGAAGCGGTATAGGAAGCATTGGTAACGACGATCAGAATCGCGAACAACTATTTGCAGAAATTGTTGGCGACAGTCGGCTGTCATAGCGATTGGATGTAAGCGGAAAGTTAAAATTATATTGAACAAGTCGCCTTGCAAATTTGGTCCTGAATGCAGAATATCATTTAATGATCGCTCAGTGCTAGTCTTACTGCTAGCATCCCGGACGATGCGCAGACGCGTTGACTTCTTATCTTCGCGTAAGACTCCATGATGCGGTATGACATATATTGGAGCGGGTTCATGAGAGTCATACGGCGGTGCGGGGGATATATAATTTTTAGCTAAGTATTCCTTTATGACGTCATCATATGCTAATCTTAATGTAGGCGAGGCTTGAAGTTTCCTCTCCAAGCACATGAATCGTCGTCGAGAGGTTTCATAAGAATCTCCGAGAGAGTAAACGTCATCTTTAAATGGCAGGCCAACAATATATCTACCAGTAAAAGGATCGCGGGATGTCGTAGATTTATAAAACTCTTCACATTCAATGTCTGAAGGACACTGAATGGGCGGTGCGGAGGGTGGCTGTTCAAGCTCCCAAAATCGTTGCACTAATTTGTCAACGATAGGAGACTCTAGAACTGAGCAGCACGTTAAAGAATGATTTACCTGAAGTGTCGGCACTGAGCCCATAATAACGTAACCAAATACCGTATTCAAAGCCGAGGGCCCGGACAAGTCGTTAGACGAATAAATTACGTCTGGACATAGTAAGTGCGGGAAAAGGGATGCGCCTATCAAAACATCAATTTTATTAGGCATGCTATAACATTCATCAGCGAGTCTTATGCCATGGAAGTGTGATAAGACAGATGTGTCTACCACAGCAGTGGGCAAAAGGTCGGTGATTTGATCAACAACTAGCGTTGAAATATTGAAGTTAATATTCGAGTCGAATCGTGAGAAAATTTTAATATCAATCGATTTCGATTTTACAATTTTTTTCAACTCCACCGAATCCCTTTACTACAGTACATTCGGTATCGTGTTGTTGAACGCCTAAACGATGACAGCACTCTTTAGTCATAAAATGGCTTTGAGCCGCGGAGTCTAATAATATACGAATAATTTGTTTCTCTCCCTTAGCATCGTAAGCAAATACTTGAGCGGTTGATAATAAAACAGTTCTCTGCGAACGACTCGCGCGCGCGGGAGGCGGTGAACGTTGAGAAACATTCTTGAACGAAGTACACAGCGCGACGTCTGAACGCGCACCTGCGGTGAGGGGTGGCGAGTGTGCGGGCGCGGGGGTTGTAGACTTCAGTGTAACTGGCTGAAGCGGTGGAGAACGCGCCAGCGTAGGGGAAGCATTATCGCTTCTGCGGTGGAAGTGCAACAATGTGTGATGTTTAAATTTACAAACTCGACAACTATAATTTGAAGAGCAACTAGACACTCGATGACTTAAACTGAGACAATTCACACATGCATTGTTACTCTTTACGCATTTAAATCGTTCCTGCGGCGTCATTTTATTAAAGTCTGCACACTTAAATAGGTGTTGATGCACAATATTATCGCACAGACACTTTGAGCAACTAGTCGTCGTGCTTACGTACGCCTGATACTTCGGCGACGAAGTATTATTACAGCGACGATTATTACCGTTACCTCGTCGATTGTTTGGTGCGCTATTAGAATTTGTACTAGAATCGGTGCGTTGCAAAACTTTGGAGCGGGTCCTAATAAAATTTACTAAATCATCAAAGGTAGGTACCATCGAGTTATGACTATATTCGAAAGAGCGAATGGTATCCGGGTCCAGCTTCTTAAGCGCGATATGAAGAACAATTAAGTCCGCGAGATTATCTAACTTTAAGTTTTGTAAAGCGCGCACTGCACTTATAAAGTTATCAGTAAATAAATCAAAATTATTTGCGATGGCCGATTGCAATGGCTTAAATTCGAACATCTGATTAATATATGTAGATGCTAGCATACGCCGGTCTTCATATTTGTCAACGAGTGCTTGCAATAAAATTTTATAATTTTCAGCGCAAGGAGTTATACCTGAGCATACAGATAGGGCTTTGCCCGTTAGTTTACCTAGCAAATAGTATAACTTTTCAGCGTCGGTAAGCGATGTGTTGTCATGGACGGTTGATTTAAAGCTAGCATAAAATAAAGGCCATGAGCGAATGTCACCCGAAAATGGCATAAGTTCGATAGGCGGAAGTGTGAATCTGGCTTTAGATGGTGTACTAGTACTTTGTGAATTAGATTGCGAATATTGTAAATAAAGCCTATTTATTCTACCGCAAAGAGACTCAAACGCAATGAGGCTGTTATAATCAGGTTTAGCAATAGGGTTTATTTTTAATAAATGTGAATTATAATTATCTGAGACCTGTTTAAACTCCATACGTAAAGCATTAATATTAGAACTTCCATCAAGAAAACGCTCCATCGTGGAAGTGTTTATGTGGATGTCCGAGGACATATCATATATTTTTTGCACTATTTCAAATAAAGCATCTCGTTTAGCTAACAATAAAACCAACTCAGCATCAGGTGTGCCCTCATTATCCGAGGAATCGCTATTATTCGATGCTATTTGTTTTTTAGGCGGCATTACAACTTAAGTTATGCGGCGTAAAATAATATAATTATAAGCGGGTAGTCTGTAAGCGACCTCGCTACGCGGTTGAATTATTAAATATTAGTTTTGTTAACGATGAACTTTAATTGTCAACTTTTATAATAATTATGAAGTTATTTATAACGAATATAATGCTTAAATATATGTGCAAATAATAAATGTAATTTAACAGTATAATCTATAGATGTAGTTAAAAGTTGATGACGTGATGTGAACATACAACAAATAATTTATATAGATAATTATATGCTTATTCATTCTATGAATATAGTTTTAAAATTACTATGAATGTCACCTATTAGGACCTATTCTAGTGTTCTAATAAGGGCGGGGTTAATCCGAAGTCGGATTAAAATATAAATAATTAATTATATAAACGCTTATTACGATAACGATCTAATAAGGGCGGAAAGTCAAGGTCAATCCAGCGAGAAGTGACCATTAAAAATGGAGACGCCAGTAACTTAAGGTATCTTCGATAAAGATTTAGTGGACTGTGATTTTGGTGCATACGGCAAAGGGGAAAATAAATAGGTGGGATAGCACGCACTGACCTGATGAGGGCTGCCGCGCCTTCCTCCTGGAGTGTCTGCTATACAGCTAGCTCGCCACGTGGTTCGGCGCACACGCACTCTCGGAACAGTCTCGTGAAGTCCCACACTCTCGACCTTTGCCCTTACGGGGGCGTCTCACACTTTTATGAGTTACAAAGACACAATGTCTGATGCGGTGAATATTAAACATAAACAGGAGAACTCAATGTTCGCCCTGCGCGGTTTGCAGTTAATATATATAAGACGCGACGGGTGGCCGTGCGCTGCGGATGGCGTAATATCACTTAGTATACTGACGCGCGCCGAGATCCTCTTTTTCACCCCGGCGGCAGCGCGTGCGGTAGGAAAGGGAAGGAAGGAAGGAAACAAAAAATATGCACTAGTCATGTTGATAAAGTAGATATAACTTAGGACGAACTCAATGCGATATGTAATGTAATGTTGATAAAGTAGATTGTTAACTGGCGTTACCAATACCTCTACCTAAATACGGAACATCTTACCTTATAGTTATCAAAAGTCTCTCTTCAGCTGAAACTGCTTTTCTCCAATTTGTATCTTGATAGGTAATAGCTGGACCAACTAGTCGTAGTAAATTATCGAATGATGTTTTACTCATTCTATAATATCTGAAAAACTTTTTACTGTATTTTCGTAGCTCTTGATATTTTATGTAGAAAAATCCTTTTATTGGTCTCAAAGCCGTAAAGGGGTGATCCAGTTTTGAAGGCTTCTTTTGATACGTCCATTACGTCACCGCCGTAGTATCAAGTAAATCAAAATTTTTTATATTTACGCGAACACTACACATTGATTAAAACTACTTTTACGGATTTTATGGCGTTTATTTTACTATTATTTTTTTTAATTCCCGACGTTTCGGGCGCTTTCCAGCACCCATGGTCACGGGGGACTGAGATGACTGACGTCCCGATGTCATTGTTAAACCCGGAGTACCTTCAGCTTTTTTTACTACCATAAACAATAATTTAAAAAAGCTGAAGGTACTCCGGGTTTAACAATGACATCGGGACGTCAGTCATCTCAGTCCCCCGTGACCATGGGTGCTGGAAAACGCCCGAAACGTCAGGAATTAAAAAAAATAGTAAAATAAACGCGATAAAATCCGTAAAAGTAGTTTTAATCAATAAATCAAAATTGTTCTGTTATCCATTTTAGACGTTCGTTTTGAACGGGGAACTACATCGAACTGACAAATATCGTGCGGAATTTCATTCTCAGTGCGTAATAGGTGTAATTTTGATCACGGAATAAAAATCGCGAGAATAAGATTCGCGCGGTGAACATTCGCTGTGCGGACGAAGCCTAATATATAAGTAAACAGATAATTCGTACAGGGGTATCTGTAGGTTTGAGTTGACATGTTTAGTTTTTTTTAAATCTTTTGTATTGGAGTTCGCAAGGCTGACCGATAATTGACCCTTTGATTTTGGAGGTAACGTCTTTCTAGAACAAAATACGGAAAAAGTTAGTGCTAGTAGTGAATGTCTATTAAATAATACCTAAGTTTTTATTTCGTCTGAGACCTAAACAACACGATATAACTCAAGCATGACATTTTTGAAGTGAAAACTTCTTTAGCATCGTTGTGATTTGAAACTGGGTGAAACGAAAAAACGACAGTAAAAAGAGACAGACACAAAAATTCGTAAGATTTAAGAAAGTTTCAAAAAGGAAGGTCAGCTACGCCGTTGTTGTCCAGTCGTGACAGTGACGTCATCACCATGAAGAGTAGTGCTGTGGTTTACTACTATTTTATTGTTATTGTTTGTTTCTTATTTATGTACAAAGTACATATATAAAAAGAGTGGAAGACAGCACAGGATTAACCTTTTGAGCGCCACGCTAAAAACGCATTACCGTGTCCTGTACGCCAAAGCGAAAAGTTAACAAAAATATCCACGAAAAAAATAGTGATGCCAGGAGGTGATATATCGATAACACAAAATTACTTGATTTGTTGGTTTTTTATGCAATAAATGACTCTTTATAATCTGGTATGTTTTATTTAATCTTGTGCTGTCTTCCACTCTTTTATATATGTACTTTGTATATAAATAAAAACAATAACAATAAAATAGTAGAAAACCACAACACTACTCTTCATCGTGATGACGTCACTGTCACGACTGGATGACAACGGCGTAGCTGACCTTCCTTTTTGAAACTTTCTTAGAGATGTAGCCGTGTCGCACGTTGAGTATCGATGTCGAAATCGATCTAACCAAAATATACAGAGATCGACTCTAAATATTTTATGTATCGTGGGAGGCGTAGGCCAAGTGAAGCACAGAAGAAAAGTCTTACACTCTTATGACAATGGGGGTTTGATATGATGCTGATGATTTAAGATAATCATAATCTTTATGCAATTTGCAATCAAATGGTAACAATAAATGTGATGTTTTTAAAAAAAAATAGTCCGCATTTGAACCCAGATTGGGCGTATCAATTATAAAAATATTAAATATTGTTTTTAAACTACAGTATTAGATTTCATTAATAAATTATATTATTTTAAAATTATGTATATTTAATTAAATTAATAATCACAATGGCAAGCAAAAAAATAATTATTATTATAAATAAAAATAAAATTAAGTAAAAAATAATAATTGAATAAAAAAATTAAATTATGTAAGGTTTCATGATTATTAGATAGACACAGGCCGAAGTTATCCACACAAATTAAATAATATTTGTATCCAAAATATTCATTTAAATTATAGAAACATTTTTCAATTAAATATAACTTTAATTGGGATAATAATAATGTAGTACTCGTTAAATTTTTTATGTCATTTGGAAGGAATATTAAAAATTTTAACTGCCATACAGTAGGGACTAGAGCTATGCAAAGCAAGAGTAGATTTCGGCAATAGTAGCCTATTTTTATTTGGTCTATTTGAGTATTTGTAATTTGTTTCACTTAATTTGGTAAATAGTTCTGGGTGGTTTTTTACAAATTTGCATGTTCCTCAAATATAAATAGACGTCAAAGTCAAAATTTTAAACTTTTTGAAGTGGGGCTTATAACTTTCCGGAATTTTTATGTTTGCCAAGATTCTTATAAATTTTTTTGCATTATAAATAATTGCTGTGCATCTTTACTATTTCCCCACAACATGACACCGTATGACAGCCACGAAGATGTGTATGCGTAATATGCTGACAGAGCGCTGGAGACATCTGTGGTTTTCTTTATTTATCATAATACGTAAGTGAATTTTGATAGCCTATTTTTTACTTTAATTATATGAGCTTTCCAGTTTATATGCCTAACAAGTTGATTGAGTTGAAACAAATATCAATAATAATTTAAAAAATAACACGTTTGCGTTTAATTTTGAATAGTTTTCAATAAATCTATGCCTAGAACTAAAATACCAGTAATAATTTTCCAATATCTATTTTTGTGGGCCGGGTTTTTTATCAACTATAGACGTCATTGGCGCTCAGAGCTCGCAGACGCTGGTCAAGTATAGGCGACTTTGGCGCTCAAAAGGTTAAATAATTTTACGCCATTCGATTTCTCCAAATAATACCATCTATAAAAGTATGAATGAACAAAAACTCTTCCTAGATATAAAAGATGGCGCTGATTTCGTCTACCCTACAGTGACATTTGAATTTGCGCCATTTTGGTAGATTTTTACGGAAGAGTCGGGCAGCCTATGCATTTTCTGAGAAAAAAATCTAATTTCGTCCAAAACGACCGATGTTTTTAACAGAAAGAGGATTTTGTATACGTAAAGGCTTTTTGCAATATTTATTCGTTAGTGTGACTTTCTCATTAAGTGATAAAACTAGAGTTACATAGCCCCTTGAAATTTCAATGTGAGGGAAATTGTGACTTTTAGGTTAGTTGCAATTACCACACCAAACTTGTATAAAATTGATAAACGTGATAGATAGATGTTCCAGTAATAATATTCTGTTATTTTTGCTTCGTACGAATAAAGTAGTAATACATATTTTACTGCCGAGTCACGAATAGTTTAAGGGCGAAATGTTGTATACGTATGTGTGTTAGCCCTCCACGCTAAGAAGGATGAACCAATTTTGATGAAATTTGGTACGGACTGTAGTATTAGACCTTGAATTAACACATAGGCTTTTCATCCGGGAAAAGCGAGGCACTACTACTATTAATATAAATGTGAAGGTTTATGTGTGTATGTATGCTTATTAACTCTTCAAGCTTAAACAGCTAAACGGATTAAAATGAAATTTAAAATGGAAATAGATTGATTCTTTTAGATAATATAGAATTACTAAAGAAAAAAAGAGAACAAAAACATAATAGAACTGCTGAATGAAGCAGTTTTAGCTGTTTGCACATAAAAAACTTAACAGCTACGATGCTGCATTGTTACAAACAAAGACAAAGATACAAAATACCGAGACCTACAATAATCTCTAGACTATATGATACTCAAGGAGCTAAAATGTCCAGAATTGGAAGACCTGGAGTATTTTCTATTATAGTCAAATAAGAGATGGCTTCTTATATTCATATACTCGAAAAATGTGGATATCAACTGATCAAAAAAGAAATGATTGCTATGATTTCGGAATATATTCGTAAAAACGGTATAGTGACTCCCTTCACAATCGACTTATCAGGGAAAGAGATTTTATCTTTTCGCAAACGACATAGGCTCTAATACAAAAAAACTACATCTAGGGAAATTGCACGAAAGAAGGCCGACAAACCATTTATTATATGTGTCAAGCAAATCAAAGTTCTCACGAGTACTTTGATTTGCTTGACAAAATCGCTCGGGAGTCAAAACTTGGCGATAAAATTGAACAAATTTAAAACAAACAAGTAATAATCATGAAACCTTACATCTCAAAAATTTTGGGCCAAATATGTGATTGGAGCAGCTAGTTATGCTGCCTATAGCTCGAAATTATCCGTATAAGAAAAGAAAAATATATGGGAAATATTGTGATAACGTTTATTTTCACAAATTATTTAGTTTTATTTATTTACGTCAATATTGCAAAAAATTGGCATTATAAGGCGCACGTCTTATATTTTAAAACATCGATTCGACTAGACATTTGTTTAGTCGCGTGGGCTTCGCAATCTTAATGCTACATCACTACATATCAGGTGGGATTGTAGATAACCGCAGGCCTAGTATGATAAAAAAAAATTAAGAATGCGTAAATGCCATTGGCGATGTATATTTAATGGCATCGTCTGTTTGGAAACGATCGCTGGCTTGTGAAAAGCTAAAGGCAAATTGTAAAGTGCCTCGTTATTTTGTAATGGTCTATGTCGTAGCGTTTTGACCATAAAGTTGGACAGAACGCAACCTGCCTGGGTTTTCATGGTACGTCGCTATTTAAATTTTGGCAGATAACCACCACAAAGCGCTATAACGGATAAATTATAAAATGACGGCGTATCATGAAATGCCCAGGCGCATCATGATCTGCCCATTTCTATCGACTAGCGATTCGCCCCGGCTTTTTAGGGGTGATTTCTGGATATCGATAAGAGATCCACCTACCGGGTCCAACTGAATCTAAATCATCCAGGGACTCACATAAACGCATACAAAAATCCCATCAAAGTCGTTCGTGCCGTTTGCAAGTTTTAGCGAGAGTAACAGACAGCAATTGATTTTTATGTATGTCGCAGGGAAATAGGATATCGGAGATTTCACAAAATCCCTAGGGATACGAGGGGTACACTGAAATGACCGGGAATAGAATATTTCGGATTGAGTTACAATAAAACCTTTTTTAGGATTTGAATACTAGCCTCTTATAATCTTAATCACATTCAAACAATTAAAAAAATGTTTAAAAACAAAAACTATGTTGGTTTAAAGTTGACACGTCGTTAACAGAAATGGAGCTCATGCGTGAACATTTCCGTGCCATAATTTATCACAATTTTCGTCGCTGCTTATCTCAGCATAAATGTCTCAGCGAACTTGTTTCGATTTATGATGTTGAAGCACCGAGTCAAACGGCAATATACCGCTGGTATGCCAAGTTCCGACACGGTCGTGTGTCACTCAGCACTTTTCTTCTGCAGGTCGAGCAAGAACAGCGGTCACGCCTGAAAACATCGCAGGTGTGCGAACTATTGTATTAGATGACCTTCGTCGTTTGTTTGCCAGAAACGATAGCCGAACCTCGAAAAAATAACGTGAAACGTCGCACTATTTTACATCACGATAATGCGAGCTCTCATACGGCTCGGATGACAAATGATTTTTTGAAGCAGGAAAACGTTGAGCTGATGAGCCATCCTCCGTACAGTGCTGACCTGAGCCCAAACGATTTCTTTACATTTCTTAGAATGAAAGATTTATAACGCGGTCAACGGCTTGAAGACCCTGAAGCAGCTGTGGAATACTTCGAAAAACAATAAAATACAATTTAGCTATACTTTGCATGTGGTTTTTCTTATTCCCGATCATTTCAGTGTGCCCCTCATACCACGAAATACCGATAAATGTTAAATATATTGTTACGCGCTCAAATCGGCGTACTAGCGCCATCTAGGCTCGAACCGAAGAACTAAACTTCTTGAAGTTTAAAACTCGAACTCTCGGTACCTTGCGCGTGTTTACTTGAACATTCTGGATATTTTGCTAATTTATATAAATAGGCGCTGCTAGATGCGATCGAGGCAGAGTTGAACTCGGCGACACAAGCGAAGCTTCGGAGCGGAATTAAGTGAATTAGTGTGTTTAATTATTAGTGTTTTACGTTTTAATTTGTGTAAAGTAAATTAAAGTGTTAATTTAGGTAATTTTATCGGCAATTTTTATTGTCACGAACCTCAAGCTCGTAACAATTGGTGTCAGAAGTGGGATAAAATCATGCCGATTTTACCTAAGGAGGAAACGGAGGGAGTCCGTACCCGCAGTCAACGCCAGCAGGAGACGGACCAAAGAAGATTTGGTGGTGCAACGCCGCAGACGTCGGAGGGCCAGCCACCGGCTGCAGGCCCGTCAGTAGCCCCTACATCTGCAGCACCTGACTTAGGTGCTCTGATGGTGATGCTGCAGGATCAGGCTCGCCGACAGGAGGAGCAGGCCCTTTGGTTGAAAGAGCAGCAGGATGAACAGGCTCGCCAGCAGGCGGAACAGGTACGCCGATTGAAAGACCAGTTGCGGGGCGGACAGGAGGAACAGGCCCGTTGGTTGAAAGAGCGACAGGAGGAACAGGCTCGCCAGCAGGAGGAACAGGCTCGCCGACAGGAGACGAATCGAGAAAGCTGAAACCCGAATCGACCAAGTAAACAATCGGGTTGACAACGTAATGGCTGACATGAAGAAATCACTGGACGAACTCAAACTTGGAGATAGAGCTACAGCTCCCGCAGTAGCTACAACACCTTCGCTACGTGGGTTCAAGGTGCCACCGTTCGACGGTACCTCTTCCTGGTCAGCCTACAAAATTCAGTTCGAAGCTGTTATGAAGGCGAACAGCTGGAATAAAAATCAGGCCATGACTGCTCTCACACTAGGCCTGCGTGACCAGGCCTTAACAGTTCTGGAAGCTCTCGGTGAGGAAGTGACTTATGAGCAACTCCTTGAGGCATTGGAGGCGAGATATGGCGACGCTCACCTGGAACACGTCTTTCGTGCGCAGCTTAAAGATCGTGTGCAGCGCATCAACGAAAACCTGCAGCAGTGGGCTCTAGAAGTGGAGAAGCTGGTGCCAAAAGCATACCGGTCTGTACCTGCGCTCATTGAAGGGAACCTGGTGCAGACATTCATCTACGGCATCCGCGACCTGGAAGTCAGAGCTGCTGTGAGGCTCGGGCACCACGAGACGCTTAAGGACGCCTTGGGCCATGCACTGGAATTGGAAGCCGTGCGGCAGGATCATCGTTCCCATCGCGTCAAGGAGGTTGCAGCAGCTACAGTTCGCGACCGCAACAAAGGATACAGCCCAAGGTGCTATGGCTGTAGGGAAAAGGGCCATCTTCGATCCAGCTGCCCTAAGCGAACCCTAGAAAGGGAAATTGAACGATCTCAGGAGGGTAATGCCGCCAACAGCACCGCCCAGCAGCAGCAGGGAAACGAGTAAATGCCAGAACTGCGGGGCGGGTGCTGGCTGATGTTAAAAGAACCCCAAGGATCTCGATCTCACAAACCCATGATGGGAACAGTCTAATCATCAAGGGCGAGGTCAACGGAATGCCGTGTAAACTGACCATAGACACTGGAGCCTCTCGTACGGTTGTTAGTTCCCAACTTATAAGTCAGTTCCTTGGGGACTCCGCATACAACCGAGAACGCATTAATTTGGTAACAGCCACCGGTCAGCGTATACCCGTCCGTGGAGAGAAGGAGATGGAGTTGAAGCTAGGCAACGTGATCTACCTGCATAATGTCATCGTGGCTGATATAATGGACGACTGCATCCTAGGCCTAGACTTTATGAGGAATAATTGTTGTGAGATCGACGTTAAGCAAGGTGTTTTGAAATGTGGACAGGAGGAACTTTTTATGGAAGGTGCGTTACCAGGGAACGTGTACAGCATTAAGAAGATTGTTCTTCCGCCGAGATCAGAAACGATTGTTCCGGTTAGTCTTCCTCGAAACGCTGGGCAAGCTCACCGTTGTGTACTTGTGGAAAGGGTAAACAATGACCTCCCATGGAAAGTAGCTCGAACCTTGGTCAGGACCACTGACATCTCAGGAGTACGTGTGCTGAACCTTTGTGACCGGGAACAGATTATAGAAAAAGGCACACTGATTGGTACTTGTGAGGAAGTGGATTGGTTACGTCGGTGCCAATATATATCGAGTGGGACCCCCAGCAAGGATGCAGAAACGAGAGTGACCACACTTTTGGAAGACTGTCGCAGTGTTCTCTCCCCGAACGAATTGGTCAAGGCGAAGAAGTTGTTACTCAAGTACGCCGATGTATTCTCATCAAACGATGCTGACATAGGAAAGACTGGCTTAGTTCAACACAAAATAAACACAGGAGAAGAATTGCCTATCCGTCAGCGGCCAAGAAGATTGCCGGTAGCACGTGAAAAGGAAGTGGAAACCATGATTGAGGGAATGGTGAAGGATGGTGTTATTGAACCTTCATCTAGTCCATGGTGTTCACCCGTGGTGCTGGTAAATAAGAAGGATGGCAGCATGCGGTTCTGTGTTGATTACCGCCGTCTGAACGACGTTACAAAGAAGGACAGCTATCCCTTGCCAAGAATTGATGACACGTTGGACATGCTTACAGGAGTAAAATGGTTTAGCACGCTGGATCTTAAAAGTGGCTACTGGCAAGTTGAAATTGACCCTAAGGACAAGGAGAAAACGGGAAAGGGTCTGTGGCAATTCAAAGTAATGCCGTTTGGGTTGTGCAATGCTCCAGCAACGTTTGAAAGGCTGATGGAACTTGTACTTACCGGGCTAATTGGCGATGCCTGTCTGGTGTACTTGGATGACATCATCATCGTGGGCCGTACGTTTGAGGAACACCTTGAAAACCTGGGACGCGTGCTCATGAAGATTCAGAGTGCCAATCTCAAGCTGAGTCCGAAGAAATGTTCACTGTTCAAACGGCAAGTCAACTTTTTGGGGTATGTAGTGTCGGAAGAAGGTATCCGCACGGATCCAGAGAAAATTGCAGCTGTAAAGGATTGGCCGGTTCCAAAAGACAAGACGCAGGTTAGGGCATTTTTGGGTTTGTGCTCCTATTACCGACGTTTTGTGAAGAACTTTGCAGATATAGCCAAACCTCTGCATAAGCTAACCGAGGAGAAGCGACATTTCTGCTGGGATGAAAGTTGTAATATCGCATTCCAGGAGCTCAAGGACCGTCTGTGCAAAACACCTATTTTGGGATACCCTAACTGGATATAGGACTTGGCGGTGTGTTGTCTCAACGTAATGGTGACCAAGAGGTCGTGATAGCGTACTTCAGCAAGTCGTTGTCAAAACCGGAAAGGAACTACTGTCACAAGACGCGAATTGCTAGCTGTGGTAAAGTCGTTGCAGCATTTTAGCAAATATCTTCTGGGGCGAAAATTTCACTTACGAACTGACCATGCTGCACTAAAATGGCTATTGCTGTTTAAAAATCCAGAAGGACAAGTTGCAAGGTGGATTGAACTACTGCAGGAATACGACTTTGAGATCGAACATCGCAACGGGAAATCTGATGGCAACGGAGATGCATTGTCAAGAAGACCTTGTCCTGAAGATTGCAAACATTATACTAGGCAAGAGAGTAAGGAAGTGGTATCCGTGAGGATGCTCAGGGCAGACCACCTCAGCAACGAGTGGAAGGACAGCTTACAACGTGCACAGCAGGAAGATCCGGACATCAAGCCGATCCTGGAATGGATGAAGGTCAGTGCTCCCAAGCCCAAGTGGAGCGACGTCTCAGCGATGAGTTCGACCACTAAAAGCTATTGGGCCCAGTGGGACAGCTTGCTGCTTCAGGATGGAGTTCTGTGCCGTAAATGGGAAAATGTTCGGGGAGACAGCTGTCATTTACAAATGGTTGTCCCTAAAGCTAAAGTACCGGATGTTCTACAGCTGTACCATAATGATTATTCAGGAGGCAATCTGGGAGTTAAACGAACTCTACTGAAGATCCGAGAACGGTTTTACTGGGTCCACTGTCGAAACGATGTCGAGGACTGGTGTCGCAAATGTACAAGTTGTGCGGCTGTAACGGGACCTCAGACTCGTAGTAGAGGTGCATTGAAGTTGTACAATGTTGGTGCACCAAGGGAGAGAATAGCCATTGACGTGGCGGGGCCGTTTCCGGAGAGTGAAAGCGGTAACAAGTATTTCATGGTTGTGATGGATTACTTCACTAAGTGGCCAGAAGTCTTCGCCATTCCAAATCAAGAAGCTTCAACAGTTGCTGATAAGCTAGTTCATGAAGTCTTCTGTCGTTTTGGTGTACCTTTAGAGATTCACAGCGATTAAGGAAGGAATTTTGAGTCTCAAATATTCCAGGAAACTTGCCGAGTTATGGGTACTCATAAAACAAGAACGACTTCTTATCACCCGCAATCAGATGGAATGGTAGAACGATTTAATCAGACATTGGAGAGGTACCTAGCAAAAGTTGTAGACAATCGGCAACGAGATTGGGACAAGCACATACAACCGTTTTTGTCGTCATATCGAAGCGCTGTTCACGAAAGTACAGCAGTGACACCAGCTTTCGCAAACTTTGGAAGAGTATTACGGCTGCCTGCACCACCTGATGCTCCACGCAGTATAACCGATTATGCAAATGACTTGCGGAACAAAATGAATGACGTTTATGAGCACGTCAGACAATCGGGCCAGCAAATGTCGGAAAAGATGAAAACCCGGTATGACCGCAAAATGGTTCGACGAAAGGGTTCGACGAAAGTTCACTTGTGTGGTTGCACAATCCAGTCCGCAGCAAAGGGAAATCTCCTAAGCTTCAAGCTAAATGGGATGGCCCGTACCGGATTGTGACCAGGATCAACGATGTAACCTGCCGGATACAGACAGGCGCAAGAGGGACTCCTAAGATCGTCCATGTGGATCGCCTGGCGCGTTATTATGGGGCCGATAATGCTCGGGACGAGCATGTCTTAGGAGGGGGCAGTGTTACGCGCCTTAGTCGACGGCACTAGCGCCATCTAGTCTCGAACCGAAGAACTAAATTTCTTGAAGTTGAAACTCGAACTCTCGGTACCTTGCGCGTGTTTACTTGAATATTCTGCTATGCTAATTTATATAAATAGGCGCTGCAAGATGCGATCGAGGCAGAGTTGAACTCGGCGACACAAGCGAAGCTTCGGAGCGGAATTAAGTGAATTAGTGTGTTTAATTATTAGTGTTTTAAGTTTTAATTTGTGTAAAGTAAATTAAAGTGTTAATTTAGGTAATTTTATCGGCAATTTTTATTGTCACGAACCTCAAGCTCGTAACAATATTATTTACGACGTATTCTTACTAGAATACGTCAGTGATATGTCGTTTCACTAAACTAAATCTAGTGAAATGTCACAAAAGTGGATACTGTCGAATAAAAATCGAGCCATGTATCTCTCTCGCTCTCTTTAGTACTCAGACGGACACTAGTGGGAACGGGACAAATGCTTCGCTCGAGCTAGAGGAGCGCGTGCATTTGTTAGTTGTTACGCAGCAGGTAGCACGTGCGCACATTATTTGCATGCTCGTTTCATACAAATTTTGTTTTGTTTTTATTTTGATTTCAGTGTATTAACTAGTTATTGTAAAATCGAAATAATAATAAAATTGCCGTGTAGTGACGGTATCAGAATTTCCACTGCCTTACATCATCCCGTGGATGTTGTAAGAGGCGGCTGACGAAAATAAACCGGGAGATATGCAGCAGCATCTTCCTAATAGCAAATAATAATAAAAAAACTGCGGTTATCTACTATAATTTCATACGAAATTAATAAAAAAAAGTATTTTATTTGGTACACTCATATTTATTTAAAACACGTTTACATAATATCGTATTTATTTTAACAGCTCACGGTTTCGCTATAATGTGTATTTTGATATGCTTTTGTAATTACTCTTTGTATTACATCTAAATTCACAAATATTACACGAAAAGGGCTTTTCACGGGTGTGAATTTTTATGTGTCTTCTCAAAACAGATTTTTGTCTACATTTATATTCACAGATATTACACGAAAAAGGTTTTTCCCCGTTGTGTATTTTCATGTGTATTCTTAAGTAATGTTTTTCTGTACATCTATATTCACAGATATTACACGAGTAGGGTTTTTCTCCGGTGTGTATTTTTATGTCTTTTCAAATTATTTTTTTGTGTACATTTAAATTCACATATATGACAGGAAAAAGGTTTTTCACCGGTATGAATTCTTATGTGTCTTCTCAAAACAGTTTTTTGTCTACATTTATATTCACAGATATGACACGAAAAAGGTTTTTCTCCGGTATGTATATTCATATGCTCTTGCATACTACTTTTTTAATACATTTATATTTGCAAATATTACACGTTAAAGGCTTTTCACCTGTGTGTATTCTTATGTGTCTTCTCAAATCAGTTTTTCTAATACATTTATAGTCACAGATATTACAGGAAATAGGTTTTTCTCCGGTGTGTATTTTTATGTGTGTTTTCAAATGAGATTTTTGTCCGAATTTATATCCACATATATCACACGAATAAGGTTTTTCTCCGGTGTGTATTTTTACGTGCCTTTTCAAATCAGTTTTAATTAAACATTTATATTCACAGACATGACATGAAAAAGGTTTTTCACCGACGTGTTTTAGAATATGATATCGTAAGTTACATTTTTTAGTACATTTATATTTACAGATATTACACGAGAAAGGTTTTTCTGTGGTATGTATTTTCATATGTATATTCAAATTACTTTTTGTAATACATTTATATTCACAGATATTACAAGAAAAAGGTTTCTCACCGGTGTGTTTTTAAATATGGTATCGCAAATTACGTTTTGTAGTACATTTATATTCACAGATATTACACGAGAAAGGTTTTTCTCCAAGATGTATTTTCATATGTATTTTCAAATTACTTTTTGTAACACATTTATATTCACAGATACTACAAGAAAAAGGTTTTACTCCGGTATGTATTTTCATAATATGGTATATCAAACTGCTTTTTGTTGAAAATTTTTTGCTACAACCATCACATTCAAAAATGTATTTTGTTGATGCCCCTGATCTTGTTTTTGTAAGTATATTTACATTCTTTTCGAGTTTTCGTTTCAAAATTCTGTTTTTCACAATCTTTGCGGGATAATTTCTTTTTTTATTAATTGGTTGATTATCTTTTTTTAATTTAGGGTTTGATTTAATAGTGGGGCTTTCAAGATCGAGGTTTTCTTTACGTACATCGTTTATGTTATATTCAGTAGAAATTGATTTTATCTTTTTCTCAGATGGTTCTGAAAAATTATTAGTCGGTGTGATGTATTGTTCTGAAATACACACGAATTAAACATTTAATTTATTGTAAGGAATTGCATCTTTACTGTAAGACACCAGACACTGTTTACAATGGGCGGAGATTATTCCTTATTGCATCCTCTATCAGTTAAATCTCAATCTAGAAATCAGGTTATCAGGTAAACTGTGTGCTCGTTTGTCACTCTCGTTTTATTAAAAAGTGTCGCAAAGATACAGAATGGACAACTTTTTCGGTACGCCGTATCCCTGTTTTATTTATACTTTATTAG
Organism: Parnassius smintheus behrii; assembly: GCA_036936625.1. NCBI lineage: Eukaryota > Metazoa > Arthropoda > Insecta > Lepidoptera > Papilionidae > Parnassius > Parnassius smintheus. The sequence continues at coordinate 41,130,536 of JAUPFT010000004.1, forward strand.
CCTATAAAATATAAATGCCTGACATGGGTCCCTCCTATTGTGGGGAGGATTAGCCTTAATTTTCACACCTCGGCGGAAAGGATTGACGATCGCAGTACCACAAATATTGCATTTATGACCATATGACGCTGGTCTGGATATTTTACCGTGGCATACCACCATCATTTGGGAGTCCCAGTGCTGTACATACAAACGTAAAAATGTATGTATGTAAAACACTAGTTCTGTGTGGGTTTCGAAACAGCAATTCAGAAGAACGTCATCATTCATCATCATAAGAATTTAGTTTCTCTACCATTCTTATATATTATATATTCATTTCCTCCAAAAATAAATATGGGAGACATTATTCAAAGTAATTGGCTAAAATACCTTATATCTAGTAACATTATTTAGTATAATTTTGTAAAATATTATAATTTTTAAAATACGTAGCAAGTATTTACTTTTTATATTTTTCTGTTACATAACTATTATGACTTGACCTATCACCCGACTCCGGCTTGACTTCGAAATCTGGTACAACCTGTATAAATGCCAAGTGATCTAGTCTACATTTTATCCGAAAAGCTCTTAAATCTAGATGCTGACATAAATGACACCACCAAGACGAACCCAGGAGTTTCACTGGTATTAAATAAAAGAACGTTTGTTCGCTGTAATTGTTTTATTATTTTTTCCTTACAATTATGTTTATCAACAAAAGGATAATTGGAAACGATAACTTGAAATTAAAATTTAGAATATAAATAAACAAAATGTTTGTACATAATTGAACTCTTTATCTAATTTTATACCTTATTCATATTTTAAACACTATTTATTAAAAATATAAAATAATTTAAAATTATTAATCATAAAAACAATTATTAAAAATTCTATGCAAAATATCAGACTTCTAAGATGTAGCGAGTTAAATGCGTCTATGTTAAATAATTTTGCGCCATTCGATTTCTCCAAATTATACCATCTATAAAAGTGAACAACAAAGTGAACAAAAACTCCTTCTAGATACAAAAGATGGCGCTAATTTCGTCTACCCTACAGTGACATTTGAATATGCACCATTTCGGTTGATTTTTGCGGAAGAGTCGGGCAGCCTTTTCGTTTTTTGAGAAAAAAATATCTAATTTCGTCCAAAACGACCGGTGTTTTTAACAGAAAGAGGATTTTGTATACGTGAAGGATTTTTGCAATATTTATTCGTTAGTGTAACTTTCTTATTAAGTAACAAAACTAGAGTTACATAGCCCCTCGAAATTTCAATGTGACCTTTAGGTTAGTTGCAATTACCACACCAAACTTGTGTAAAATTGATAAACGCGATAGATAGATGTTCCAGTAATAATAATAATAATAAGGTTCTGTTATTTTTGCTTCGTACGAACAAAATAGTAATACATATTTTACTGCCGAGTCACGAATAGTTTAAGGGCGAAATTTTGTATACCTATGTGTGTTAGCCCTTCACGCTAAGACGTCTAAACCAATTTTGATGAAATTTGGTACGGACAGATGTATTAGACCTTGAATTAACATATAGGCTTTTTATCCCGGGAAAAGCGAGGCACTACTACTATTAATATAAATGTGAAGGTTTATGTGTGTATGTATGTTTATTAGCTCTTCTAGCTTAAACAGCTAAACGGATTAAAATGAAATTTAAAATGGAAATAGATTGATTCTTTTAGATAATATAGAATTACTGAAGAAAAAAAGAGAACAAAAACATAATAGAACTGCTGAATGAAGCAGTTTTAGCTGTTTGCACATAAAAAACTTAAAACCTACGATGCTGCATTGTTATCTCTAGACTATATGATACTCGAGGAGTTAAAATGTCCAGAATTGGAAGACCTGGAGTATTTTCTATTATAGTCAAATAAGAGATGGCTTCTTATATTCATATACTCGAAAAATGTGGATATCCACTGATCAAAAAAGAAATGATTGCTATGATTTCGGAATATATTCGTAGAAACGGTATAGTGACTCCCTTCACAAACGACGTATCAAGGAAAGAGATCTTATCTTTTCGCAAACAACATAGGCTCTAATACAAAAAAACTACATCTAGGGAAATTGCACGAAAGAAGGCCGACGAAGGAAGACAAACCATTTATCATATGTGTCAAGCAAATCAAAATTCTCACGAGTACTTTGATTTGCTTGACAAGGTCACTCGGGAGTCAAAACTTGGCGATAAAGCTGAAGAAATTTAAAACAAAGTTGTTGGATTAACAGGATTCCGATCAACTAGGGCGATAAGCAGCCCTCCTCGCGTAATCACTCCGACACCCCCCATTCATCACATGTGTTGCCACCCCTAGATTGTAGCGCAATAAAACCGCTGAAAGATAGATGAGAAGGTGCGCTTGTTTAAGCACAGCGCTTATATGTCGGTTCAAAATCACCAAAAGCAGTGTTTGCGCGAATAATAACAGAAATTTGAAATTCTTTGAATCCAGTATTTTGCAAAACAGATTCAAAAGAACTGGAATTTTTCCCGTTAATCGGAACGCAATTGGGAAGAAAAATTCGATTCTATGTCTTGGCAAAAATGGCAGCAATATTTAGAAAATCTACAATTTTCGGGTAATTTTAATGCTGAAGTGTGTTGACGATAATACTAGAGCTCAACAACCACACAACCGAACGAAACCAATCGATCGATTATAGTACACCAAGACAGGAAAATTTCCAAATTCAAGGGAAAAGTAATGCTAAACCATTTTTAATGATTTAAGAACATCTAACTTCAACGTACCAAGTCTACTGTGCTTGGCCTGCAGATACGAGGGGCACACTGAAATGATCGGGAATAAGAAAAACCACATGCAAAGTATAGCTAAATTGTATTCTATTGTTTTTCGAAGTATTCTCCGTTCAACTTAATGCACTTTTCCATTCGTGCAAACCAATCATTAAAACAGTAATTCCAGTCTGAAGTTGATGTTGACAAAATGGATGATTTGTACGCTTCCACAGCTGTTTCGGGGTCTTCAAACCGTTGACCGCGTTATAAATCTTTCATTCTAAGGAATGTAAAGAAATCGTTTGGGCTCAGGTCAGGACTGTACGGAGGGTGGCTCATCAGCTCAACGTTTTCCTGCTTCAAAAAATCATTTGTCTTCCGAGCCGTATGGGAGCTCGCATTATCGTGATGTAAAATAATGCGACGTTTCACGTTATTTTTTCGAGGTTCGGCTATCATTTCTGGCAAACAAACCGTGATATACTCAGCGGTAACCTTTCTGCGTTCCTGTAAAGCAATTGTAGCAACATGCCCCTTTTCGAGACAAACCCAGTGACCATTTTCTTTGACACGCTGCGGGAGCGAACTACTTTTGTTGGTTTGACCTCGTCTTCGAAGACCCAAACTGCTGACTGATGCTTTCTTTCAGGTTCGTATGAATAAATCCGTAATTAGTCACTTGAGACGATATTATAAACGGCATTTGACTTCCCTCTGTTGAAGCGTTGCAGAGTGTATGGCACCAACCTACACGAGCCGCCTTTTGCTCGGACAAATTGTGGGGAACTCAGCGGGAAACTAGCTTTCATACACACAGCTCATTATGTAATATCGACAGAATTGCAGTCATTCCGATACTGATAACAGCCCGAATCTGCTTGTATGTCACATGACGGTCATCTAATTCTAATATAATAGTTCGCACACCTGCGATGTTTTCAGGCGTGACCGCTGTTCTTGCTCGACCTGCAGAAGATAAAGTGCTGAGCGACACACGACCGTGTCGGAACTCGGCATACCAGCGGTATATTGCCGTTTTACTCGGAGCTTCAACATCATAAATCGAAACAAGTTCGCCGAGACATTTATCCTGTGATAAGCAACGACGAAAATTGTGATAAATTACGGCACGGAAATGTTCACGCGTGAGCCCCATTTCTGTTAACGACGTGTCAACTTTAAACCAACATAGTTTTTGTTTTTAAACATTTTTTTATTGTTTGAATGTCATTAAGATTATAAGAGGCTAGTATTCAAATCCTACAAAAGGTTTTATTGTAACTCAATCCGAAATATTCTATCCCCGATCATTTCAGTTCAGTGTGCCCCTCGTACCAAAATATTGATTTTCGCGTTTTAAAAAAAATATGACTAATGTCGTTACCGTCAGAAAATTTTAATACAAGTAATAATCATGAAACCTTACATCTCAAAAATTTTGAGCCAAACATATAATTGGAGCAGCTAATGGAGAAGATAACAAGGTTACAATATTAGGATTTTAAGTACTTAGGTAAAAAGTCTAGACTAAACACATAATTCTAGTTTTTATTTTACATCGATCGGTGCACTATTACCGAAGTTATAAGCGTGGAAAGTTTACGTATATTTTTAAAATCTCGCCCGTGCCCGCGTGTAGCGCGTGACGTCATCGATTCCATACGGCCGCGCCGCCATACCCTTCCAGCGCCCCGATCATACGTTTGTAATAATATTTCGCGGGTGAGTTGTTTGCCCTCGTTCGCTCTGGTGTTTTTAAGTATTTAATGATGGAAGAAGGGTTTCAAAAGGGTCAATCTGACAACCTTCCAATAGTCCGTAACATGATGGTGGCGGAATATTTTCTAAGAAACAAAGATTTTGTCGCGACTGAAATACGCATAAGAATAAGATAATATTTGTATAACTTACGTACCTATTATTACATTAATACTTCTGGGTTTCATTTGCTAATGTTAAGAATAGGTATAACAAAAATACGTAAACATTCCTACCTACTTACTATCTGCCCCTAACTAGTTTTGTTTTCTTATCCTGACCTTTGTGTGGTTTTTATGGTTATAAAAAAAATTCCTTTTTATAAGGAAATTTACTACAAATATACCTTCGGTGTATAAAAATATGATTTTATCTAAAAATCGGATGTTTTCAATATTAATAGAAAAAGGGTCGCATTATTATTATGATTAAAATCGTAGTTATAATATTCTTCAGGCAAGGGATCAATGTCAATATTATCATCTAGAGTAGTAACAGGATCGACAACATATCTATGCTCAATTTCCTGCGAAGTAGTGGCAATCGCATGTGCAACTGTTTCTGACCTAGATTTGGCATTTAGTTTTGATAGTAAACATCTTTGTGGTTTTTCTGTATACCGATTTTGACAAGCAAACTTGTGAGGCAAAACACTTTTTTAAGTTTGAGGGGACCACCAACTAGTTTGCACTTCACGTAGTTTTCCATATCGTTTTCGACCTACAACAAAATACAAACTTATTTAGTCTATAAAAAAAATAAGGAACCTCGTAATTTGTATTCCATCAATATTTAAACCAACTATGTAATACATAAAAATAAGACAACACGAAAGAAAAATGTAAGTGCTCCACTTCATAATCAAACTTCTTCCATTATTTGCGGCCCGAAAAGTATGCAGGTTGAACAGCTCTGGGATGTGTTTAGTTTTTGCTCGAAATATCGTAAAAATATAAAAACGTTTGTTAACATATTCCATAACCTTTATATGCATTATAAACATTTTAAATTTTGCTGCAAACAGAGGTAGGCATCTAAACTTACGAACTCACGACAGGTCATTGACTTATCTACATTACATAGGTAAGTACTTTACCCAAGTTTGGATGTTTATTTACACTGAAGTAGTTTAAGTTAAATATTATGTAGGTATTAGGTATTGTTTCTTCTTGAAATTATAATAATCATTATGCGTGGAAAGGTTCAATGAATCGTTAGTTACTAAAACACTGCGACTCGATCATTTCGATGTAACTATTAGAATACTTACATCGAAATGATCCTCACAATATGCTACCGTGTTTGGTCCTAAATATGTGCTTTTCTCATAGCATTTGTCCATTTTTTTTCTGATTGTAGGGTTTCTAGGCACATTAAAAAACAACTTTTCAGGTGTTTTTGTGGCCGTATTTTTACATTGAGGCACATCATAGATGGATATAGAGAATAGATGGAAAGACGATCCGCGCGCGACGGGCACATTTGAGTAAATGTTTTGATTTTCTAAGTGCGCGTCGGGTCGCTCGCACGAAGATGGAAATCGTGACGTCATCAACGATGTCGCTCTCGGCCCGCGGCTTAGACCGAAAATGTTAACTTTGCGCCTTTATATCTCGGTCAGTTACGAAGATAGAAAAAAAAGTAAAAACACAGTTATTCTCGTATTTTTTTGTAGAATTATTTGGCATATAAAACAAAAAATGGTTATCTTCTCCATTATGCTGTCTATAGCTCGAAATTATCCAAATAAGAAAACAAAAATATATGAGTAATATTGTGATAACGTTTATTTTCACAAATTATTTAGTTTTATTTATTTACGTCAATATTGCAAAAAATGGGCATTATAAGGCGCACGTCTTATATTTTGAAACATCGACTCGACTAGACATTTGTTTAGTCGCGTGGGCTTCACCATCTTAGGTTACATCACTACTTATCATCAGGCGGGATTGTAGATAACCGCAGGTCTAGTATAATAAAAAAAACTTAAGAATGCGTAAATGCCGTTGGCGATTGTATATTTAATGGCGTCGTCTGTTTGCAAACGATCACTGGCTTATGAAAAGCTAAAGGCAAATTGTAAAGTGCCTCGTTATTTTGTAATGGTCTATGCCGTAGCGTTTTGACCATAAAGTTGGGCAAATCACAACCTGCCTGGATTTTTATGATACATCGCTATTTAAATTTTGGCAGATAAACATCACCAAGTGCTATAACGGATAAATCATAAAATGGCGGCGTATCGTGAAATGCCCAGGCACATCATGATCTGCCCATTTCTATCGACTAGCGATCCGCCCCGGCTTTTCAGGGGTGATTTCTGGATATCGACAAGAGCGCCACCTACCGGGCCCAACTGAATCTAAATCATCCAGGGACTCACATAAACGCATACAAAAAAAACCCATCAAAGTCGTTCGTGCCGTTTGCAAGTTTTAGCGAGAGTTACAGACAGCAATTGATTTTTAAATGACCGTCATATGACATACGAGCAGATTTGGGCTGTTATAGTATCGGAATGACTGCAATTCAGTCGATATTACATAATGAGCTGTGTGTATGAAAGCTAGTTTCCCGCTGAGTTCCCCACAATTTGTCCGAAGAGCAAAAGGCGGCTCGTGTAGGTTGGTGCCATACACTCTGCAACGCTTCAACAGAGGGAATTCAAATGCCGTTTATAATATCGTCTCAAGTGACTAATTACGGATTTATTCATACGAAGCTGAAAGAAAACATCAGTCAGCAGTTTGGGCCTTCGAAGACGAGGTCAAACCAACAAAAGTAGTTCGCTGCCGCAGCGTGTCAAAGAAAATGGTCACTAGGTTTGTCTCGAAAAGGGGCATGTTGCTACAATTGCTTTACAGGAACGCAGAACGGTTACCGCTGAGTATATCACGGTTTGTTTGCCAGAAATGATAGCCGAACCTCGAAAAAATAACGTGAAACGTCGCATTATTTTACATCACGATAATGCGAGCTCCCATACGGCTCGGAAGACAAATGATTTTTTGAAGCAGGAAAACGTTGAGCTGATGAGCCATCCTCCGTACAGTCCTGACCTGAGCCCAAACGATTTCGTTACATTCCTTAGAATAAAAGATTTATAACGCGGTCAACGGTTTGAAGACCCCGAAGCAGCTGTGGAAGCGTACAAATCATCCATTTTGTCAACATCAACTTCAGACTGGAATTACTGTTTTAATGATTGGTTTGCACGAATGGAAAAGTGCATTAAGTTGAACGGGGAATACTTCGATAAACAATAAAATACAATTTAGCTATACTTTGCATGTGGTTTTTCTTATTCCCGATCATTTTAGTGTGCCCCTCGTACAACGAAATACCGATAAATTTTGAATATTTTATTTACGACGTCTTCTTAGTAGAATACGTTGTTACGCAGCAGGTAGCACGTGCGCGCATTATTTGCATGCTCGTTTCGTAAAAATTTTCTTTTGTTGATTATTTTGTTTTCAGTGTCAAAACTAGTTATTGTAAAATCGAAATAATAATAAAATTGCCGTGTAGTGGCGGTATCAGATTTCCACTGCCTCACATCATCCCGTGGATGTTGTAAGAGGCAGCTGAGGAAAATAAACCGGGAGATAGGCAGCAGCATCTTCCTAATAGCAACTAAAAATAAAAAAAACTGCAGTTGTCTACTATAATTTCATAAGAAATTCATAAAAAAAGTATTTTATTTGGTACACTCATATTTATTTAAAACACGTTTACATAATATCGTACTTATTTTTACAGCTCACGAAAAAAAGGTTTTGCTACTATGTGTATTTTCATATGCTTTTGTAAATTACTCTTTGTATTACATCTAAATTAATAAATATTACACGAAAAGGGCTTTTCACGGGTGTGAATTTTTATGTGTCCTTTCAAAACAGATTTTTGTCTACATTTATATTCACAGATATTACACGAAAAGGGTTTTTCTCCGTTGTGTATTTTCATGTATCTTTTCAAATTATTTTTTTTGTTTACATTTAAATTCACATATATGACAGGAAAGAGGTTTTTCACCGCTATGAATTCTTATGTGTCTTCTCAAAACAGTTTTTTGTCTACATTTGTATTCACAGATATGACACGAAATAGGTTTTTCTCCTGTATGTATATTTATATGTTCTTGCATACTACTTTTTCAATACATTTATATTTGCAAATATTACACGTTAAAGGCTTTTCACCTGTGTGTATTATTATGTGTTTTCTCGAATCAGTTTTTCGAATACATTTATATTCACAGATATTATATGAAAAAGGTTTTTCTTCGGTGTGTATTTTTATGTGTGTTTTCAAATTATATTTTTGTACGAATTTATATCCACATATATCACACGAATAAGGTTTTCTCCGGTGTGTATTTTTACGTGCCTTTTCAAATCAGTTTTAATTAAACATTTATATTCACAGACATGACATGAAAAAGGTTTTTCACTGGCGTGTTTTAGAATATGATATCGTAAGTTACATTTTATAGTACATTTACATTCACTGATATTACACGAGAAAGGTTTTTCTCTGGTATGTATTTTCATATGTATTTTCAAATTACTTTTTGTAATACATTTATATTCAGACATTACAAGAAAAAGGTTTTACTCCAGTATATATTTTCATAATATGGTATATCAAACTGCTTTTTATTGTGCGTATATAACCACAATTATTACAACAGTACACTTTTTTAGCGACGTGAATTTTAAAATGTGCAAAAATGCCCCATTTTTGAGAAGTTTTAAATTCGTAAATATCACATTTAAACATTTCCATTAGATGTGGTACTGGAGTTTGTTCAACTTGAGTCCGAACTGCAGCGGTGTCCAAGTTCTTTTGTGTCTTATGACTGTATGATATGCGTTTGGCGAGAATGTTTTTTGTTGAAAATTTTTTGCTACAACCATCACATTCAAAAATGTATTTTGTTGATGCCCCAGATCTTGTTTGTTTAAGTATATTTACATTTTTTTTCAATTTTTCGTTTCAAAATTTTGTTTTTCACAATCTTTGCGGGATGATTTCTTTTTTTATTAATTGGTTGATTATCTTTTTTTAATTTAGTGTTTGATTTAATAGTGGAGCTTTCAAAATCGAGATTTTCTTTACGTACATCGTTTATGTTATATTCAGTAGAATTTGATTTTATCTTTTTCTCACTGTACTGTTCTGAAATACACACGAATTAAACATTTAATTTATTGTAAGGCATTGCATCTTTAATGTAACACACCAGAAACTGTTTACATTGGGCGGAGTTTATTCTTTACCATCTTATTTACGCCAAGGTAAAATATCCAGACCAGCATCATATGGTCATAAATGCAATATTTCTGGTACTGCGATCGTCAATCCTTTTCACCAAGTAAGAAAATTAAGGCTAATCCTCCCCACAATGGGAGGGACCCATGTCTCAGGCATTTATCTTTTATATGCTAATAAAATATAAGTAAAACAGGGATACGGCGTACCGAAATAGTTGTCCATTCTGTATCTTTGCGACACTTTTTAATAAAATAAGGATGACAAACAAGCACACAGTTTACCTGATGGTAAGTGAATGCTGTGCCCATAGACATCTACATCTGTCCTTGATTAATATTCAAATTGTGTTAAGACCTGTGTGCACTATTAATCGACAACACATCTCTCAGATCTTTTCATTATGAAGTCCAAAACATGGCTTACATATTTCATATCGAATAGCAACGCAAACGCACTTGCCAGATTTGGTTACAAACATTTGGTAGATTCAAGCTGCAGCTATATATATATGGTTGTAGAACAAATGGATCGGCTCGACCGGGAAGGGACCACACTTTCATAGAATACCAATTTAATGCTGCTGTGTTTCATATGGTGAGTGTAGAGAGTCGGAGAACCCTGTACGAGGCATTCCATCATAGTCCTCGGGGATCTGCATTTTTGGATTCTTGATTAAGGATAAATGTTTACATCTTTGGTAGCGATGAATGATTATTACTAAAACTAATCGAATTAGTCGATTGTTCAGTTTAGTCGATAAAATTCGATAACAATCCATATTAGTCGATTATTATCGACAAACAGCGTGCGGCGGACGACATTGACTGACACGATTACCGTGTTAACTATGGAGTGTAAAAGTAAGGAGTACCAACTCCCATAGTAGAATAGTAGAAAAAGTAGTTATGTGTAAGCAGTAAATAACAGTTCAAAATCTCTCCACAACAGCGCTGGAGTAGTTACTGGGATGAAATAACACTTAGCAGTTTCGATGTATGCATGCACTGCTATTTATAAGAGAAGGCAGGACTCCATATGGGTACAAATAGAACAACTCCTAGGCAAAAATGAGGTCCCAGCACCTAGTAATGACATCAAGAAATTGGCAGATACGTGGTGGTTGCTTACCAGTTGTAATTATATCATTAATTCTTATGAAATTAATACATCTTAGTGACACATACTGGCTACATTTATACAGGGTCAAATTATTTATACATAATTAAAAGAAAATGTCAAAAGAAGTTTATTATGATGTCCATGAATGCTCATCTTTTAAATAATTATTTAATTTGTAATTTTCGTTCTCCATACATGCTTCTTATGTGGTAGAGCCATGCTGGAGCTATATCAGTAGTATAGTTGTAGCAAGAATGGGACAGCTAGACCAGGGAAGGACCATGCTCTCACAATATACCAGAGTAAAATAGCAGTTCAACTCTGCTGTGTTTTGTATGGTGAGTGTAGAGAACCAGTGACCCATTTTACTAGAAACGAGGCATTCCATCTTAGTCCTGACAGGTGACAACTCATCTGCATTTTGATTCGTAATTGAAGATAGGTGTAGATGTCTATGGGTCACAGTAACCACTTACCAACTGTGTGCTCATTTATCACCCTTATACTATAAAAAAACTTGCAATTTAGGCAAAGACAAATTGCACATAAAGCCCTCTTTATTTTGTGTCCATGGGCTACAGTAACCACTTGCCATTAGGTAAACTGTACCTTATTTTAATAATATAATAGAATGTGTATATGTTACCTGTTTTATGATTCCCATTTTCTTCAAATTTGGAATACTCAATTTCGAAATTCTCTTCCTCAACTTTAATGGAATCAAGGCTAAAAATTTCGTCCTTACAATCATTTTCTATATCACACTCTACTGGCCAGATATCTATATGATGAATTGGTGTGAAGCTCATCACATCTCTGACCACATGCGGTAGTGGTATTGACTGAAACCAAATTCTTTTATTAAACGAGAGAAAAATGTCAGTGTAGTGATGACATAGGAGAATCCATACTAATATAAATATACTGTTCCAAACATGTCTTAAAAAGGGACAGAGGGAAACTGAAATAGGTGATGGGCAGCAGCATCTTACTTACAACTTTAATTTACTTTAATTATTGACACTTTAGACAAAAGTGTGGGTTCCGAATAAACATAAATAATAATTTAGAAAGTTTCTCCATCCCAAGAACAGAGTCTCGACACTTTTTCGAAACAGATTCACGAAAGCCGTAAATTGACAAAGATCTATATTTGTTTATTGAGTAATAATACTTATAGATGATATTTTGTTATCTATTGTATAAGCAGTTCGTCAATTATTTTTGTGAATGTAAAATGTAACTTACTAAAAATCATAAAATATAGAATTATGAAAAAGTAAGTTAGAAAGGAAGACAAAAAAGTTTGCAGTAGAAAAAACATTCTCCTATATGACAGCGAGAAGCAGCATAGAAGGCATGTGATAGGTGGTGGTCTTCAAGGTGCCTGCCAAGTGATGATAAGGGATATACTTCATTTTAAAGGGAATGACCCATCAAGCAGTGAACTTTTATTAATAGGTATAATACCGTGGGCTATTTAGTGGGGGTGTAAGAATATCCACTACCCTATACACTTATGCACGGGACGGGTGTCTTAAGAGGGGACACAGGGAAACAGAAACATGAGTATTGTTGCTGTTGCCAACCTGCCAAATGTGGTAAATTTCGCAAAATCCCCTAAAAATAAAGCAATCTATGAGGGAGGCCTATGCCGCAGTATACAGCAGTGGACTTTTATTGGTTGTAATGAATGAAATGGATAATACCGTGGACCCTCCTGCAAGCAACTGCTCCACAACTGCATTTGACGCAATAGCCTGTTGTTGTAATCTTCTGCAACGATTAAGTCTTGCATGACAAATGAAACAAACAATTATAGGACTCTCATCCTCGTCCATCTGAAAATATCAAAGTTTGTAATAAATATGGAAAAAGTCTATTGGCTACCAGAATTCTCGGCATCAACATCATTTTATAATATTGAAGTGACAAACAAACTTATAATCCATCGGATGGTAAGTGGCTACTACAGCCCATGGGCACATGCAACAAACTTCAAGCAAAGGCTACCGATGTGATGTTATCTCTGAGGACTAAGATGTAATGCTTTACAGCCTGTTATACTGGCTGTTACAGTGTCCTTCAGATTGGGACACATGCTGCTGCTTGGTAGTAAAAATAGCCAAGAGAATGATATCTACCCAGACAGACTCCTCCTTTCTTACTCACAAATACTTCTATTATTTGCTCTCAGTAAACTGAAAATGCTTGTGCTAGGAGTAATTTACAACAATAGTCAAATTAACCGTAACTATTAGACTACTGTCTATTAGTATAATAATACATAGACACTATGTCTAGAAAACAAATAGTAGTTTTATTGTTTCAGTACTGAAAAAACACTTCTTAGAGGCATCACTTCTAATTGACGAGTTGTTTTACCTAAGAACTCACCTATTTTAGCCAGAGTGGTTGCAGTATGGAACAAGTTGCCAACAAAAGTGATATTAGAACAACCCAAAGCCAATTTTAGAACGGATTTGATAAACAAATATAATAGAATACTAGAGATTTGAAACCAGGATACAGGCTTATATCAGTTGTTTCAACTGCTGGCCCGCAATTTTTTTTTATACAATAAGGGTGACAACCAAGTACATAGTCCGGTAAGTGAATGTTGTGGCCCATAAAAATCTATTTTTGTCCCCAATTAAGAGTCAAAATGCATTTGTGTTGGCACCACTGCGAACCAAAACAACGCCTCAACTCCACTAAAATGACTCAACTGCGTTGCTAACAGTATTAACTAGATTGCCATGGGACATGGTCGGCAGAGGCTAGGAGGGTAGTCTACGGTAAACTTTCACACTATTTGCTAATAAGTACATATGTACTCTATTATCCCACATTAATAGTCCAATAGAATGGCTTTGAGTGGGTGAAACACCAAACTAGAGTGGATGTTAATTTATTGATAGAAAATCGCAATAATACTTATTGAAGTAATATGTACTAGAACAGACATAACAAACAAAATCGGTAAAAATTATTACTTGTTGGGCAGGAGAGGGGAGGAAGGGATGAGGGAGAGGGGAGTATCCCCTATGCCCATGTAGTCCCATGAAAAAGTAATAATACCGTACATGACTGCCAAACTAATACAACTGAAAGGATTTCTGTGGTGTTTAAGTATTTCTGGGTGGTAAAAAAAATCACAAAGCCACGCTGCACTTTGCTCCTGCCACAACTTTCTAACCTAACCCAAATGAAAGGATTTCTGGCAGAAAAATATATAAGAACCATTTTTTTATTTTATTTAAACATAGTTTATTAAGAGACTACAGACCACAGAAGAAAGACTATCATAGAAGTATAATAATGTGACACTAGTCTTTGGGGTGGTCTTGTATCCTAGTGGATTTAACACAAAATTATGTAGACTATCCAGCTTTCACAATAATACTGCATTAGCTTTTCCATGTTTATTTATTTATGGGTTATAATAGGCAAGTAGTATTGTTATAAACCAATGGGGACCAAACCTCTAACAAATACAACTTACTCCCTAACTTCTCTTACTCTGACTTCAGTGATAATACTGTCTTTAGTGCGAGTTCCAAGCAAGTTTTTGTTTTTCAGGTTATGGTTGTATTTGTCACTTTATATAACGCTGCACGTTAGCCTAGGCCCGATCTTTAGATATTGTAAACCAGGCTGGTTACAATCTACTTCTCCAGCGATAAAAACAAATTACCATAGTTAAATTTGCATATTATTGCAAATATTTTAACAAACTTACCCAATTGTTCGTCAATGCTCTGTACAAATTCTGGAGGACAGTCTCCTTTAGTACAATCGTGCGTACATTAACTCTTAAACAAATTCTACAAACATCACTGAAGGCCATTACTATTTCCTACAATATAAATGAATTCTCATAAATAATTTAGTTTTCAGTTTTCACTATTGAAGTATGTACTTACGTACCACTACGTACCATAGATTACTGGATGCTACGTACTCTCGGCTAGAGAGTACAGAGTACTATATTCTTTGCAATATACACAGTAATCTATGGCGGACTAAAAGTCTTTTAAACCACTCAAGACTTTGACAGTTCATTAAACCAATTATAATATAGTAATATAGTCATAATATATAGTCAAATAGTCAAACCTATGGTCATGCCAAAGAGTATAGTAGGTTTGGCCAAAGACAATTTTTTTAAATGAAGGTAAATATAACTTAGTCATTACCATGTTCTTATCCAAAAATAAAAATTATCAACAATTAAAATATCCAATTATTTGTATGAAGGTCACGTGAGCGCTAGAGAAATGATTGTTAAGAGAAACGTTGTTGACAAATAAAATGTTTAATGAAATAGTACAGTAAAAATAGAATTTAACACTGCACGAAATTTCCGATTCAATTTTATTTCTTTATGAGTTTGAAATCACAAAATTCCGACAGATCCAGGTGGCGCTTCAAGCGCAATCTTGAAAAAACGTTTTGAGCCGATATCTCGGTAACTATGCACTGTAAGGCAAAAGTTATAAAAACCATTATTGTAGAAAATAAAATTTCGCATCCTTTGTTTCCAGTAATTTTTTTTGTAAAACTTACTGTTTACGATTTATGGCCCATTTAATGAACCGGTTTTTCTATCGCGGCCAATAACGCTTGAAATATTAGATTAATCAATAAAATGCATAAATTTATTTTGAAAGATTAGTTTATTTTCCAAAACTTTTGTTTGAAACTTTTTTTTCTAACATTCATACTTTTGAGTTATAGGACGTTTCATTTCACGCATAGCTGCCAGCGTCACCCGCCGAGCTCGGCCGACGCTCGGCAGGTGACGCGGCAGCTACTTTATGATAAAGAACCCGGATTTTATTGCTATTATTTCGGGGAATTCCAAGTAAGAAGTTATTATTATTTACTAACTACGACTTACGGAGTCTCATTTTTGAAATTCGAGTTATAGGGTATAAATATCTATTATCAATATTTCGTAGGGAAATAACATTTTCTTCGAGTTACAAAGAATTTGAGATACCGCGTATTTAGGGGTTCAGCGGAAGGGAATGGCAATTTTTTTCGACTTACTGAGGATTTCAACTTAACGAGGTTCGAGTTATAGAGATTCCACTGAATATCATAACACGCATATAATTTATTAAGTAGAGCGTGTCTTTAACGTAACTTAATATTACCAAGTTTTTAAGTTTATATGTGAACTATATAATAATATAATTATTTTTAAATGTTATTTATAATCTTATATATGGTTTCGAGTAAACTTAGTGATCATATACTCTTTGGTTCTAAGGCGTCCCTCTAAATATTAGTATACTCTTTGGCGCGGTCTAAAAAGAAGACATTGACGTCTCCATATGGAGACGCTAGTGATGGGTAACTCATCATTTTTGTATGAGGTTGAGGGAGCACCTTATTTTACCTCGCGAGGTCCTCACGAGGGACCCCTCATTTGAGGCGAGGTATCGTACGTCAGCGTATTCAATTCACCTCACGAGCCGAGCCCGAGCTCGAGCCGAACTCAGCCGATTGTCCGAGGCAGCGGTAAGCGGTGCGGACGGGCGCGTCGACTCACGAGTCACGAGTACTCACGATTCCGATTTTTACGTCTCCCTCACACACGTAACTTTCTTTCGCTCATAAATTTTAGACCGCCAAAATAAACGAATCAATGACACTTGAATAACAATCTAATGCCTATGTTTTTAGAGTTCATAGTTAACGTTTAGAGATTCATATTAATAGCAGAAAATCAGAAATAAAAATATTTTCTTGGAGGTGCACGTGTGGTGAAGTAATTGTTGATATTGTTGTGATTGTGAAAAACGCGTTTATTCCAAACTATTGTTTTTTTTTTTACTTTTTATCCTTCTCAATTAATACACTCAGTTTTTTTATTTGCTTCGTGTGTTTTATTTACCCTGCAACTCATTTCACACAATTTTTTGTATCTCTTCTTAATTTATATAATATCCTACCAAACATCAGTATCACACACACACACACACTCACATTTTTTCGTTAAGTACATAACACAATCATAATGTTTACTGTTTTCAAAAGTTCGATTCCTCACCTCACTCATTCTCTAATTTATTCTGTACTGTAAATATGGATTTCTAAGTCGGTTCATTCGCTCACTAAGCTCACTCAATCACTCAGTTACGATGCTCGCGAGTCACGAGTACTCGCGTCAATAATGTCTATGTCAATTTTTAAGTGAGGACGCGTGAACGAGTGAGGTGGTTCAATGTTGAAAATCGAGTAACTCTTTCAATTTGCGATCACGAGTACCTCAAACGAGGCACCTCATGAGTGAGGGGCACATCTCTAGGAGACACCGAGCTTTTAAGGGTTAAAAGAGGCGTCACCGCGTCACCAAGTATGACGTAATATCGCAGGAATGCACTCGATGCGAATGAGATCGGACGTTCTTGTGGTGCATTCGTGCGAGTTCGCAGATATTTGCGATTGTTTGCGAAAGTTTAGAATTTGCTTTTTTTTAAAACGCAACCATTACGCACTTGGTCTTGGTGGCTCGTGCTCGTGCGGTTCGCTAAGATAATAACATCCATTAGGTTATTAATTTTTGACGTTACGTTTGTGCATTTATTTGTAATATTTGTGTGTATTTTGTGCATTAGGTAGTTGTAATTCAGACAATTATGTGTAAAGTGTAAATATAATATAGCATAGTATAGTATAAGTTGATTTAGACTTTTAATCATGTTTGACTATCAAAATGTTGCGTAAGGCTAGTGAAACATGGTCTCACTTCGATAAAAAAGACAATTCCGACCACTTCTTCCACCGGAGCCGAATCAGCGGCTGGTGCAAATCAGATAAAACTGCGGTTAATATAGTTGAATTTTGAAATTGAATTGAGAATTCGAATTTAAAACTTTTCTGCTAGTCTAGTACTAACTAGTAGTTAAATAAACTAACTAAAATAATTTTCTACAAATATAGATAAATCTGGGGGCACGGCAGTGCCCCTGACAGGTCTAGCAAAAAAGCGGCACGACCATACTATACTTTTCCAGAAGCAGTTCAGGCCATTTTAAACTATATATCTTATCTATTTAACTATACCCTATAACTTCGTTGTGGATACAACTAGGAGCCTGAATTTTCAGTTACAGATTTGGAATCGTATATATATATAGATATATATACACAATTAACCTTTTTGTATTGTATATATATATATATATATATATATATATATATATATATATATATATATATACAATTAACCTTTTGAAATTTGAAATATACCATATATTTAAAAATTATAAATGCTCAAAGTTTCTTAATTTTGTCACTTACTGACTGACCGATCATCAAAACTGTAAGGCACTTCTAGCAGACATTGAAGCTTCAAAGGAGACGGGCGAAAGTTCATAGAAAGCTGGGCCTGATGTTACAGCAACGATTACTGTATTATTTTATTTATATATCAATACCATTTTAAAAAAAAACTAAAATGTTTACGAGTGCTTCATGGTAGAAAAAAATATAGGTTGTTATTTTGCTGCTATGCATACAATGTTATTCTCACACCAAGCTCTCACATTCCACTTTAAGAAAATAATTATTAGACTTTATTGTAAATTAGACTTCACCATACTTTTATGATTATATTTAAATAGAAGATTCAGGCGCCGCCGTCCAACTAAATTCTAGAAGTTTGAAATAATTATAAAAAAGCAGAAGGAGGATGAATTAAAAACATTTTCTCTTTTAATGATTTATTAATCGTCCACTTCATCATAAACAAATAAAATATCGTCTAAAAACGGTGCAGGCGGTATTAAATTCTCTTGACGCCTTGCCCAGCTTAGGTACCATATCATGGACATTACATGACAACAGCAACCTACAGTTCTTTTTCCTACCAAAGAATTGAAATAATACTGTTTGATGATCTCTCTACCATTAAGAGGACTGTCAACTAAAATATATGTAAAATATGTTTTTGAGCTTAAGATGTCTCGATTTTATTCGACCTCTCAATACCCAGCTAGAATGGTTGGATAGTATCATTCTAGGTGGCTATTAAGAGGTCGAATAAAGAGAATTCTCTTAGTAGGTTGCTGTCCGTTTCTAGACACACTTCTATTTCATATCTCCCATCTTGTATGTGTTCACCATAATGGGACCTAGCCCACTTAATTTGATAAATACCTAAAGATATTTTTATTAAATAACTGTGTGTGAGCTGCGGAAAATCATTTATCATTTTGCACATGTATTGTTGTAAAATCAGAAGAGAAACCGTCAGAATCCTTTATACGTAGCCAGAGTCGTTAAAGATGGGAATATTATTACAGCACAGAAAAACAACAGAAAATATTCACTACCACCGCAAGCTCAGAGCCAAACAAAAGTTCCCTATATAAAAAAGTACTCTGTGAACATTGAGTTATTATGTACTACGTACTAGAGGCGACACTGCATTCAGCTGCTCTGTTCCATTCAACTGCGGTGCATACACCGCACTTTAATCAGTCACTCGCTAGGCACTTGTAGAGTTGTCACGCGTTGTGTTGATTTAAAAAAATGTCTTGATAAAATATGCCGTCGAGTGTACTTAGATACTGCACAAATAAGGAATTACTTTTCATCGGTTAAGAAGGTACTTAATCAATAAAAAATTATTATAGATTAATAATAAAACAAATTATTAATAAGACACCATCTCGTGTCATGAAATATAGATTATGAAATTAATATGTTCAGATACGACATTTCTGTAGGTACTTAAGTATAGGACGAATTTATATTACTATACACATTTTTTTGGTAGAAACATATATAAGTTATTATAATCAGTCATAATTTTTCATGTTTGAATCTGCTTATTATTCTTTTATTTTTTTATGTTTCCACATCAAAGTAAAAGTGGTATAAATTCATCCATTTTAACTCTCGCGTGCCCAGCATTTATGAACGACTCTTATTTTAATTTAAATAAATATATTTTTAATTTAAATGTTATGTTAACAAGTTTTGTTAAACATACATTTAGTATGTTTTTATATTTGACATAGATACCTTTTAAAATATTCAGATAAAAATATCATTAAAATGTAATTGTTATATAATATTATGTAATATTATATTAAATAAGCAAATATGATACATAAAATAAATGACAAAATTTAAATATTGTTCTGGATATAATTTACCTATTTAACAATACAATCTACTATTACCTACGGGTCATTCTACCTATGTTTATTCTATGATAAAAAAAAACTTAAAATATTCAGATAAAAATATCATTAAAATGTAATTGTTATATAATATTATGTAATATTATATTAAATAAGCAAATATGATACATAAAATAAATGACAAAATTTAAATATTGTTCTGGATATAATTTACCTATTTAACAATACAATCTACTATTACCTACGGGTCATTCTACCTATGTTTATTCTATGATAAAAAAAACCAACCGCGCGAACACAGAGTAGCGCACATTTTTTGTTTGAGATAGCTGTTCTAGTACGTAAGTACATATTACTTCAATGTCTGTGAACAAAAGTAACAAATGATTTGAGTGACGTTTTTAGTTTTTAAACTAACGTTGTCATTTCCGATTTGTGGCCTGTATAAAACATTGATAATCGATTTATTAATTTATTCAAACAATTTATTTTTTCGACTATTTTAAGGTATCATGAGAAAACCATTGTTTAAATAAGAAGTTTCTTAAACTTACCTAAAGAAGAAAAGACCGAATCACTTTTTATTGTCTTTTTTCTATTTTTGTATTAAAATCGATTAACTAACCTATTTCACCTGGCAGCATTGTTTAAAAATAAAAATAACGGAAGTCATTATTATTCTTATTAAATATTTAATTTCTTTTGCCATGATAAAACTTCTTAATATTTCATTATTAACTACAAAAAAACTTTAAAAAAATATTGATAAATATTTCACTTGTGTAACGTTAGGCCCAAATGCGCCCGTCTCCTTTAGAACACAATTAGTGTTTAGTATTTAAATCAAGGAAAAACTAAAGTATTTTTCAATTTCGGTCCAGTTTTCTAGATACACCAACTGCATAAATAACTTTGTAACCCACTCTTAACTTCTCCAAGCGATGTGCATTTACTGGAACAAACACTACTTTTTTATCTACTTGCTTTTTGTGAACATAATGTAATGAAACAAATTGTCTACAGAGATCAGAGCTCAATTTTTGAATTATACATTTATTGAACGGCTTAACATTTGTAAAAATGTTATCTATACATGTTGCACTAGATTCAGCAATACGTGTTGGCTCCAAAAATAAATTAAAAAGACCATAAGATTTAAACAATGATCTAAATTTAATATTAGTGGAGGAAGCTTCTAGGAGATTGATATTAAAGTCTCCACATATTACAACAGATTTATTCTGTTTATTAAGCTTAGCGAAAACTTCCTCCATAATATTTTCAAAAGTATCACATAAATAACATGGGGGTCTGTAAACGTTCACAACAATGAGGTGCTCAAACTCAACACATGCCATTTCTACAGTTCGCTCAACAGAGAGGCTCACAATATCTTTATGTTCTTTATATGATAATAATTTACTAGCTAAAATTAAGGAGCCACCTCTTAAAATCGTTTCTCTATTGAAAGAACTGACCACCTGGTGATTACTGAAGTTAAACATTAAATTATGAGCTCTTAACCAATGTTCAGTAATACATAAAATATCAATATTGTTGCTATTTAAGAGCAATTCAATTTCTAGCTCTTTGCCTATCATGCCTTGTATATTTTGATGCACCAGGTGTAAACAATTTTTATTATCATTATGTGGAGTTATACAATTGCAACTATTAAGGATTTGTAAGCTACATTCTAAATTATTTAAATTATTATAACTGCTAGAGATTACCTCTATTGTCTCATTTTCTGATTTAAATTACTTGGAACGGATTCCAAATTGCATGTCAAATCATTATGCTGCTCAATAGGAACAGATGTCTGGGTAGCCAAGACCTTGGCTGAGTTAAAATATAAATAATAAGATAGCACATTTGCTATCTGTCTTAAATTATATTTGGATAGGTAATACCTCTCTGTAGTCAAAAATTTCTTAATTAAATTATTAATATCTATTAAATTAATTTTATTGATATAATTGTTACAATTAAATATCAAATTTAAATTATTGTTACATGATAAATTATTCATTAATAAAATAATAAAATCATATCTTATTTTATTCTCCTGTGGCCAACCCCGTATGTAAGGCAATGTAAACAAGATAAGATAACATATAGGCCTCCTCATAGATTGCATCATAGGTGGGATATTTGCCCATAGTTGCCACGCTTGGCAAGCGGGTTGGCAACCACAGTTTTTTGAAGTGAATCTTTTTACGGGAGGGCTTTGATTGAAATGCTGATCCGTAACCTTTTTGTATGAAGAAAAGTGGTGGGTGTAAACACTACGTCCGTACCGGGCATTCGGTCAATCATTTAAATCGCAAACGTAGGGCATTACATACCATAAAGTATATAGTAGTACAATTACAAGATTACAACGTTAAAAATCTTTTATGTTTTAAATAAATAGAGATTGACTTGGCCATCGCGTGAAAACACCAAGTATCTCACAAGTAATTAGATTGTTTAGTGCGATTGCCAAGTCAATCTATTTATTTAAAACAAAAGATTTTTAACAGTGATATTATGGTCACTATAAGATGTTGTTAGGTTAGAATTAGATAATTACGTAATAACTTGAGACAGAAGGACCATTAAGTAGGGACTGAATAAATTAACCGACTTGGTATTAAATGGATCCCACAACTTTTTACGGTAGAAAAACTGAGTTCCAAGACTTGGTTCTTTTTACAAGTTATGTTTTTGATGGCATCTAATTTCTTTTTGTAGACAGTCCTAGTTTTTTTCCTTTCCGGTACCTTCTACTTTTTGAATACCGATAACGTACCCATCTACACCTATTATTCCATTTTAATAAACATTATACACTATACAGGTACACTGATTCATTCACTGCAAATGTAACTTTATAATCCTGTATATTTATATAGGGTTACAAAGTTATTTATGCAGTTGGTGTATCTAGAAAACTGGACCGAAATTGAAATATACTTTAGTTTTTCCTTGATTTAAATACTAAACACTAATTGTGTTCTAAATTTGAAGCTTCAATGCCTGCTAGAAGTGCCTTACAGTTTTGAGTCTCTCTGTTGAGCGAACTGTAGAAATGGCATGTGTTGAGTTTGAGCACCTCATTGTTGTGAGCGTTTACAGACCCCCATCTTCTTTATATGATACTTTTGAGAATATTATGGAGGAAGTTTTCGCTAAGCTTAATAAACAGAATAAATCTGTTGTAATATGTGGAGACTTTAATATCAATCTCCTAGAAGCTTCCTCCACTAATATTAAATTTAGATCATTGTTTAAATCTTATGGTCTTTTAAATTTATTTTTGGAGCCAACACGTATTGCTGAATCTAGTGCAACATGTATAGATAACATTTTTACAAATGTTAAGCCGTTCAATAAATGTATAATTCAAAAATTGGGCTCTGACCTCTGTGGACAATTTGTTTCATTACCTTATGTTCACAAAAAGCAAGTAGATAAAAAAGTAGTGTTCGTTCCAGTAAATGCACATCGCTTGGAGAAGTTTAGAAGTGACATAGTAAAAAAACGTCCATTACTTTCATACCAGAATAATCCAAATTTTTTGTATGGAACATTATTGTTACGAGCTTGAGGTTCGTGACAGTAAAAATTGCCGATAAAATTACCTAAATTAACACTTTAATTTACTTTACACAAATTAAAGTTAAAACACTAATAATTAAACACACTAATTCACTTTATTCCGCTCCGAAGCTTCGCTTGTGTCGCCAACTCCAATACTTCCTCGATCGCATCTTGCAGCGCCTATTTATATAAATTAGCAATGAAGCACCCGGAATATTCAAGTAAATGCGCGCAAAGCGACGAGTGTTCGAGTGTAGATTTTCTAGAAACTTAGTTCTTCGGATGGCGCTGTCGGTTGAAAGATTTGTGATGTCATTTTCTGCAAAGCTCCCCTCGCTCTCGTTCCTGACACTAGATGGCGCTAGTTGACTTATTCACGCAACACTGCCCCCTCCTAAGACATGCTCGTCCCGAGCATTATCGGTCCCATAATAACGCGCCAAGCGTTCCACATGGACGATCTTAGGAGTCCCCTTCGCGCCTTTCTGTAACGGCTCCGCAATGTCAAGGGGTGTCCTATCCCGTGGTGCACCAACATTGTACAATTTTGATGCTCCTCTACTCCGTGTCTGAGGTCCCCTCATAGCCGCACAACTTGTACATGTACGACACCAATCCTCGACATCGTCACGAAAATGGACCCAGTAAAACTGTTCTCAGACCTTCAGTAGAGTTCGTTTAACTCCCAGATGGACTCTTGAACGACCATTATGGCACAGCTGTAGAACATTCGGCACTTCAGCTTTAGGGACAACCATTTGCAAACGACAGCTGTCTCCTCGACCATTGTCCCATTTACGGCACAGGGCTCCATCCTGAATCAGCAAGCTGTCCCATTGGGCCCAATAGCTTTTCGTGGTTGAACTCATCGCTTAGACGTCTCTCCACTTAGGCTTGGTAGCACGGGCCTTCATCCATTCCAGAATTGGCTTGATGTCCGGATCTTCCTGCTGTGCATGTCGTTGGCTGTCCTTCCACTCGTTGCTGAGGTGGTCTGTCCTGAGCATCCTCACGGATATCACTTCCTTACTCTTGTGCCTAGTACAATCTTTCCAATCTTCGGGACAAGGATGAGATTTCCCGCTGCGATGTCTGATAGTAAAGTCGTATTCCGGCTGCTGCTGGGCGGTGATGTT
The DNA here is from genome assembly GCA_036936625.1 of Parnassius smintheus behrii. Taxonomy (NCBI): domain Eukaryota; kingdom Metazoa; phylum Arthropoda; class Insecta; order Lepidoptera; family Papilionidae; genus Parnassius; species Parnassius smintheus. Next base: position 41,155,333 of record JAUPFT010000004.1, read on the forward strand.
AGCCGCACTTCCCTTCTGAGATCGTTCACCTTCCCTTTCTAGGGTTCGCTTAGGGCAGCTGGATCGAAGATGGCCCCTTTCCCCACAGCCATAACACCTAGGGCTGCATCCTTTGTTGCAGTCGCGAACTGTAGTTGCTGCAACCTCCCTGACGCAATGGGAACGATGATCTTGCCGCACGGCTACCACCTCCAGTGCATGGGCCAAGGCGTCCTTAAGCGTCTCGTGGTGCCCGAGCCTCACAGCAGCTCTGACTTCCAGGTCGCGGATGCCGTCGACGAATGTCTGCACCAGGTTCCCTTCAATGAGCGCAGGTACAGACTGGTATGCTTTTCGCACCAGCTTCTCCACCTCTAGAGCCCACTGCTGCAGGTTTTCGTTGCTGCGTTGCATGCGATCTCTAAACTGCGCTCGAAAGACGTGGTTCAGGTGAGCGTCGCCATATCTAGCCTCCAATGCCTCAAGGAGCTGCTCGTATGTCACTTCTTTACCGAGAGATTCTAGAACAGTTAAGGCCTCGTCGCGCAGGCCTAGTGTGAGAGCAGTCATGGCCTGACTTTTATTCCAGCCGTTTGCCTTCATAACAGCCTGGAACTGGATTTTGTAGGTTGACCAGGAAGAAGTCCCGTCGTACGGTGTCACTTTGAACCCACGTAGCGAAGGTGTAGTAGCTACTACGGGAGCTGTAGTTCCATCCCCCAGTTTGAGTTCGTCCAGTGATTTCTTCATGTCAGCCATCACGTTGTCAACCCGATTCCACACTTGGTTGATTCGGGTTTCAGCTTTCTCGATTCGGGTTTCAGCTTTCGTGATTTGGGTTTCAGCTTCTGACAGGCGGTTGTCATGCTGAGCAACCCTATCCTTCACCTCCTTGATCTCCCTCCCGAAGGTAGCGTGAAGATCCTTCATGAGGAGCATCTGCTCTTTCAACCGACGGGCCTGTTTCTCCTGTCCGTCCCGCAGCTGCTCTTCCAAACGACGAACCTGTTCCTCTTGTCCGCCCCGCAGCTGCTCTTCCAATCGACGGACCTATTCCTCTTGTCCGCTCTGCAGCTGCTCTTTCAACTGACGGACCTTTTCCTCCTGTCGGCGAGCCTGTTCCTCCTGTCGGCAAGCCTGCTCCTGCAGCATCACCATCAGAGCACCTAAGTCAGGTGCTGCAGATGTAGGAGCTACTGACGGGCCTGCAGCCGGCGGCTGGCCCTCCGACGTCTGCGGCGTTGCACCACCAAATCTTCTTTGTTCCGTCTCCTGCTGGCGTTGACTTCGGGTACGGACACCCTCCGTTTCCTCCTTAGGTAAAATCGGCATGATTTAATCCCACTTCTGACACCAATTGTTACGAGCTTGAGGTTCGTGACAGTAAAAATTGCCGATAAAATTACCTAAATTAACACTTTAATTTACTTTACACAAATTAAAGTTAAAACACTAATAATTAAACACACTAATTCACTTTATTCCGCTCCGAAGCTTCGCTTGTGTCGCCAACTCCAATACTTCCTCGATCGCATCTTGCAGCGCCTATTTATATAAATTAGCAATGAAGCACCCGGAATATTCAAGTAAATGCGCGCAAAGCGACGAGTGTTCGAGTGTAGATTTTCTAAAAACTTAGTTCTTCGGATGGCGCTGTCGGTTGAAAGATTTGTGATGTCATTTTCTGCAAAGCTCCCCTCGCTCTCGTTCCTGACACTAGATGGCGCTAGTTGACTTATTCACGCAACATTATTAAAGATCATTTGCAATGAATTTAATAATACTTTTAGTTCTAAAACATTCTCATTGAACAATCGTAAGGCATTTAATGAATGGGCGACAGTAGGAGTTCATAAGAGTAGCCAAAGGTTATATCCTAGCGTCGAATTTAGGGAATATGTAAAAAAATATTCCAAAATATTTAAAAGAGTGTGCTCCTTAGCCAAGTCATTGTATTTGAGCAACAAAATAAAGACTGCTTCTAATAATATTAAAATGACATGGAGTATAATTAATAGTGAAACTGGTAAGGTCAACTCTCGCAATTCAAACTACCAGTTAAGTTTTAACAATAAATTAACTAAATCAGATCAGGACGTTGCAATGGTTTTTGAGAAATATTTTACTGATATTCTGATCTTAACCACTAAGTCACTGAATTCTTCTCCTGCCGTCGCCAAATCATTACTTAAACAAAATGTAAATGTGTGTGCAAAGAATTTTACATTTCATAAAGTGTCATCAAAAGATATTGTAAAATATTTTAAGACTATTGATATTAAGAGAACCGCCGATCTGTGGGGGATTTCTGTTAAAGTTATTGCGTCTATAATAGATACAATCGCACCTCAACTATCTATTATTTTTAATAGTAGTATCAAATCGGGTGTGTTTCCTGATTTAATGAAGCATAGTAAAGTAATACCTTTATTTAAATCTGGTAGTACATTGGACCCCGCTAATTTTATATTTTAATTATTTAAATTTTATTATTAATTTCTATTTCTGTACTGCCAACACATAGTAAAATTTTTGAAAAAAATATTCTTGATCAATTGTTAATTTTTTTTAATGTAAATAAATTACTTAAAAAAAATCAATTTGGTTTCACAAGGGGTCGAAAACGGTTTTCAATAACGATATGAAAACTAGTTATCGGTTATGTAACCGTTGCAGATAAAAACTGAAAACGCCCATGTTTACAGCACAGAATACTAAGAGGATACTACGCATCATGGAGGTCTAACCTACGGATGTTCGATGATCATCGATGTTAAAAATTAATACATTGATGTTTTAATCATGTCAAACATTGAAACATCGATGTCAGTGAACCCATAATCGATTAACAGGAACGTGTGAACAATGTGAACCCTCGATAATAGTATCAACTAAATCTTGCATCTATTAAATAATTAAAAACTTGAATGATTTAGAATGCCTAAACGCATCGAGCTCTTAAAAAATATAAAAATATTATGGTGTGTCAAACTTAACTATGAAGTGAGAACTGAAATGTCACAGTTGTCACTGCTTTCGCTTTGTTATTTTGTGGTGTCTTTGCTCGTTGTCGGTTGTCGCCTAAGAACAGAAGGACCACGCTCTCACAGAATACCAGCGTAAAAATGTAGCTTAATGCTGCTGTATTTCATATTGTGAGTGTAGAGAACCGGAGATACTTTTGACTGGAAATGAGGCATTGCATCTTAGTCTTCATGCGTGTCAACGCATTTGCATTTAGATTCGTAATCGAGGATAGATGTAGAAGTTTATGGGCCACAGCAATCACTTACCATTAGGTGGCTTGTGCGCTCGTTTGTCACGCTATACTATAAAAATAACTATTCTACGTAAATTGATATTATTATTTAACTACACAGTGCATTCGACTGTGTGACTGCGAAGTGCATACTTGCAGCTTGGGTTGCCTGATTAAAAATTGTGAACAAATGAGAGAGGAAAAGTCTATTATTTTGTTTTGGTGTAGTTTATTATTTTTTCTCTATAATCAAATTTTTATTTCGCCATAGGAGTTAAGAGTGGTAGATATAAAAACTACCTCTAAATAGTAAATTAGGTCCCAGAGTAACTTTTTACATACTGGATTTGTGAGTGAATAAGAACTTGCATTTATCATTATCAAAAATATTGGACTTTATAACAAATGAACTGGATATTTGTTAACTTCTTATTTTTTAATTACATTTTGACACTAAAATGTTTATTTTTAGAAGAAAGCGAGGCATACGAGCATGCGCCTCATCTGATGGCATGTGACTACCACCACCCATGAAAACCGCAACACCAGGGGAATTGCAGATGCGTTGTCGGCCTTTTAGAAAGGAGTAAGCTCTTTTCTTAAAGGTCCCTAAGTCGTATCGGACCGAAAAAATCGCCAGTGGTAAACAATTCCACAGAGACGTTGTATAAGGAAAAAACTCCTAGTAAAACATACAGTAGTGGACCGCCAAGCATCCAGATGCTGAGGATGGTACCGGGAATTTTGACGCGATGTGTGTTCGTGAAATTTGGCGGCTGTAACTACTCCAAACAATTCCTCAGAACACTCCTCATGGTAGATACGATAGAAAACGCGAAGGGCTGCAACATCGCTACGCAGCGCCAGTGAATCGAGCCGATCAGAAAGCACTCGGTCATCGACGATTCGTATCGCTCTTATTTCTCTCTATTGCTATCTATTTCTTTTATTTCATTAATAATAAACCATTTACAACATGAATATTTTTTAATTAATATAATTCTAAGGTACATTTGCAAAACACACCGATAATAGGCAACATCGATGTTTTGAGTAGGATAAACAGCGATGTTAAATTATCGATACAAACATCGATGTCATCATCGATGTTTCTGCAACATCAAGCATCTCTAGTCTAGCCTCCATGCCATGAAGGTTAGAGAAAAGGAGAACGATCGCCGTAGAAAATATTGTCCCAGAAATATGGACATCATAAATGAGGCACTGCGATCGCTAAGTTCTCTCAATAAAAGTCATTCATCAGAAAATAGTTTTCATTCTATTTACTGATCAGATGCTAAACCACTTACACATCCACGCACAGTAAAATATTTATCCAATTTTTAATGTTTCTTTTTGTCAAAAATTACAAAATTACACTGACGTCAGCGCCGCTATAAATTCTACAATTTTCAAGGACAGGCGGGCTATATAGTACGTAGTGATCGTTCTCCTGTTCTCTAACCTTCATATTCCATGCCACGCATAATGGCAGCACGGTTGCCATTTCGAAATTTTAATTTATATTTATTAATTTTCTTCATATTGTCTATCATTTGTTTTGTCGGTTCGAAATTTACACAATTTCCTTGGGATCGGATTAAGTGCTTAGCTAGTAAAGTTAAATAAAGTAAATAAACAGTAGTATATCTTTTTAATGTACTTTTCAAAAAAACGAAAGAATGAAATGAATACCATAAACAATGAAGTGTGCGCGAATGTATGTCGAATTTGCGTCGGGATTTCCCCGCTCATAGAGTCATGACTACGTCTATTATAGTCTAGTGATATGCGTTGTAACACTTATCGATTACCGATAAAAATTTCGGAAAAAAATAGTAACCATTGGATTGCCGTGTTTTAGAACACGGCAACAGCGCGACGGCACTATTGCCGTCACTATAGAGAAATAGGTATTTGAAGGAACTACTTCCCTCAAATACCTATTTCTCAATTCCCGCGCTGACCGACTACGCTCTTAAGAACTAATGTAGCATGAAACTAGAAGAACTGTACTGAAGTTTATTAAATAAATGAAAAATTTTATACTAATTTAAATGTACTACTAATATACACTACTCCCAACACCACTACTCCCGGCATCACTGCTCCCAACACCACTATTCCAGGAAAGACACACCATCGACATCATCAGGCGATGTAGAATCTACGGCGGCTGACCGCTTAGCGTCGAGCCGTCTTTCCTGGAATAGTGGTGTTGGGAGTAGTGGTGCCGGGAGTAGTGGTATTGGGAGTATTGGTGCTGGGACTAGTGGTGACGGAATTAGTGCACACAATTGAGGGAGGGCGGGTGGTGCTCTTCAATTCAGGTAAGATACATCATTGTATTTAATTAAGCGGATGGTTGCGAATTCAATTTTAATATCTTTATTATAATTAATGTCCGCAAAGTAACGCCTGATCCTATCAATTGTATTACTTTTATTTGGGGAAAAATACATGATTATCTAACCACGAGGCCATAGAGAGGAGATCTTGTTCTATTGCATTAGCACAGGATTTACAAAAACTAATATATCATCAGCTTATTGCAAAATTCTACACTTTGAAATGGACTGGTCTTAATATTGTTACGAGCTTAAGGTTCGTGACAATAAAAATTGCCGATAGAATTACCTAAATTAACACTTTAATTCACTTTACACTAATTAAAGTTAAAAACACTAATAATTAATCACACTGATTCACTTTATTCCGCTCCGAAGCCTCGCTTGTCTCGCCAACTCCAATACTTCCCCGATCGCATCTTGCAGCGCCTATTTATATAAATTAGCAGTGAAATATCCAGAATATTCAAGTAAACCCGCGCAAGGTACCGAGAGTTCGTGTTTCAACTTCAAGAAGTTTAGTTCTTCGGTTCGAGACTAGATGGCACTAGCGCCGTCGACTTGAGCGCGTAACACTGCCCCCTCCTAAGACATGCTCGTCCCGAGCATTATCGGCCCCATAATAACGCGCCAGGCGATCCACATGGACGATCTTAGGAGTCCCTCTTTTCTGTATCCGGTAGGTTACATCGTTGATCTTGGTCACAATCCGGTACGGGCCGACCCATTTAGCTTGAAGCTTAGGAGATTTCCCTTTGCTGCGGACTGGATTGTGCAATCACACAAGTGAACCTACGTCGAACCCTTTGTTGTTCATTTTGCGGTCGTACCGGGTTTTCATCTTTTCAGACATTTGCTGGCCCGATTGTCTGACGTGCTCATAAACGTCATTCATTTTGTTGCGCAAGTCATTTGCATAATCGATTATACTGCGTAGAGCATCAGGTGGTATCCCGGTGATCAGGTCTGCAGGCAGCCGTAACTCTCTTCCAAAGTTTGCGAAAGCTGGTGTCACTGCTGTACTTTCGTGAACAGCGCTTCGATATGACAACAAAAACGGTTGTATGTGCTTGTCCCAATCTCTTGCCGATTGTCTACAACTTTTGCTAGATACCTCTCCAATGTCTGATTAAATCGTTCTACCATTCCATCAGATTGCGGGTGATAAGAAGTATGAGTACCCATAACTCGGCAAGTTTCCTGGAATATTTGAGACTCAAAATTCCTTCCTTGATCGCTGTGAATCTCTAAAGGTACCCCAAAACGACAGAAGACTTCATGAACTAGTTTATCTGCAACTGTTGAAGCTTCTTGATTTGGAATGGCGAAGACTTCTGGCCACTTAGTGAAGTAATCCATCACAACCATGAAATACTTGTAACCGCTTTCACTCTCCGGAAACGGCCCCGCCACGTCAATGGCTATTCCCTCCCATGGTGCACCAACATTGTACAACTTCAATGCACCTCTACTACGAGTCTGAGGTCCCTTTACAACCGCACAACTTGTACATTTGCGACACCAGTCCTCGACATCGTCACGATAATGGACCCAGAAAAACTATTCTCGGACCTTCAGTAGAGTTCGTTTAACTCCCAGATGGACTCTTGAACGACCATTATGGCACAGCTGTAGAACATTCGGCACTTTAGCTTTAGGGACAACATTTGCAAACGACAGCTGTCTCCTCGACCATTGTCCCATTTACGACACAGGACTCCATCCTGAATCAGCAAGCTGTCCCATTGGGCCCAATAGCTTTTCGTGGTTGAACTCATCGCTGAGACGTCCCTCCACTTAGGCTTGGTAGCCCGGGCCTTCATCTCTTCCAGAATCGGCTTGATGTCCGGATCTTCCTGCTGTGCATGTCGTAGGCTGTCCTTCCACCCGTTGCTGAGGTGGTCTGTCCTGAGCATCCTCACTGATACCACTTCCTTACTCTCTTGCCTACCACAATGGTTGCAATCTTCAGGAAAAGGTCTTGACAATGTGTTGGCGCAACCAATGAACCTTTATCGTACCGGGCCCACAGTGACGTCACGCATACATACGTCACACATGCCACCACCCCGTTCGGGCCTCAGACTGCACCGTACAACCGTGGCGGCAACACACGTTTCTTATATCCTTATTTGTCATTTACGACATTGTAAATATAGTTATTAAATCAAGTTATTAGTACTATCCTGGTCTTCTTCATTGACGATCCTGCGATCCTGGTCTGGAGAGAGCTTACCTGAGGAGTACACCCAACATAATGGCGACCGTGAACTTCTGTTGCTACGTGGACGCGTAGTACGAACCTGCATACTGAGGAGAACAAAGGAATGCGCACTGCACTGCTGTTAGAATCAAGAACTGGACTATCAAGAAGATACCTACCAGCCAGTGTTATTTGAGCCACGACAAGTGTTAATTATTGTGCCGCAAGAGGATTTTAAAACAAAAAGGAGGTTTGCCCGTTCCTTATTTTCCTAGTTTAACTGTGCTAGCCCTGTAAAGCTTCGTTTGTGCGAGCAGATCTCTTATTTTTCTAATTAGTTCAAATCTATAAGCAAATTAAAATCAGCTGCCCAGCTAAATCGTTCATACCAAGCAATTTACCGTTAACTTTAATTCTCACTCGCATAAATTATCTTACAAAGTTAAAATAAATATTCAATGCATTTATGGGTTTAATTTATGAACTATTTTAGGTTTTCTGGTGCTAAATCTTAAAAGTTAACTGCTTAAAGATAAGAGTTAAAGATTGCATCAGCCGTTTACGTAATCACCGTTAGCTAGCTACCTACCTATTCTGAGCGCATCGATCGCATAATTGCATTCCTTTATTATTTCGCTCGATCCTTCTTATCTGTCACTTCTCTTATCGCATCAGTACGATACAAGTAGGCAAATAGTTAGTTTTTATAAGATAATTAATAGTTGTCCGGCCGAATATTCCAGTGTGCCGTCCACTGCGCATACGCCGATCCACGTCGCCTGCGCCGAGCGTCTATTGTTCTGCGGTATCCCCGGTCTCGGCGCACAGCTGTTTCATATAAAAAAGGCAAGCCTACGTATTGAGGTATTTATTGCAATCTATTTTACCTACTAATCTTGTTTGTTTGCATAATGACTGACACAGAGTTCAAAGCGAAGAGGGCATCTATTAAGGGGCGATTAACTACATTTAGGAATTATTTAGAGGAGTTTAAAAGGCATAGGCAGGGAAATTTTTACGTGATAGAGCCATGCTGCAGTTATATTAGTAGTATAGTTGTAGCACGAATGGGTCGACTCGACCGGGGAAGGACCACGCTCTCACAGAATACCAGCGTGAAATAGTAGCTTAATGCTGCTGTATTTCGTATGGTGAGTGTAGAGAACCGGAGACCCTTTTTACTGGAAATGAGGCATTCCATCTCAGTCCTCACGGGTGACAACGCATCTGCATTTTGATTTGTAATGGAAGATAGATGCAGATGTCTATGGGCCGCAGCAACCACTTACCATCAGGTGGACTGTGTGCTCGTTTGTCAGCCTATTCTATAAAAAAAAATTTAAATGAGTTAAAATTACGATTACGGAAAGCGGACACATTGTTTGAAGACTATGATAAAATTCAAACTCAAATTTAGGTTAATGAGGCGAAGTCAGCAAACCCGCCGAGGAGCAAGTGGAATTTAGCGAGCGGGAAAATACGGAAAAATTGTTTTTTATCGCGATGAGTAGTGCTCAGGAGTTGATCGCAGCTAATGAGCCTCGCTCCTCGGAGGCCACGGGATTTGATGGTGGGATGGACGCGCGCTCGTCCCACAGTGGGGCTGACGCCGGCGTTAGGCTTCCGATCATCAAGCTGCCTACATTTGATGGCAGTACAAACAAATGGTTAGAATTTCGCGATGTGTACCTGTCAATTGTGCACAATAATGACTCAGAAATCGAAATCAAAATAAAATCTCAGTGATATTTGCAAGTATCAATATTTAAAAGCATCCTTATTATGAAGCGCAGCGTCTGTTATTGAATCATTGGAAATATCGGCGGCAAATTACGAAGCGGCCTGGAAACTCGTTAGCGGTAGATTCGATAACAAACGTCATCTGATTCATACTCACCTTAAGTCATTGTTTGATATGTCTTTTATTGGAAGGGATTCTGATAAATCATTGCGTTTCTTAATTGACCATGTGTCGAAACATTTGAGGGCTTTAAGTAGTTTAGGTGAAAAGGTTGATAACTGGGACACGCTCATTATATTTATGTTCGCGAACAAATTAGATACTGCAACCAGTACGAAATGGGAGGAGTATAGGAATAGTTTAACCGAGAATCCCACTTTAGAAAACTTTTATGAGTCTTTACGACAAAGGGCCGACGTTTTGGAAATGATAAGTGCAAACACTAGCACTAGCGACAAGCCTGACAAACAAGTTGCGTATAAACGAATGGATAAGGTTCAAAAGGCATTTGTCGCGACGGCAAGCGAGTCCAACACGTCGAGCCACTTAAACGTAAATAATGCACGAGTTTGCCGCATATGTAGTGGGGATCATTTCTTATATAATTGTGAAAAATTTAACCAAATGTCAGTGGACGAAAGAAACACTTTAATAAGAAAATTAAAGATTTGTATGAACTGTTTCCGAGGTGGGCATTATTCCCACCAATGTAAATCGAGTCCATGTGCTATATGTAGACGTAAACACAATACTCTGCTGCATAAAACAATGACATCCAGTCCTCAGAAAAGTGTAGAAAGCAAGGAGTCTGTGTCTATGCCTATATCGTTATCAGCCAGCGTTGAAAATCAGGTATTACTATCAACTGCAATAATTTTAATAAAAAATGTAAACACACAAAACTTACGAAGCCCGCTGTCTATTAGACTGTGGTTCGCAGTCTTGTTTTATTACGGATGCGCTGAGGAATAAGTTAGGCATACAGAGTGAACCTGTTGACACGGTTCGGGTGACCGGCATTAATAATATTTCGTTTGATGCGCTAAGACGTTGCACCGTGTCAATCCAGCCGCGCGAGCGCAGTGATAAGGAATCGTGTATAAAGGTCGATGTTTTTGTTATTCCCCAGATAACGGGTCAGTTGCCGTTAGTACAGGTGGACGTTTCGAATATTGTTGTTCCACAAAATGTTGTTTTAGCTGACCCTGATTATTATAAGCCTTCACAAATAGATATGTTATTGGGAGCGGACATTTTTTGGGATGTAATTAGCAGTGAAAAGTTAAGGCTGAGGCACAATAAGCCCATGTTGCAAAATTCTATATTTGGCTGGTTTAATGGTAGGACCTGTAATGTTAAGTAGTAACGATAGCAGCAGTTCAAAGGTAAAAAGCACTCATTGTGGATTTAGTATGGAAATACGTAATCAGCTAAGCAAGTTTGGGAGTTGGAGGAAGTGCCAACTACACCAGTGTTGTCCCCAGAAGAGGAGGCGTGCGAAGCTCACTTCAAGCAAAACACGAAACGCTTAGCTGACGGGAGGTTTTGCGTTACGTTGCCGTTTAGTACGCATCCAGATGTGCTGGGTGACTCATACAGATTAACGAGAAAACGATTCGACTCATTAGAGAAACGTTTTAAGCGGCAGCCTGACGTAAAATCGCAATATGTAGATTTTATTAATGAATATGCCGAATTATTATTTATCGGAGAGTGACAAACCAGAAAAAGCCTATTTCTTACCGCATCATCCAATTTTAAAAGAGCAAAGCGAGTCCACAAAGTGTCGCGTGGTATTTGATGCCTCATGATATCCTCATGGTGGGTCCCACGGTGCAAGACGACATCTTCTCTATTCTAATAAGATTTCGTCAACACGCTTTCATATTCACAGGAGATTTAGAGAAGATGTATAGACAAGTAGTCGTGGAACCAACACAGAGGCACCTTCAAATAATTTTATGGCGTAATAATGAAGCCGAGCGCATGAGGTACTTGGTGCTTAATACCCTGACGTACGGTACGTCATCGGCAAGCTACCTCAGCACTAGGTGTCTCGCTCAATTAGGTCATGAAAGCACTGATCCTTTGGTGAAAGAAGTAAAATTACATGATTTTTACATAGACGACTTAATAACAGGTTTAAATGATGAGAAAAAATTAATAAATTTACACCAAAGGATCGACGAGACTTTAAGTTCTGCTCATTTTAATTTAAGAAAATTAAAAAGCAACTCAAAGGAGTTTCTCCGCAGTGAAGCGGAAGAAAGCAATTGTCAGCAAGATAATTTGAAAATATCCAATCAAAGTAACACTTTAGGTGTTGAATGGAATCCTAATGAGGATAACATTTTAATCAAATGTTCGAAATTGCAGTTGATAGATAACCATGTTAAGTACACTAAAAGGGCTGTCCTATCTGTAGTGTCAAGTATTTTTGATCCTTTAGGACTGTTGAGTGTATGTGTTATTTTATGTAAAATCTTCTTGCAATCACTCTGGTCACAGAAATTGGACTGGGACGAGGAAATTCCCCAGGCGCCTGATTGTATCTGGACTAGGTTTATAAATAACATAGGTTATTTAAAGGAAATAAGTATTCCGCGTCATGCAAGTTGTAGCAATGCGGTAACAATCAAAATCCATGCATTTTCGGATGCCTCGTTAAAGGCATATGCTGGATGTGTTTATTTGCGATCAATGGATGAGTTAGGTAATTACACAGTACGACTTTTATGCGCTAAGTCGAAGGTCGCACCTTTAAAGGCCACGACCATTCCCCGTCTGGAGCTTTGTGGAGCCTTATTAGTTTCAAGCTTATGTGAAAAGGCTGTACAAGCTTTACGATGCAATATTAAGAATAGGTACTTTTGGTCAGACTGTAGTAGTAGTAGTAGTAGTAAGAGTATATAAAAGTACACACACACAAGTGTAATAATAATCCTATATAATCAAATTTATTAATACAATAAAGAGAGTCTTATATCATCATTCGTTTGTTTAACTCCTCTCCTAACATTCGCCCTACATGGCGACCCTGCCGAAGTAATTCGCGACGCGAATATGACACCTTCCGCCGTATTTGGAGTGGAACATTTTTTCTTTGTGCAACTGATGAACTAAATCAAGCTATGGCGTTCTATCTAATTAAACAGAAATACCCTAAGAAGATCTATTTTTCGGCAACCACAATCCCCCACAAATATGGAAGAGGCAAGTCAACCAAGGGCGTATTATAAAGTATGACCGGCGCTGATCAGTGTTTCAAAATGGCGTTTAAGTGCGTATAAAATGAGTAAAAAAAAGTGCATGTCTATTAATAGTGCAAAAATAAGGGTATTGTGTTTATAAATCAACGACGTAAATCTGGGACTCTAGCCTATATTACTGAACTTTATATTTTAAATTAAATCATGTATTCGTTGTACTGTCTTTAATCGTCATTGAACCGTATTATAATTATTTATTTTTATTAAATATTTCGTAAAATTATTTATAGTATACTCTATTCTACGTATTGGTGGTAAGTTATGAATATTTCTTTAGAACAGTTATATGAGAAATTAAAAGAAGTGAGAACATATTTAATTAAAATTGGACCGAGTAGACGTGAAGGAAAAGTTTTAGATATTAAACTTAAAGAGGCCAATGAAATATTTAGTGACTATTCTAAGTTGTTAATAAATTTTAATAGTAAAGTAAAGGAAGGTAAGATTAAATCTACTGATATTCCATCTTATCAAACCTATTGTAAGAATTTTGAATCATTATATCAGGATATTATAAAATTGTGTAAGCCCGAGTGTGTACAATCTGAAAATCCGAGCAATATGGATACTTTCGATTTGAAAACGGCTTTGACCTTATTACCTGTTATGTCAGATGACGAAACAAGTGTGAAACAATTAGTAGACAATATTCAGTATTATAATTCTTTGTTAACAAAACAGGAATGCAAAAAGAATTTAATTAAATTCATATTAAAAAGTAGATTATCTCAATCTGCTAAATTACGTCTTCAAGACGATTACTCTAATGTTGAAGACTTGGTTAGTGACATGCAGAAAGAGTTGTTGCCAAGAAAAGGAGCAGCAGCAATTCAAAATAAATTGCAAAAATTACGCCAAAATGATATGTCAATTGCTGATTATGGAAAACAAATAAAAGAGTTATTTGACCTTACGATATCGCAAGCCAACGGTAATACCGAATATTACAATATTTTGAAAACTGTTAATGAAAAACAAGCAATCAAGCAATTTTCAAATTTTGAAATTACAGCTCTCTGAAAGATGCCATTCAAGCAGCTCAAGATGAAGAGACTTCATCATCATCGGCCGCAGGAGAGGTGATGGGTATGTCGAGTAAGAAATTTTATTATCCTAGGAATTTTCATCATAATTCTAGGTATCGCGGCAACGGGCGTAATCGGCAAATGTTTTCACAGCGAGAACACTACCATGGAAACTCGCAGCGATCGAGTTCATGGAACCACTCGAACTCACGTGGCCAAGAACAGCGAGGACGATATAATCCAGGTACGTTTCGAAATTATCGCGGAAATCAAGGGATAAAAAGAAATGTAGTCAATCTAATTAATGAAAAGGAATCAACTTCAAATGAACCCCGACTAGATAAGTTTTTTCGAGAATAAACAAAATCATTTAATTTTGGCTAGTAGTAACAGCAATTGTTTTGTTCATTTACCAGTTTCATCATGCAATAAAACTTATTCTTTCTTAGTCGACACGGGCGCATCTTTATCCGCCGTAACACATAAACATGCTATCGAATTAAGTGTGTCATTACATAAAGAGAATGTAATTATAAACGGTCTAGGTGGCGAGGTGCAAACAATCGGATATGTTTATGTTCCATTAATAATTCATGGATCTGTTATTAATCACAAGTTCTTTGTTTTTAATTCGTTACCAATTTCGTCGCATGGAATTCTAGGTAGAGACTTTTTGAATAGATTTGGAGCATGTTTAGATTTCGAGAAAAATATTTTATCTTTGAAGTTAGGGTCAGGCCACACTTGTTTCTTGCCTTTCACTAATAATTATAATATTAACGTATTCGAAATTTCCCCAAGAAGTGAATCTATACATTATATTCAAACTGATTTTCAAACCGATTGCATTATTTGTTCACAAGAATTACAAGATTGTGTTTATTTGGCTAGCTCGATAGCGACACCAATTAGAGGAAAAATACCAATAAAAATATTAAATGTTACCGAAAAATCAGTAACATTGTCAGGAATAAATCCTGCAATTCATGATCTTAACGATTATAATATTTGTAGTTTTGAGAAAAATGAGAATAATTCAGACCGAGTAAAACGATTATTTTCCTCATTAAAATTAAATAATTTAAATGACTTAGAAATTCAAAGTATTCAAAATATTTGTGCAAAATATGCAGATGTTTTTTATTTAGAGGGCGATAAATTGACAACAACAGATATTTACAATCACATTATTTTTTTGAAACCAAACGTTAGTCCAGTGTTTTCAAAACCCTATAGGTTACCAATTAGTCAGAAAAAGGAAATTAATCGTCAAATTAGCAACATGCTTAAAGAACGGATTATAGAACCTAGTAAAAGCGACTGGTCTAGCCCAATATTATTGGTGCCTAAAAAATTAGATGAATCGGGTAGTAAAAAATGGCGATTGGTAGTGGATTACCGTAAATTAAATAACTGTATAGAGGACGATAAGTACCCTCTCCCTGATATTACAGAAATCTTAGAATCTTTGTCTGGAAGTGTATATTTTACACATTTAGATTTATATCATCATCATCATCATCATCATTACAGCCCTTCACAAGTCCACTGCTGAACATAGGCCTCCCCCAAGTAATGCCACAAAGCACGGTCCTGAGCCACCTGCATCCATCGACTTCCTGCATATCTTACCAGGTCGTCACTCCATCTAGTGGGGGGTCGCCCTACACTACGCCTACGGCCAGCAGTGAAGGACCACGTCTCAGATCCGTAAGTCATCACTGGCAACACGCACTGGTTGTACAATCTAGTTTTTAGAGATTGAGGTATACCTGACGAGAAGATATGTCGTAATTTCCCGAACGCTGCCCAGCCGAGTTGAATCCGTCGATTGACCTCTCGGTCGAAGTTGGACTTACCTAGTCGGACTATTTGTCCCAGGTAAACGTACTCGTCAACAACTTCGAGCATAGTGCTCCCAACAACTACCGGCATAGGTGTGACATGGACATTAAAGATGATCTTTGTTTTGTCCATGTTCATCTTAAGACCTATCCGTTGGGAGGCACTACTGAGGTCATTGAGCATAGTGCTTAAGTCCTCCAGCGATTCTGCCATAAGGACTATATCGTCGGCAAATCGAAGGTGAGTGATGTACTCGCCATTGATGTTAATACCGTATCCTTTCCAGTCCAGTAGCTTGAAAACGTCTTCCAAAGCAGCGGTGAAGAGTTTCGGGGATATAACGTCACCCTGTCTTACACCTCTCTGCAGTTGGATAGGTTTCGAGCTCTGGTTCTGTACTCGGATAGCCATCGTAGCCCTACTGTACAAACACTTCAGTACTTCGATATACCGACAGTCAACTTGGCACCGCTGAAGGGACTGCAGCACCGCCCAAATTTCGACGGAATCAAAGGCTTTCTCATAGTCCACATACGCCAGGCAAAGTGGCAAATTGTACTCTTCAGTCTTCTGTACAATCTGCCGCAGGGTATGTATGTGGTCTATGGTACTGAAGCCTTTTCGGAAACCGGCTTGTTCGGGAGGCTGGAAGTCGTCGAGTCTGCGTGCGAGACGATTCGTAATGACTCTCGAAAACAGCACGTAGACGCGGCTCAGAAGGGAAATCGGTCTGTAGTTCTTCAAGAGAGCGGTGTCGCCTTTCTTAAAGAACAAGACCACCGCACTTCTGCTCCACGCCTCTGGAGTAGTGCCACCATGGAGGACGGAATTGAAGAGCCTTTGAAGGACTTCAAGTACCGGTGTTCCACCCGCTTTCAGAAGCTCCGCTGTAATTCCATCCTCGCCTGGGGCCCTGCCGTTTTTAAGGTGCTGGAGAGCCATTCTAATCTCGCTTAGACTGACGTCCGGGATATCATCGGAATAGTGTCGGATAAGACTTGCTCTTGGATCGTTACTCACACTTGCGTGTGGCTCCAACGATGATGTGTACAGCTGCCCATAGAACCTCTCAATCTCACTCAAAATCTCAGGTGTCCCGGAAACGATGCTGCCACACTCAGTCTTCAGCTTTGACAGTTGGCTCTTACGGGCAGACAGATCTCTGGCAAAGACTTTGGAGCCCTGGTTCCGCTCGATCGCTTCTTTAATACGAGCAGTATTAAAGTTGCGTAAGTCTCGCCGCATGCATTTGGAGATCTGTCTGTTCAGTTGCCTGTATGCTGTCAAATCTGTTGACGATTGTAGCCTCATCTCCCGTCTAACAGCCATGAGATTAAGAGTGTGATCGGAGAGTTTTTGTGTTCTTCTGCGGCGGGTCTTGCAGAACTTAGCTCCGACCGCATGGACAGTTTCCACGAGCTTGTCATTCATATCGTCCACTGCATTGCAATCTTCTAGGCACTGGAAGCGGTTACGTAACTCGAGCTGAAAGGTTTCGGGATTCTGGATTAGGGCACGAGGGGGACGGAGCGTTGACTTCATTAGACGAGACCTCTCCAACTTAACGTTTAGGTTCAGTGTGCCTCTAACCATTCGGTGATCGCTGCCAGTTTTCACCCTTGCGATCACTGAGACATCACTGAACAGTTGGCGTCTGGTCGTCATAATGAAGTCAATCTCATTTTTTGTCGAACCGTCGGGGCTCGACCAGGTCCACTTCCTGTGGGGCCGCTTCTGGAAGAAAGAGTTCATCATAAAGAGTCCCTCTTTCTCCATAAAGTCGGCCAGCTGCTGGCCCCTTCGGTTCCGTTGCCCTACTCCAAATTTCCCTAACTTCAGCTCACCGCTTTCTCTTGTGCCTAGTTTTGCGTTGAAGTCTCCCATCAACACCGTGTAGTGGGTTTTGGAGGAATGCATGGCTTTGGAAATATCCTCATACATTTCCTCCACCTCCTCATCGGGATGTGCCGAGGTTGGTGCGTAAACCTGTATGACCTTCAGCGAATACCGTTTGGTGATTCTGAGTATCAGGTACGCGACCCTCGTCGACACACTCCCAATCTTTACAACGTTGTTGACGAGAGACTTGTGGACGATAAATCCGACACCTCCTTGGGACAGATGGTCACCCTCCCGGTGATAGAACAAGTTGCCGGATTCGTGAATCCCCGTGTCCTCCCCCTCTCTTCGGACCTCGGATAATCCTATAATACTCCAGCGCAACTTGTCTATCTCTTCTTCCAGCTCCAGGATCTTCTCGTCAGTCCTCAGTGTGCGTGCGTTAAATGTTGCCAGGTCGAGTCGTCGTAGGTGGCAACCAAACCTCCACCGGAGATTCTTAGCACCCCCTATTATTGATTTATATCAAGGGTATTACAATGTTAATTTAGATAAAAGTTGTCGAAAATTTACTGCTTTCAATTCTGGTCAATACCAGATGACGAGAATGCCCATGGGATTAAAAACAAGTCCCAGCTCTTTCTCGCGAATGATGAATTTAGCAATGTCAGGACTAAATAATGAAAAATACTTAATTTATTTAGATGACGTCATTGTTTTTGGTAGACAACTAGACCACCATAATAAAAACTTACAGGATGTTTTTGAAAGACTTCGTTCAGTAAATTTAAAATTAAATCCTTCAAAATGTACATTTCTTAAAAAACAGATTTTATATTTGGGACATTGTATATCTAACGAAGGGATATTACCTGATCCTGAAAAAATAGATACAGTAAAAACTATCCTTGTCCGCAGAATGCCGAAGAAGTTAAAAGATTTGTGGCGTTCACAAACTACTATAGAAAGTTTATATCCAAGTTTGCTGAAATTGCGCAACCATTAAACCAACTTTGTAGAAAAAATATTAATTTCGTTTGGACTGAAAAATGTCAAATGTCTTTTGAAACACTCAAAAAACGTATTATGTCCCCCCCAGTTTTAGATTACCCTGATTTTTCAAAAGAAAATTATTTCATTTTACAAACCGATGCATCTAATAAAGCAATTGGAGCAGTTCTGTCGAATAAAAATGGAAGACCAATAGCATTTACTAGCAGATCTCTGAATAAGGCTGAATTAAACTATCCAGTTATAGAAAAAGAGTTGTTAGCGATAGTATGGGCCGTCAAACATTTCAGACCGTACCTGTATGGGCAATATTTTAAAATCAGGACTGACCATAAACCTCTAGTATACCTATTTGGCATGAATGATCCATCGAGCAGGCTTATGAAGTTTCGTTTGGTATTAGAGGAATATAATTTTGACGTAGAGTATGTAAAGGGTTCAGATAATACAGCTGTAGATGCGTTATCTAGAATCCGTTTGAGTTCCAAAGAGTTAAAAGAATTAAATGAGAACATCGTTAGTGTCACGACACGAGCAAAATCGCGAAAATTAAATAAACCAATTAAACTTGAGGCCTGATCAACCAAAAGTCGTAAGTAATCATGTCAAACCAGCAGAATCTGTGGAGTTGCGTATGGTTAATAAAGATGATTTGAAAACATTAAGAAAATTAAGAGTTATTAGTAAAGAAAATAATGCATTTTGTTATGTAGAAAAGGAAAAGATAATTTATATTAAATATCTAAGTTCCGACTCACGAATGACGCGACGCGAATTTGTGAGGGAATTAGATGATTTTTGTAAGTTAATAAATATTAATGAAGTATGTATAATAAAGAAGGATGGTAATAAGGAATTTATTAAAAAACTAGTTGAAGAAATAAAATCTATGAATGATAGGACCGGTCCACGTGTACATATAATAATAATATAATATAATAATAAGTAATGTAAAAACGATATATAATAAGGATGACAGAAAGGTGATATTAAATGACTTCCATCTCCTACCTAGCAGTGGCCATGCAGGTATGAGAAGGATGGTCAACAATATAAAAAAGTATTATTATTGGCCTGGGTTAGATAAGGATGTAAAGAACTTTGTTAGGCGTTGTGACAAATTTCAGCGTCAGAAATTTTCGTTACCCTTACGGGTAATACTTAATTTTTCTCTTACGAGAGCCATTAGAAATAACAACGACAGCTAACACAGTGTTTGAAAAGATATATTTAGACTTAGTGGGTCCATTTGAAGTTGATAATAATAATAACTCTTATGCTTTAACGCTACAATGCGAACTCACTAAGTATGTCGAAGCATATCCCTTAATTTCTAAAAAAAACAACGAAGTAGCAAAGAGTTTTGTTACTAACTTTATTCTTAGGTATGGAGTACCGAAAGTAGTAACTACTGACAGAGGGAAAGAGTTCACCGCATCATTATTCCAAGAGGTATGTAAATTGCTTCAAATAAAACAATTAAATTCGACTGCTTACCACCACCAATCACTAGGTGCGTTGGAAGTGTCACATAAAAATTTAAATGTTTTTCTTCGCATTCAAATTGATAATCACCCTGAAACATGGAGCGACTGGTTACCATAATGATTTCTTATATTTACGCGAACACTACACATTGAAATAATACTAGTTTTTACGGAATTTATCGCGTATATTTAACTTTTTAATACCCGACGTTTCGAGAGCTTTACAGCACCCATGGTCACGGGAAGGACTGAGATGTTCAACGTCCAGCTGTCATAGTTAACCGCGGTTACCATAGATTAAAATTTAACTTTTGTTCCGATCTACACAGTATGAACTTATGGTATCATGGAGTCTTGCAGTTGTAAGCTTGGGTTGGGATTTAATTTTATTTATTATAGGATGCCAAGCAGATGGTAGCACCCAGCCATCTTCTCTATTGAAATTAGGATGTTTTTTGATTTCAATAGCCTCGCGAATCATCCTTGGAAGGAATCGGTGTTCTTTAGCGAGGATTTGTGGTCTATCAAATCTGATGTAGTGACGGGGGCGATCCTGTACATGTTCACAGACTGCAGACTTCCCGGAGCGTTGATTCTTCACATCAGCTATATGTTCTTTGACGCGGGTTTTAATTGAGCTTTTAGTTTGTCCTATGTAGGAGAGACCACATTCACAATCAAGCTTGTACACTCCTGCATCTTGCAGAGGGACGTTACACTTGACTGATGGTAAAAACTGACCAATCTTCTTCGGCGGCTTGAAGTATGTTTTGATGGAAGCGCGCTTCAAGATGTAGCCAATCTTGTCAATGACTCCTCTAACATATGGCAATACAGCAGGTACACGCTCGACTGTGGCCGGCTTCACTTGTTCTCTGTGACGTAGGCGCGGGACCCGAAGCTTGTTGTCATGCAAAACTTGCTTGACATGTTGGAGCTCAGCAGCCAGGTGTTTACTGTCACAGATCCCTCGTGCTCTCTGAAACAAAGATTTACCCACGGTATCTAACTGTGAAGGATGGTGGTGAGAATCACCGTTTAAATATCTATCTGTATGGGTCTTTTTTCTATACACAGTATGGCTCAAGGTGTTATCAGGATTCCGAATTACTAACACATCTAGAAAAGCTAGGGAATTGTTTGCCTCTAACTCCATTGTGAACTGAATTTTAGAATTTATAGAGTTAAGATGGTCTAAAAATGCAGTTACTTTATCTAAAGGTAGAATTGTGAAAGTGTCGTCTACGTACCGCTTGTAGAATCTTGGATTTATGGGAGAAGTAAGCAGGGCTTTCTCCTCAAAGTCTTCCATGAATATGTCGGCGACAATGGGAGATACAGGTGAGCCCATCGCCACACCATCTACTTGCTTGTAGAACTCCTCCTTCCACAATAGGTAGCCAGATTCAGTCCTTATGAACTTGTGTTTGGTAAAAAATGTTCACTTCCTAGTAATTTGTCAGTAGATTTAGAGCCACTTTATAACTACGATCATTATCCTTGTGAGCTCAAATACAGGTTACAATTGTCACAAAGAGAGGCAAGAAATAATTTGATAAAGTCTAAAGAAAAAAGAAAAATTATATTTGATAAATATACCAAGCCTACAAAATACAATGTAAATGATTTAGTACTCTTAAAAATGAGTCAGGTAATAAACTAAGTGATCTATACTCTGGTCCTTATAAAGTTGTTAAAGATGTAGCACCAAACGTAGAAATAATTAAGAATGGTAAAAATGAATTAGTACATAAAAACCGCACGAAATTGTATATCCAATAATAAATAAAACATATTTTAGATGCTTTGTCTAAGTACATTTATTATTATTATTATTATTATTTCTTTCTGTAGATTACTTAATATTATGTAATTATAAATATTCTAAATTAAATAATCAATAAAAAAATGTTCTTGAAATAAATACCTTATATATTATTTTATAATGTAACTGTTCTTAATATTTACAAAAATAAAATCTTTTAATGTATCGATGCCTAAAAAAAATGTATCCTTGTATTGTCACATTTTTTTTTCTTTTGGATGGAAGGTGTAGTAGTAGTAGTAGTAGTAAGAGTATATAAAAGTACACACACACAAGTGTAATAATAATCCTATATAATCAAATTTATTAATACAATAAAGAGAGTCTTATATCATCATTCGTTTGTTTAACTCCTCTCCTAACATTCGCCCAACAAGACAGTAAAATAGCATTGGGATGGCTGTGCATTCCGACAAACAAGTTATGCACGTTTGTATCGCACCGAGTCGCGGAGATTAATGACAAATGTTCAAACGCTATGTGGATGTATGTCCCCTCAGCGCAAAACCCAGCCGACCTGGCTTCGCGCGGAGTATACCCAGACGAAGTACAGTCGTTGTCACTGTGGTGGGAGGGACCTGCATTTCTGCAGGATAACGAAAGCCAATGGCCTGAACAGAGCGGCGCGGTACAAGCGAGCTTACCTGAGTTGCGTGCACACACTGTAAGCATTGATAAATCGATATCGCCAATAATCGACATGTCAAGGTATTCTAGTTGTCTTAAATTACGTCGCATATTTGCATATGTGTGTCGTTTTATCAATGTATTGGTGCATAAGCAAAGGTATGAGTCGAGTTTGCTAACAGTGGACGAGCTTGAACAGGCGGAGTCCAAGCTGGCTTATTTATCACAATGTGAAAGCTTTGCTGATTTTAAGAGCAACCCAAGTTCTATACCTGGTTCAAGTAAATTAAATCCTTACCAAGACGAGTCAGGATTAATACGTGTAGGTGGTCGATTAGATAACTCGAAATTTGTGTACGACAAAAAGCATCCTATAATTCTGGATACAAAGCATCATTTTACTAAATTGTTATTTAGGTATTTTCATTTGAAGTTGATGCATGCACCACCGCAGCTTCTTCTTTCAGCTATTCGTGAACATTATTGGCCTTTGAATGGCAGAGTACTGGCGAGACGTACTTATGGTGATTGTACACGCTGTAAGAAGATGAAAGGAGAAGTTGCGCAACAATTAATGGGCAATTTACCAGCGCAACGGGTCACACCTGGATATGTTTTTGAGATCGTGGGAACTGATTTCGCAGGTCCTTTTTACACAGTTGACAGGAAAGGTCGTGGCGCAAGACTGTCAAAGAGTTACTTGTGTGTCATAATAGATTTTAAGGTTAAGGCCGTACATCTTGAGGCTGTCAGTTCTTTGAGTACTGAAGATTTTATTTTAACATTGCGTCGCTTTATGGCTAGTAGAGGGCCCCCTCTAGAGATATTTTGCGACAATGGGAAAAATTTCGTTGGCGCTAATCGCGAGTTAGGTGAGTTTCTCACTGCCGCTTCTAACTCTGTGTCATCGTCATTTGTAGAAGATAAGATTAAGTTTAATTTTGCACCCGCGTATGCTCCAAACTTTGGAGGCTTATATGAAGCAGCTGTCCGGTCTGCAAAATACCACATGAAAAAGTTGATAGGTAATACGCATTTAACCTTTGAGGAGCTAGCAACCCTGTTCGCACAGATTGAGGCTATACTTAATTCTAGGCCCCTATGTCCTATGTCCTCATCTCCGCACGACCTAGTTCCCCTCACCCCCGGGCATATCCTCATAGGAAGACCGCTCATTTCATTACCGGCACCAGACCTGCAAGAAGTGAACCCTAACCGTCTTCAAAGATATGCGAAAATCAAGCAGGCAAGGCAACATTTTTGGTCAAGATGGAGCCAGGAATATATCTGCGAGTTACAGCAGCGCACCCGTTGGCAGCGACGCCGCCCCGACATTCAACCTGGTCAGATGGTTCTGATAAAGGACGAGGCGACACCACCGCTCAAGTGGCCACTAGGACGGATTCAAGCAGTGCATCCTGGCACCGATGGCGCATGTCGAGTTGCGGACATACTTACAACGAAGGGCACGATTCGTCGAGCAATCAACCGAATCTGTCCATTCCTGGATGATGATGAAGCTTAAAGCCAGGAGCTTTAAGAGGCGGGAAGATGTTGGCGCAACCAATGAACCTTTATCGTACCGGGCCCACAGTGACGTCACGCATACATACGTCACACATGCCACCACCCCGTTCAGGCCTCAGACTGCACCGTACAACCGTAGCGGCAACACACGTTTCTTATATCCTTATTTGCCATATACGACATTGTAAATATAGTTATTAAATCAAGTTATTAGTACTATCCTGGTCTTCTTCATTGACGATCCTGCGATCCTGGTCTGGAGAGAGCTTACCTGAGGAGTACACCCAACACAATGCATCTGCGTTGCCGTGAGATTTCCCGCTGCAGTGTCTGATAGTAAAGTCGTATTCCTGCTGCTGCTGGGCGGCGCTGTTAGCCGCACTTCCTTTCTGAGAACGTTCACCTTCCCTTCCTAGGGTGTGCTTAGGGCAGCTGGACCGAAGATGGCCCCTTTCCCAACAGCCATAGCACCTAGGGCTGTATCCTTTATTGTGGTCGCGAACCGTAACTGCTGCAACCTCCCTAGCGCGAGGGGAACGACGATCCTGCCACCGCCAGGCGGTGCCGTTTGCTGCACGACCCTCTCGAGATCGATCAACTCTCCTTTCTACAAGTTCGCTTAGGGCAGTTGGAGCGAAGATGGCCCCTTTCCCCACAGCCATAGCACCTAGGGCTGTATCGTTTGTTGCGGTCGCGAACTGTAGCTGCTGCAACCTCCCTGACGCGATGGGAACGATGATCCTGCCGCACGGCTTCCACCTCCAGTGCATGGGCCAAGGCGTCCTTAAGCGTCTCGTGGTGCCCGAGCCTCACAGCAGCTCTAACTTCCAGGTCGCGGATGCCGTCGATGAATGTCTGCACCAGGTTCCCTTCAATGAGCGCCAGTACAGACCGGTATGCTTTTCGCACCAGTTTCTCCACCTCTAGAGCCCACTGCTGCAGGTTTTCGTTGATGCGCTGCGCGCGATCTTTAAGCTGCGCAAGAAAGACGTGTTCCAGGTGAGCGTCGCCATATCTCGCCTCCAATGCCTCAAGGAGTTGCTCATAAGTCACTTCCTCACCGAGAGCTTCCAGAACTGTTAAGGCCTGGTCGCACAGGCCTAGTGTGAGAGCAGTCATGGCCTGACTTTTATTCCAGCCGTTCGCCTTCATAACAGCCTCGAACTGGATTTTGTAGGCTGACCAGGAAGAGGTACCGTCGAAGGTATTGTAGCTACTACGGGAGCTGTAGCTCCATCTCCAAGTTTGAGTTCGTCCAGTGATTTCTTCATGTCAGCCATTACGTTGTCAACCCGATTGTTTACTTGGTCGATTCGGGTTTCAGCTTTCTCGATACGGGTTTCAGCTTTCGCGATTTGGGTTGCAGCTTCTGACAGGCGGTTGTCATGCTGAGAAACCCTATCTTTCACCTCCTTGATCTCCTTCCCGAAGGTAGCGTGAAGATCCTTCATGAGGAGCATCTGCTCTTCCAACCGACGGACCTGTTCCTCTTGTCCGCCCCGCAGCTGCTCTTCCAATCGACGGACCTGTTCCTCTTGTCCGCTCTGCAGCTGCTCCTTCAACTGACGGATCTGTTCCTCCTGTCGGCGAGCCTGCTCCTGCAGCATCACCATCAGAGCACCTAAGTCAGGTGCTGCAGATGTAGGAGCTACTGATGGGCCTGCAGCCGGCGGCTGGCCCTCCGACGTCTGCGGCGTTGCACCACGAAATCTTCTCTGGTCCGTCTCCTGCTGGCGTTGACTTCGGGTACGGACACCCTCCGTTTCCTCCTTAGATAAAATCGGCATGATTTTATCCCACTTCTGACACCAACTGTTACGAGCTTGAGGTTCGTGACAATAAAAATTGCCGATAGAATTACCTAAATTAACACTTTAATTCACTTTACACTAATTAAAGTTAAAAACACTAATAATTAATCACACTGATTCACTTTATTCCGCTCCGAAGCTCCAACTCCAATACTTCCCCGATCGCATCTTGCAGCACCTATTTATATAAATTAGCAGCGAAATATCCAGAATATTCAAGTAAACACGCGCAAGGTACCGAGAGTTCGTGTTTCAACTTCAAGAAGTTTAGTTCAATGCGTAACAATGTGATGTATAAATATTGTATAATAAAGGACTAAAAACAGAGCCTTGCGGCCTTTAAAAACCTTTCGAGTACATTAAATCATCAATTTTAATATGTATATGGCGATCTAGAAATAAATTGATAATCAAATTTGTAAGTTTTTGGATGTATTATTAAGCTTAAATATCTTTTTTCTTAGGACGTTAAGTCTGATATTATCATAAGCAGAAGAAATGTCAAGGAAAGCAGCAAGGACAGACTCATTTCTCGAAAATGCTAGTCCAATATCTGTGAAGATTCAAAGACTGCCAATGTGCTTTTACCTTTTCTGGATCCATATTGAGTATTTGATAACAATCCATGACATTCCACATACCATTCAAGACGGTTTCTGTTCATGTGTTCAAAGGTTTTATTTAGAGTTGAGGATAGAGCAATCGGTCGATAGGAAGAGCCGTCGTTAGGGTTTTGTCAGGTTTCGAGAGAGGAATAATAACTTAAGACTACCAAGAGTCAGGAACAAAGCCTATGTCAAACAAAGCGTTGATATTTAAATAGTAGGATAAAATTTGGTCATTACATTGGGCAGGTAGTGAATATAGAATACCGTCTGAACCAGGGGCTGAATCGTGAACGTGAGAAAAGAAACCTTAATTCATATAGAGAGAAAGGACGTTCTAAGGGATCAAAAGAAGATTCACATGGAATACTTTGAAACAGAAACAGAAACTTTTTTATTCAATACAGATTATAAATAATACTTATTGAAAGTCACTTTTTTTTCATTTACCACTGGTTCGCAAAAAAACGGTGGAGAACCAGCAAGATACCCAGCGGGGGTATTTAAAAAAAAGCTTACAATCATGCGTGTTACAATCAACAACACAATACAAATTAGAAATAGCTTGGTAGTGATCACCCTTCCCAGGGGTTATTATCATCCATAAGTTCCTTAATTTTATAATAACCCTTTTTTTACAAACTTAGTTTAATAAAGTTTTTGAACTTTGTGTACGTCAAATTATGTATATTATCTGGGGTTTTGTAGTAAAAATGTATACAACGTTCCAAGAATGAATTACTGACTCGGTGGAGTCGAGTTACTACTACTACTAGCTTGTATCTGTTCCTAGTACTGAAAGTATGCGTATTACTTATTTTTGCAAAACTACTTTTACTTTTATTTTACGTACATTACATTTTCATAAATGTATTGTAGCTCGAGGAACCGCTAACCGATGGGGAAGAAAGGTTCTTGAGTGGCAGCCTCGTACCGGTAGGCGCAGTGTAGGGCGACCCCCCACTAGATGGAGTGACGACCTGGTAAGATATGCAGGAAGTCGATGGATGCAGGTAGCTCAGGACCGTGCTTTGTGGCGTTACTTGGGGGATCCTTATGTTCAGCAGTGGACTTGTGAAGGGCTGTAATGATGATGATGAAATGATGATGACGCTGAGCAGGCGGGTTGGTAAACTCTGAACTTAAGATTTTTCATTCACGGTCCTGAGCTACCTGCATCCATCATGCAGGTAGCTCAGGACCGTGCTTTGTGGCGTTCTTGGGGGAGGCCTATGTTCAGCAGTGGACATGTGAAGGGCTGTAATGATGATGATGATGATGAATCCTTGACAGCAGCGATTTTCTCCGGATCCGTGCGGATAACTTCTTCTGACACTACATACCCCAAAAAGTCACTTGCCGTTTGAATAGTGAACATTTCTTCGGACCTGAGGTTGGCACTCTGAATCTTCATGAGAACACGTTCCAGGTTTTGAAGGTATTCCTCAAACTTACGGCCCTCGATGATGATGTCATCCAAGTAGACCAGACAGGCATCACCAATTAGCCCGGTAAGTACCAGCTCCATCAGCCTTTCAAACGTCGCTGGAGCATTGCGCAATCCAAACGGCATTACTTTAAACTGCCACAGACCCTTTCCCGTCGAGAACATAGTTTTCTCCTTGACCTTAGGGTCGATTTCAACTTGCCAGTAGCCACTTTTTAGATCCAGCGTGCTAAACCACTTTACACCTGTAAGCATGTCCAGCGTGTCATCAATTCTTGGAAAGGGATAGCTGTCCTTCTTTGTAACGTCGTTCAGTCGGCGGTAGTCAACACAGAACCGCATGCTGCCGTCCTTCTTCTTTACCAGCACCACGGGTGAACACCATGGACTAGATGAAGGTTCAATAACACCATCCTTCACCATTCCCTCAATCATGGTTTACACTTCGTTTTCACGTGCTACCGGCAATCTTCTTGGCCGCTGACGGATAGGCAATTCTTCTCATATGTTTATTTTGTGTTGAACTAAGCCAGTCTTTCCTATGTCAGCATCGTTTGATGAGAATACATCGGCATACTGGAGTAACAACTTCTTAGCCTTGACCATTTCGTTCGTGGAGAGAAAACTGCGACAGTCTTCCAAAAGTGTGGTCACTCTCGTTTGTGCATCCTTGCTGAGAGTCCCACTCGATAGATATTGGTACCGACGTAACCAATCCACTTCATCACAAGTACCTTTTTCTATAATCTGTTCCTGGTTACACGGGTTCAGCACACGTACACCTGAGATATCAGTGGTTCTGACCAAGGTTCGAGCTACTTTCCATGGAAGGTCATTGTTTACCATTTCATAAAGTACACAACGGTGAGCTTGCCCAGGGTTCCGAGGAAGACTAACCGGCACAATCGTTTCCAATCTCGGCGGAAGAACAATCTTCTTAATGCGGTACACATTCCCTGGTAACGCACCTTCCATAAAAAGTTCCTCCTGTCCACATTTCAAAACACCTTGCTTAACGTCGATCTCACAACAATTATTCCTCATAAAGTCTAGGCCCAGGATGCAGTTGTCCATTATATAAGCCACGATGACACTATGCAGGTAGATATCATGTTGCCTAGCTCCACGGACTTCTCTCCACGGACGGGTATACGCTGACCAGTGGCTGTTACCAAATTAATGCTTTCTCGGTTGTATGCGGAGTCCCCAAGGAACTGACTTATAAGTTGGGAACTAACAACCGTACGAGAGGCTCCAGTGTCTATGGCCAGTTTACACGGCATTCCGTTGACCTCGCCCTTGATGATTAGACTGTTTCCATCATGGGTTTGTGAGATCGAGATCCTTGGGGCTCTTTTAACATCAGCCAGCACCCACCCCGCAGTTCTGGCTTTTACTCGTTTCCCTGCTGCTGCTGGACGGTGCTGTTGGCCGCACTACCCTCCTGAGTTCAATCACCTCCCCTTTCTAGGGTTCGCTTAGGGCAGCTGGATTGAAGATGGCCTCTTTCCCCACAGCCATAGCACCTAGGGCTGTATCGTTTGTTGCGGTCGCGAACTGTAGCTGGTGCAACCTCCCTGACGCGATGGGAACGATGATCCAGCCGCACGGCTTCCACCTCCAGTGCGTGGGCCAAGGCGTCCTTAAGCGTCTCGTGGTGCCCGAGCCCCACAGCAGCTCTGACTTTAAGGTCGCGGATGCCGTCGATGAATGTCTGCACCAGGTTCCCCTTAATGAGCGCAGGTACAGACCGATATGCTTTTCGCACCAGCTTCTCCACCTCTAGAGCCCACTGCTGCAGGTTTTCGTTGAAGCGCTGCACGCGATCTTTAGGCTGCGCACGAAAGACGTGTTCCAGGTGAGCGTCACCATATCTCGCCTTTAATGCCTCAAGGAGCTGCTCATAAGTCACTTCCTCACCGAGAGCTTCCAGAACTGTTAAGACCTGGTCGCGCAGGCCTAGTGTGAGAGCAGTCATAGCCTGACTTTTATTCCAGCCATTCACCTTCATAACAGTCTCAATCTGGATTTTGTAGGCCGACCAGGAAGAAGTCCCGTCGAACGTTGGCGCCTCGAACCCACGTAGCGAAGGTATTGTAGCTACTACGGGAGCTGTAATTCCATCCCCCAGCTTGAAGTCGTCCAGCATTTTCTTCGCGTCAGCCATCACGTTGTCAACCCGATTGTTCACATGGTCAATTCGGGTTTCAGCTTTCGCGATTTGGGTTTCAGCTTCCGACAGGCAGTTGTCATGCTGAGCAACCATATCCTTCACCTCCTTTATCTCCTTCCCAAAGGTAGCGTGAAGGTCCTTCATGAGGAGCATCTGCTTGTCCAACCGACGGGCCTGTTCCTCATGTTCGCCCCGCAGCTGCTCTTCCAATCGGCGGGCCTGTTCCTCCTGCCGGCGAGCCTGTTCCTCCTGCCGACGAGCCTGTTCCTCCTGCCGACGAGCCTGTTCCTCCTGCCGGCGAGCCTGTTCCTCCTGCTGCTCTTTCAACCAACGGGCCTGTTCCTCCTGTCGGCGGGCCTGCTCCTCCTGTCAGCGAGCCTGCTCCTGCAGCATCACCATCAGAGCACCTAAGTCAGGTGCTGCAGATGTAGGAGCTACTGATGGGCCTGCAGCCGGTGGCTGGCCCTCCGACGTCTGCGGCGTTGAACCACCAAATCCTCTCTGGTCTCTCTACTGCTGGCGTTGACTTCGTTGATTTCGGACACCCTCCGTTTCCTCCTTAGGTAAAATCGGCATGATTTTATCCCACTTCTGACACCAATTGTTACGAGCTTAGGGTTCGAGACAATAAAACTGCCGATTGAATTACCAAAATTTACACTTTTCTTACCTAACACCAATTAAAACTTAAAACACTAATAAATAACCACACTGATTCACCTTATATCGCTCTGAAGCTTCGCTTGTCTCGCCAAATTCAAAACTGCCCTGATCGTGTCATGCAGCGGATTTAAATACACGTTTACACCGAAACATCCAGAATATTCCCGTAGATGCGGGCGCCGACCGTCCAGACGCAGAAAGTTCGAGTGTCCGGCTTCTAGAAAGCTTAGTTCTTCAATTCGATACTAGATGGCGCTGTTGGTTAAAAGATTAGTCATGTCATTTTCTGGAAAGCACTCCTCGCTCTGTTATCCAACACTAGATGGCGCTAGTGGATGGACTTAGGCACGCAACAGTATTAACATGTTTGACATTCGGAGTTACAAATTTCATATATTTAGTTTTAGTTCCATTTAAATGCAAATTATTAACATTAAACCAATATGATATTCTAGAATCATCTTCTTTCCCCTCTCGCCCCACCACCCCGGTGTGTCGGAGGGACGACAGGTGAAGGAAAAGTCGAAGGAAGGACAAAAACGCTTGGCAAGCCTACCTTCGAATAAAATAAAAATGCGAACGGTTTTCCGCGCAACCATCCCCCCGGCTTGAAGGGTTCCCTTCAAAATAACTAAACAACTAAAGCTAAGATCAAACGAACAAAATAACTAACTAACGCTAAGATTAAACCTAAATGTCGATTATAATTTCTAATCTAGAAAACTAATTTAAACTAATGAAGGGGCAAAACACACAAACGAACAACCGGACGCATATAAGACCCAAGCGTGGTCCTAACGCGAGCTACCCTAATTACCCCGTCGGAACCGGGAAAAACCTCTTCGACAATCCCTAATGGCCAATGTAGAGGCGGCGTATTCTCTTTGGTGAGCACAACCACAGTTCCGACAGTTAAAGGTTCAGTTGCTGTGTTCCATTTTTGCCGAGACTGTAAAGTATGCAAGTATTCCATCCTCCATCGTTTCCAAAACGATTGCACCAACCGGTCTAATAATTTATGGCGTACGGAAATGCTAAGTTTGTTCTCGTCCATATCTATGGCGGGCAAATACTTCAAAGGCGTTAAATTAAAAAAATGTGCTGGAGTTAGAGCCAGCGGCTCTGAGGGGTCACTTGACAACGTACGACAAAGTGGGCGACTATTCATGACGCACTCAATTTGAGCGAGCACAGTACTTAGCTCTTCGAAAGACAAAATTTGATCTGCTATTACTCGGTATAAGTGACTCTTTAGACTCTTAATATTAGTCTCCCAATTGTCCCCAAAATGACTTGCGGCTGGGGCGTTCAGAGACCACTCGATGCGGTTCTCGGCTAGAATGTGAGCGAACTCCGAATTATAATACTTGCTGGCTAAGAGCTCATGTAGTTCTGATAAAATACGTTTTGCACCGACGTAGTTCGTACCGTTATCCGACAATTTACTTACAGGGCCACGGCGGGAAAGAAATCTTTTAAATGCAACCATAAAGCCTGCTGTGCTTAGATCACCAACGAGTTCTATATGCACCGCCCGAGTAGTTAGACATACGAAAATGCAGACGTAAGCCTTCGTGGATCTTATACCACGCCCGCATTCAATTTATGATGGTAATCAACTAATAAATTCATGATATGGTCTTTACGCGGTAAAACTATAGGGTGCCGTTGGTTGAAACTCAACTGCGAGTTGGACAAGCGTCCACCTACCCTGACGATCCCATCTTGTAAAAATGGCTTAAGGCCGAATACGACGCGAATGACCTTGCTCGTTTCGCAGCAAACCACGCGCCGCCGGTACGCTTTGTTTATATAGACATGTATAATACCTATAATCAAAGCCGTACGGGCTTTGATTATATTATATAATTTGACCGAGCTAGCTCAGTATGCAGAGTAATGAACAACACAGAGAGCATTGCTAACTTCTTAAATAAATTTTTCTTATTTATAATATTAGTTTCTATGGCGACAGGTCACAGCCACAACGTGCGATCCCCGAATGCCAATAAGGCTGAAGGGGAAAATTTACAAATCGATCATCCGACCTGTCGTCATGTATGGAAGTGAATGCTGGGCCGTCAAGAAGAAGGATGAAAATAGACTGCATGCGAATGAAATGAGAATGTTACGATGGATGTGTGGTGTGACAAGGATGGATAAGATAAGGAATGAGTATATAAGAGGAAGCCTGAAAGTAGCGCCAGTGGTAGAAAAGGTGAGAGGAAGCAGATTGGCATGGTTTGGGCATGTGATGCGGAGGAATGAAAGTCATGTCACAATACGAGTGTTGAATATGAATGTGGAGGGACACACGGGCAGAGGAAGGCCGAATAAAAGATGGATCGATTGTGTGAAGAGTGATATGAGAATGAAAGGAGTAAGTATGGAAATGACGGCTGATAGAGAGGAATGGAACAAGAAGGTTTACTGCGCCGACCCCAGATAATGGGAAATGGTTTAGAGAATGATGATAATATTAGTTTCTATAGATTATAAATTCTGTACTTTATTCGTTATAAAATATTGTTCGAAAAGTTATTAATAACGATTTTTTTTCTTAATTGGTGCATCGTACGTAAAGAACCTCATATAACTGAAAATGTTTGTTCTTGTGAGTCTTACAAGATGCCGTAATGCAAACTGCATTAAAAATTAAGAAAAAAAACTAAAAAGTCAGTGATTGCCCCATAGTGGGGATAGGTACTGTGTATGTAAATTCTCATAAGACTACTCCGACTGGTCAATCACTTCACATCCGAAGTATTTCGGTTTTTCTTAATTATGTACTTACCCCATGCTTTCAGACAATACATTGACTATGACACTATTTGTGGTCTCTGTGCTTGCACTACTCTGTACATTCTTTTCCGACTGGGTCTTGATATATACATTTTTAGTGTTTCTCACTTGAAACTAGAAAAGTATAAATGATCAGTTTGGCTAATGTAAATGAGTAAAAATGCAACCTATTAGGCAGCCTAAAACAAAAAATTACCTTACAAAAATATAAGTATTAACCTCAAAATACAACATTCGAGCAGCGTTCATGCGATAAACTCTCTTTGTTTTACCACTTAGGTAACATTTATTTCTTTTCCTACCCATATTTACATTTATAGTCACTTAAACGCGTATAAAACACTAAATTAACGATTTTCGCTACAGACACATCGACTGTTGTTACCTTACGTCACACGTCGAAGCGCCTGGTAATTTGTTACGGCAAACTTTTATCTGGCAATATACGATATTATTATTAGGTGTTTTTAATTAAAACGAATTATGTTAGTAAATAATATTTTGTATCGAAAATAAAGATAGCAGGTACCTTCGGAATCACAATATAAACATTTTTACGTAAAAGAACTTTTCCTAAATTAAAATTCACAGAGTTTTGGAGGACCAATAATTTTATATATCATTTCTTAACATTTTTTTATTTGTTGGTATATTCATTTATTTTAAAATTTTAAAATGACTGTCACCTTGTGAAGGATTCGAACAAACCTACAAAAATGTTTTAAAGCTTAGAATTACTTCAGGTCAAAGTTCTAGTCAAGAGAAATACATTAATTTTCTCCAGTTCTCTTCGTATTCGGCCTTAAGGCATTGAAAAGCGCGACTACAAGCTCTATTCAATTGTAATCTTGTAATTTTCCTCGGAAAAATGTACACGTTGAAGTTCACGTAACACTAGCAACTCGGCATAGTTGTAATCGGATGCTAAGATATACGAACGTCGCGGTAAAAACTTCGCGAATCGACAAACGTAAATTACGCTACGCAATAATTTCGACCAAGAGGACAAGCGGTTCGCCAAAGCAATGACTGGAGAAACCTCGCTCGAAACGCTCGCCACTAGAGCGTGCCTCTTCTCTTCCGGAGGTTGTAACACTGACGAGGGGTCGAAATCGGTTATTGGCCATTGCGAGGGTTCCAAGTGAACCCAAGAAGGCTCTAAGCGCGCCAGAGAGACAACCTAACGGGGGGAGACCCTTGACTTACAGCTAATGATGCTAATCAAATTTCTACCATTATTCTGGACGTGGAAGTATACAAAGCCCCCGTAAGCTTACTCGCTGGCGTCTGCAAACCCAACGACCGTGATGACGCTATTTTCATCGACGTTTATATGACGTGTTATTTTAATTTCTCTTAGTAAAGGAAGTTCCTCTCTAAAACGCTGCCACAATCGAACAATGCTGTCAGCCGGTGGGTCATCCCAATCGCATTCACATAACCAAAGTTGTTTAATCAAAAGCTTAGCGTATAGTACCACCGGAGCTACGAAACCCATTATTATTTTTCTGCGGGCGGGTTTACCTTAAGGCTAAACACGTCGGACTCTAGTGACCAACACAGACTGAGCACCTTGTGCGTATCAGAATCGTCGAATTCCTTTATCGCCGAAAGACGGTGTGATAGTGGGATTGTGTCTAAAACCGGACGCGAATTACTAGTCCACTTGACAAGATCGAATTGACCCGCTTTCATGAGCTTTATAACCTCGGCGGTGGTTAGGGTGGCCTCCTCCACGCTATCGACCGAGTACACAAAATCATCCATATATAATCCACTTTTAATTGCCCTCTTAGTTTTAGAATAAGAGGGACCTTCATCATGGGCGAGCTGTCTCACCGTGCGTAACGCATGAAATGGGCTCGACTTTAAACCAAAGCAAACGCGGTTAAATTCAAACACCATGAGAGGTTCTTTTGAGTTGAAACGATATAAATTATTTTATACGTGGTAGAGCCATGCTACAGTTATATTAGTAGTATAGTTGTAGCACGAATGGGTCGGCTCGACCGGGGAAGGACCACGCTCTCACAGAATACCAGCGTGAAATAGTAGCTTAATGCTGCTGTATTTCGTATGGTGAGTGTAGAGAACCGGAGACCCTTTTTACTGGAAACGAGGCATTCCATCTTAGTCCTCACGGGTGACAACGCATCTGCATTTTGATTCGTAATCGAGGATAGATGTAGATGTCTACCATCAGGTGGACTGTGTGCTCGTTTGTCACCCTATCTTATAAAAAAAAAATAAAATGCGTAGGAATCGTCGATTACATTCACGGACCCCTATGCAAAGAAACATTTGGCGAATATTGGCGGATAGTGCTATACTAAACAAACGAAAATTGGCTATTATATTAAATAAACTGCCCTGTAAATTTTGCCCACTATAGAGGATATCGTTAAGAGACAGGCGAGTGCTAGTTTTAGCACTAGCATCGAGCACTACACGTAACTTAGATGTAAGTTTGTCCTCCCTAATGACCCCGTGATGTGGTATGAAATACGACGGTGTGTCTTCGTAGTTATCTAATTTCGAGGCCACAAGTGATATGTAACCTTCCCTTATATATTCGTTAATGATGCCATCAAAAGCTTCCTTTAACTGGGGTGAAGCGAGCATCCTACGCTCCAAACTGTAGAAACGTTTTTCTGCCATTTGACGCGAATCGCCAAGAGATAAAACATCTCCTTTAAAGGGTAGCGCTACACTATATCGACCGTCGCGATCACGAACGGTCGTGCGGACGTAAATTTCCTCGCACAATCTATCAAATGGGCTAACTATAGGTGGAACGTCCACCTCCTCCATCTCCCAAAATTTGCGGACTAACGACTCGAGCGGTTCGACAGCCATACAACAATAAGAGGTTGCCGAAATACTGATGATGGGGGCGGAGCCAACGATGACATAGCCCAAGACGGTTTCCAATGCGTAAGGCGCGGTATGCGAGGAATTGCCCCTGACCTTATTGTGTAACAAGAGATGAGGGAAAAGCGATGCTCCAATGAGCATGTCTATGTTTCCGGGAACGGCGTAAGTGTCGTCTGCCAGAGTCAAATTTTTTAATTCAATCATTGCCGAGGTGTCAACCGAAACGGTTGGCAGACGTTCAGTGACTTTATCTACTACTAGTGCATTTATATCAAAGTTAACATTACGATCTATCCGAGAATAAAATTTTAAATTTATATATCCCTGGGTAACTTTATTAGTACCTCCGATGCCTTTGACTACGGGACATGAAGGTGTCCTATTTATTACCAATCCTAAGCGCTGACAACATTGTCGCGTTATAAAGCTATTTTGGGATGCGCTGTCCAGTAATGTACGGACGCTTTGTTCGTTTCCACGCGAATCCCTAACTACAATACGGGCTGTACCCAGTAACACGGTTGAAGGAGGCTGTGTTCCCATATTTGACAATGAGCAAAGAGCGATATCACCAGGTCGACCGCTAGAATCGTCGACTTTAGGAGGTGTGATTTCCTTGTCCGATTTACTTGACTTAAATATGTTGTTATTTTCGAAATGTAACAACGTGTGATGTTACACACGGAACTAGAATTGCATTTAGCAACTAAATGCCTATCGCTTAGACAATTCAAACATAAGTTGTTTGGCCTTACTATCCTATAACGTTCACTGGGTGAATGTTTACGAAAGGTCGCACAATTGTATAAATTGCCGTGTTGTTTATCTTTACATAGAATACAGGCATTCTGCGGCGGTACCGGTGCAGCGGTTACGTACGTTAACGACCCTGTGGTTTTAGATGATGGAGTCTGTCTACGGTCGACATATTTCTTAACCTCTCGTTTAACGTTCGAGGAGCGCTGCATAACTTTGATTTGGTCTCGCACAAAGGATGCTAATAAATCAAATGAGGGCATCTCGAAGCTACGATGCTCCATTTCAAACGCACGCACGGTGTCGGGGTCTAGTTTCTTTAGTGCAACATGGAGAAACACCACGTACATAAGGTCATTAAAATTCAAGTTCTTAAGTGCAGCCACCGATGCTACAAATTTATCTAAAAACTGCTCTAAGCCGGCGATGTTCGCGGATGATATAGGTTTAATATCAAATATTTGGTCTAAATATGAAGAGGCTAACATTTGCTTCTTGTACTTAAACGTTTCGAATATTAACAAATAATTATTTGCTGTTGGTGTGAAACCCGAGCAAATTGACTGTGCCCTGCCACTCAGTTTACTAATTAAATAATATAATTTTTCAGCGTCCGATAACGATGGATTATTAGGTATATTGTTTTGAAAACTACTAAAGAAGAAGGGCCATGTCTTAATATCGCCATTGAATACCGGAACATTGGGGCACACATTGGGGGCAACCTAATTGAATCACGTGGGCATACCTGGTTTAGGAGCTGACTCCGTAGGGGTGCCTATTGGTGACCATAATGAAAGGTGAATTCTTTTACTAATATATATTTATTCCGGCTTTGCTTCGCTTTGAGATGGGGACTGCAAGAGCTTCGCCGTTCTTTTCACGCGACACATCATCATCATCATAATTACAGCCCTTCACAAGTCCACTGCTGAACATAGGCCTCCCCCAAGTAACGCCACAAAGCACGGTCCTGAGCCACCTGCATCCATCGACTTCCTACATGTCTTAACAGGTCGTCAATCCATCTAGTGGAGGGTCGCCCTACACTACGCCTACCGGTACGAGGCTGCCACTCGAGAACCTTTCTTCCCCATCGGTTATCGGTTCTTCGAGCTATATGGCCGGCCCATTGCCACTTCAGCTTATTAATCCGTTGGGCTATGTCGGTCACTCTGGTTTTACTGCGGATATCCTCATTTCTGAGCCTATCACGCAGAGAAACTCCGAGCATAGCCCCCTCCATAGCTCGCTGGCATAGGACCACTTATCAGATTCGTAAGTCATCACTAGCAACACGCACTGGTTATACACTTTAGTTTTGAGAGATTGAGGTATACCTGACGAGAAGATGTGTCGTAATTTTCCGAACGCTGCCCAGCCGAGTTGAATCCGCCGATTGACCTCTCGGTTGAAGTTGGACTTACCTAGTCGGACTATTTGTCCCAGGCAAACGTATTCGTCAACAACTTCGAGCATAGTGCTCCCAACAACTACCGGCATAGGTGTGACATGGACATTAAACATGATCTTTGTTTTGTCCATGTTCATCTTAAGACCTATGCGTTGGGAGACACCATTGAGGTCATTGAGCATAGTGCTAAGGTCCTCCAGCGATTCTGCCATAAGGACTATATCGTCGGCAAATCGAAGGTGAGTGATGTACTCGCCATTGATGTTAATACCGTATCCTTTCCAGTCCAGTAGCTTGAAAACGTCTTCCAACGCAGCGGTGAAGAGTTTCGGGCATATAACATCACCCTGTCTTACACCTCTCTCCAGTTGGATAGGTTTCGAACTCTGGTTCTGTACTCGGATACCCATCGTAGCCCTACTGTACAAACACTTCAGCACTTCGATATACCGACAGTCAACTTGGCACCGCTGAAGGGACTGTAGCACCGCCCAAATTTCGACGGAATCAAAGGCTTTCTCATAGTCCACATATGCCAGGCAAAGTGGCAGATTGTACTCTTCGGTCTTCTGTACAATCTGCCGCAGGGTATGTATGTGGTCTGTGGTACCGAAGCCTTTTCAGAAACCGGCTTGTTCGGGAGGCTGGAAGTCGTCGAGTCTGCGTGCGAGACGATTCGTAATGACTCTCGAAAATAGCTTGTAGACGCGGCTCAGAAGGGAAATGGGTCTGTAGTTCTTCAAGAGAGGTGTTCCACCCGCTTTTAGAAGCTCCGCTGTAATTCCATCCTCGCCCGGGGCCTTGCCGTTTTTGAGATGGTGGAGAGCCATTCTAATCTCGTTCAGATTGACGTCCGGGATATCATCGGAATAGTGTCGGATAAGACTTGCTCTTGGATCGTTACTCACACTTGCGTGTGGCTCCAACGATGATGTGTACAGCTGCCCATAGAACCTCTCAATCTCACTCAGAATCTCAGGTGTCCCGGAAACGATGTTGCCACACTCAGTCTCTCAGTCTTCAGCTTTGACAGTTGGCTTTTTCTGGCAGACATATCTCTGTCAAAGACTTTGGAGCCCTGGTTCTGCTCGATCGCTTCTATAATACGAGAGGTATTAAAGTTGCGTAAGTCTCACCGCATGCATTTGGAGATCTGTCTGTTCAGTTGCCTGTATGCTGTCAAATATGTTGACGATTGCAGCCTCATCTCCCGTCTAACAGCCATGAGATTAAGAGTATGATCGGAGAGTTTTTGTGTTCTTCTGCGGCGGGTCTTGCAGAACTTAGCTCCGACCGCATGGACAGTTTCCACGAGCTTGTCATTCATATCGTCCACTGCATTGCAATCTTCTAGGCACTGAAAGCGGTTACGTAACTCGAGCTGAAAGGTTTCGGGATTCTGGATTAGAGCACGAGGGGGACGGAGCGTTGACTTCATTAGACGAGACCTCTCCAACTTAACGTTTAGGTTTAGTGTGCCTCTAACCATTCGGTGATCGCTGCCAGTTTTCACCCTTGCGATCACTGAGACATCACTGAACAGTTGGCGTCTGGTCGTCATAATGAAGTCAATCTCATTTTTTGTCGAACCGTCGGGGCTCGACCAGGTCCACTTCCTGTGGGGCCGCTTCTGGAAGAAAGAGTTCATCATAAAGAGTCCCTCTTTCTCCATAAAGTCGGCCAGCTGCTGGCCCCTTCGGTTTTGTTGCCATACTCCAAATTTCCCTACCTTCAGCACACCGCTTTTTCTTGTGCCTAGTTTTGCGTTGAAGTCCCATCAACACCGTGTAGTGGATTTTGGAGGAATCTATGGCTCGACACAACATGTCTTCAAATGCTAGAAGCGGCTGGTAGTTTACTGTATACTTAGGGTCGATTTGTAATTCCAAATTATTAATTTGGTCTAATACCCTTTCATAATCCGTCCGCAAAGAGTTCACCGTTTTGATTTCACATAAAAACGTCTCCCACACTGCTTCTACGTTAATGTTCTTTATGTGATCACTAATACACTGTATACGAGAGAAGAGTATGTCCCTCTTGGCGTAAAGAGTTTTAATTTTAATTTCATTTCCACTAACTGCCATTTTAAATTACTAGGATTAATATTAGATTAATCACAATTAATCGTACAACGCTGGAGGATGGACGCAATATAACACAGCTATATCTCACAACACTATTGTCTTATCGTGCCGTATTACGTCGTTAAATTGAACACCTTTACAACGAGCCGAGGTGACGCGTGTCGCTCGCTAAACTCACACTGTATTTTTTTTTACAAAATGTCGGGTACACCGAATGACCGTGCAGAACTAAACTATTTTGAATGAATGATTCTATTTGCGAATAACTAACCAAAGTTTAAATTTAAACTAAACAAACACTATTTAAATGAATAATTCTATTTGCGAATAACTAACCAAAGTTTAAATTTAAACTAAACAAACACTATTTAAATCTATTCAATATTAAATTAGAGTGCATTGTCTAAGGAATCAATCTAACAATTCGATAATTGAATAGACGGTGAGGCTATAAGCACCAGTCCAAATTCGGCCGAAGGATCAGAAATGGTTGAGCGGCGGGCCTATTCCCCGGTCGAGCCTTTACCCTAGTACGCGAGATGTTTCGCTATGTGGACTGTATACGCGGATGATGCCTAAACTAGATAGCGGATTTGACACGTGGTTCCCTAGCAATGCACTCGCTCTTCCAAGAAAAACCTATTGCTTGCCAAGGGTTATGAAGGAACCCCTGCTTGACCACATTAGGAGGAATTACTTGGGGCGCATGAACTAATAAAACACAAATTTCAAGCAGGGTAACGTAAATAAGGAATCACACTTACCGGGGTGCTACTTCGATGCGGCTTGGACGCTTTGCTGCTGCGTTGCGACTTCTGGCGGATCTCCTGGGGCCCCAGAGATGCGGTCCTGGTCGATGGTGCGATGGAAGAGAGCGGTGCGCGACTATACCTCACACGAGGTGAGGCGGTTACTCCTAGAGCTCGACTGCTCCAGGCTAATGCGGTTGAACTAGCGGTTCGCGTGGGCAAAGCCCTCTAGGACACGACTGTCCTAGGCGGTGTGGTTCCAACTAGCGGCCGAAGGGAAGAGAGCGCGCGAGTGTCGTGTGCTAGCTTATATTACTTCGGTCCTTCTTTTAAGGCGTCTCGGAGGGGCGCGCTTCTTATTGGTTGCAAATCACGCGATATTCTAGAATCATCTTCTTTCCCCTCTCGCCCCACCACCCCGGTGTGTCGGAGGGACGACAGGTGAAGGAAATGTCGAAGGAAGGACAAAACGCTTGGCAAGCCTACCTTCGAATAAAATAAAAATACGAATGGTTT
The DNA here is from genome assembly GCA_036936625.1 of Parnassius smintheus behrii. Taxonomy (NCBI): domain Eukaryota; kingdom Metazoa; phylum Arthropoda; class Insecta; order Lepidoptera; family Papilionidae; genus Parnassius; species Parnassius smintheus. Next base: position 41,197,215 of record JAUPFT010000004.1, read on the forward strand.
TCCGCGCAACCAAATACTATATCATGGTTATCCTCTAGGGGTAGAGGTATTTATTTATTTATTTATTTAAGCTTTTTTTGCACACATAAAAGAAATGTACAAAACGGCGGACTTAATGCCTAAAGGCATTCTATACCAGTCTACCTTTTGTTTGTGCAGAGAATCTAGTGATGGGTGCAAAACTCATAATAAAAAAATTAAAGGTTTAAGGAAAAAATACAAAATAATATCGTGATAATAAATACAATACACATACATATACATTTACATTACTACTTACATGCATACAATAGTATTTTATACATATACACAAATACCCACAATAAATACATAGACAATAAATAAATATGATATTTTTATATTATACATACTTGAGAATATAACAGTTTCCGAAGTTTTTAAATTTTTTATTATCATCCGAAACTACTACTGCTTCGTTAAGTAATATTCCCAGAGTAAACGTTTAAAGATAGGTTTAGTTTTTGCTTCTTTTATATTTCTGGGTAACATGTTCCAGAGTCTTACTGCGTTTGAAGTGAAAGAATTGTAAGAGAAGCCCGTGCGACAGAAAGGAACATGAAGAGTTAGATTTCCGCGGAACGGAGAAATCGGTTATGAGAATCGCCCTGATACTGAAATTTGCATTTCAGATATGCAGGGACAAACGGATCGTGTAAAATAGAGAATAGCATAGAAAGGATTCTAAAAGATCTACGAAGTGGAAGAGGCAGCCATTTGAGCTGAGAACGGAATGAAGAAACGTGATCGAATTTACGTAAGCCAAAGATAAAGCGAATACAATTATTGAGAAGACGATCCAGTTTGTTAAGAAGTTCTTGAGAGGCATCAGCATAGCATACATCTGCATAATCTAGTATTGGTAATACGAGCGTTTGAACCAACATTACCTTTGTTCGCACTGGGAGAAATTTCTTGAGTCGATACAGACAACGCAAGGTGTTGATAACTTTTTTGCTTACTTCCGTGACTTGCGGCCGCCAACTTAGACTGCTGTCAATGATAAGCCCTAGATTTTTCACAGTAGCTGAATAAGGTATGACAGCATTATTAAAATTTACAGGTGGCAGTGAATTAAAATCCAATGTAGATAAGCGACGGCTACTTCCAACTATAATTGCCTGGCACTTGGTAGGGTTAACAGTAATACCGAATTTGCTAGACCAATCAGAGATACGAGTGAGGTCAGAGTTTAGCTCAGTGATCGCATCTTCGATATCATTAACATCAGACTGAGCATATATTTGTAAGTCATCGGCATAGAGATGGTACGTGCAGCGAATGTGAGATGTAATGAGATTTATAAAAATTGAAAACAAAAGAGGTGAGAGAATTCCGCCTTGAGGAACGCCAGCGACCAGCGTGCACCAGTCAGAAATAACTGGACCCACGCGAACAGCCTGCTGACGTCCCTGAAGATAGGATGCGAGCCATTCCCGCGCTGATGAGGAGAAACCAATGTGAGAAAGTATTGTAAGAAGGATGTCATGATCAACAGCATTAAAAGCTTTTGAGAAATCTATTAAAACTAACACAGTTAATTTTGACTCCTCCATACCTATACGTAAATCTTCCGTAACTTTAAGCAGGGCTGTTGTTGTACTATATCCTGGCCTGAAACCTGATTGATAGCTACTTAAAAAGTTATTTTTAAAAACGTAGTCTGAAATTTGTCTGTGAGCAACAGCTTCAAGTACTTTTGATAGAAAAGAAAGAATAGAGATAGGACGAAAGTGAGAAACAGAACTAAGATTATTTATTTTTGGAAGTGGGAGAACAAAAGCATTTCGCCATAGTGAAGGAAAAACCCCAGTATTTAATGAAAAATTTACTATGTGAGTAAGTACTGGTAAGACATAATCGAGGATGAGATTGATCATGATTCTGCTCACATCATCAGAGCCTACTGCGGCGGACTTGATGGAAGAAATTGACTTTTTTATAACCTCATCAGTAACGGGAGAAAAATTGAAAGAGCTTTTGTAAAATTTTGGAAGAGAATTAATATGGGCAATAGTAGTAGATTTAATTGACGAATGCAGCTGTGGTGCGGTAGAAAAGTATGTATTAAGTTGATTAACAGAGAAGATTGAAGGATCAAAGTTAGAAGCAGGTTTACCTATCCCGATTGATTTTAAAAATTTCCACGAATCAGCCATAGAAGCGTTAAGGATATTTCGATGAATATAACGGCGTTTAGCGGCCCGCACCATCTGATTACACCGATTCCTAGCGGCTTTGAATCGAGTCCAGTTAACAGTACACCGATTACTCTTATATTTACTAAATTCTCGATCACGCTTTGCCATAGCCCTGCGGATATCCTCAGTAATCCACGGCGCAGGAGATCGTTTCAGTCTGACTTTGTGTGGAGGAGCGTGTTTATCAAACAACTTCTGTATATTTGAATTAAAAAGAGCTACTTTTTCGTCAACACTCTCTACTCTGTAAGTATCACTCCAATCTATACTACAAGCACCTTGCTGAAGTTCCTCAACATTAAGTCTCGCTAGATTACGCAGATGCACCATCACATGATTGACCTTAGGACATTTAATCCTATAAGAAATATACAGCAAATCGTGCCTTGAAAACCCAGGGGCGGAGAGTTGACCGTGGCCAACGACATGGTCTTCAGAAGCGACCACTATTAAATCTATTAAAGAATCAGCAGTATCAAGATTGTAGTGTGTGGGGTCGAGAGGAAGAAGTGACAAGTTAAAGGAGTTCATAACTGTATACAATTCACGTGACCTCGCAGAGTTACAGAGAATATCGGTATTGAAGTCTCCCATTATAATAAAGTGCTGATAATCAGAGCCGATAGAAAAAAGAGCCGATTCAAGGTCACAAAAATAATTAACTCCTGGTGGACAGTAAATTGCACCGAGAACAGTCTTAGTCCCACTGATGGTAATCTCCAAGAACATGTATTCTATTGTACCAGAATAAACAGAAGAAGAAGCACATAATTGTTTATACGGTATACTTACGTAATGGTATATAAATATATAATTTTTATATATTTATATACCATTACGTAAGTATACCGCTACACCACCACCTCTTTTGCCCGTACGATCATTTCTTAAGAGGACAAAACCAGGAATTCCAAAGGAGGTGGACGGTAAGGTAGGTTTTAACCAGTTTTCCGAAACAAGTATCGCAGAAATAGACTGATTATGAAAAGTATCAACAAGTTCATTATAATGTTGCGGAATGCTCTGAACGTTAATATAACAAACGTTAAAGTTATTAGTCAAACCATGAAACTTTTGAGTAAGCAGATAACGAAGAGTAGTAGGTTCCGAAAAAGAGTCATTTAGTGAAAAAAAAGAAGAATCTGAATCAGCAGAGAGAAATAGTTCATTGGTATCAGAATCTGTCATAATATATGATTATCATAATATATGAGTCTAAAAAATAGAAAAAAAACCCTATAATACTGATAATTGCACTGCAAACAAACGCGCCGGTAAACTGTTTACAAAAAGAAAAATTAAAATATTACACGAAAACAACTAGTAATACTTACTACAAGAAAGCATCTAATTTTAATTATTTACAATTGCAGAGACAACAAAAATCATACGTATTGAAAAAACGGAAAAAAAAAACATATGTTAATCACTTCGAGAAGTGGTAATTTAAACGAAAAAAAAAATACTCTAAAGCGTAATTTCACGAAATTTAAGGTTCAGATTGGTCTGTACTATTACTTGTGTCGCAAACCAGCCTAGTAACCGGTTGCGGAGAACAAAAGGATCGAATACAAAAGCGCTCAGTGACGTACACAGTACACACAGCAGTAGTAGTAATTAATAAGCCGTCGAAGTGTAAACAAAGTATTACCACTATACCGAGAATGTTTACTTATTTCTGAATGCTCGTCGGGTTCTTGGCTGCTCGCTACGGGAAACTACACTACTTGTTCCTGCCTTCACTTGTTCCGGCTCCTCGTTGCACCCAGCTTTATGAAGATCGCGCAGTAGTGCATCCAGGTCGTTAGCGCTAAAGATGTGACGTCGAGACCCGTCAGGCAGTCTAACGCTTATGTTGCCCTCGAATGACCAGACTTTTTTAATTCCAAAATGCTTACGGGCTTGAAGAAATAAGTCTTGCCTGTATTTTGTAAGGAATTCCGATAATTTAAACGAGGTGCCTTTTAACATTGTTTTTTAAACCAAACAGTTGAGCGCAGTGACATATCTGTGAAGCGCATTAATATAGGACGAGTATGGTGTAATTTGACCGGGCCAAGTCTGTATGCTGCTCGAAGACAAGATGGTGCTATATCTTTAAGACCTAGATTTTCGTGAAAAATTTTGATCACGACATCGGATAAATCTTCGCCTGGTTTTTCAGGGACACCGCCTATTAAAAGGAATTTCCTGCGATGCCTTGTTTCTATAATGTCAAGCGAGCGACTGATTTCTGCAATTTGCTGGCGAAGAAGGTTAAACATATCCTTGACGTAACTCTGAAAAGCGGTATAGTCCTCGCTGATCCTGTCCACATTGCTACTCTTGGAAGCGCTGGAGTTGAGTTTTGATTCAAAATCCGCCATTTTACGAGTGATGAGCGCTTCCAAAGACTCCTGACTTCTGGAAATATCGGCAATTGTGGACATAGTGACGTATGTAGTAACAAATGTTCGTGTGTAAAAAACTTAGTTCCAGCAGTTTGTGCAGTGCTAAAAAAACTAGTGCATACGAAGGTAAACCTTTACGCGTTGATGCTTAATACCGTATTATATAGAAAAATAATAAAAGTATGGTAAATTACTTCTTTTTTAAAATAAATACGTTTTACGAAACGAAACACGTCTGCACTTATTTACACCCACCCGCACTTTGCACTTGGCACTAGGTATGAGGTGATTCTTCTCTCAAAGGTGCAGAAGATATAAAATATTTTTGAATAGGTACATAATTCATTTTCTTTAATAAGTTACTTCACTAAATTTTATTATGATTATTATAATATTTTTTATTAATTTACTGTAAAAGATTGCACGCCATTATCATGGTATAATGTAAGTTTGTCTAGAAAAGTATTTATGGATTGAGAGGGAATGGCACCACTGTAAGAACAAGATAAAAAACAACAGCGAAATTTTCTAATATTATGCCGAACAAATGATGAAGGTATTGAAGGAGATATTTAGGAACAAAGGCATGCAGAAGGAGCAGGGCAAGCTAATGTCAAGTTTTTTTTATTATTATTTACAGATCTCAAATCAAATTATCGTTAGAATAATTCGAAAAGAAATCCGCAAAGAATATAATAATCCGAAAATTATGTGGACTAGATTTTTACCTAATAAAAGGAATGATATGAAATAAGAATTACAATGAATTTAAACAATGTTCGTTACCTGTCAATTTTGTTCAAACACAAAAACGTTGTTATTTATATTGATCTTAGCGACTTTTGTAAACAATCAGTACAACGCGGTACCTAGTAATTACTAACAATGAATATAACATGAAACTATAACATGAAATTGAGGTGGATATAATGAATTTACAATATATAAAATAATAAAACTTTTTGGAACCAATTACTTTTACAAATTATCACCAGGGTTGCCACAAGAGATAGATATCTCTAGCGGAGCGTTGACTTCATAAGACGAGACCTCTCCAACATAACGTTTAGGTTCAGTGTGCCTCTAACCATTCGGTAACCGCTGCCAGTTTTCACCCCTGCGATCACTGAGATATCGCTGAACAGTTGCCGTCTAGTCGTCATAATGAAGTCAATCTCATTTTTTGTCGAACCGTCGGGGCTCGACCAGGTCCACTTCCTGTGGGGCCGCTTCTGGAAGAAAGAGTTCATCATAAACCATTTCTCTTTTTCCATGAAGTCGGGCAGCTGCTGGCCTCTTGGGTTCCGTTGCCCTATCCATAATTTTCCTACCTTCAAAGTCAAAGTTCAAAGTTCAAAAGTTCAAAGTCTCCTATCGACACCGTTTAGTGGGTTTTGGAGGAATGCATGGCTTTAAAAGTATCCTCATACGTATCTTCAACCTCCTCCTCGGGATATGCCAATATGGTGCAATTGGTGCGTAGACCTGTATGACCTTCAGCAACCGAACCGTTTGGTGATTCTGAATATAAGGAACGCAACCCTCGTCGACACACTCCTAATATTTACAACGTTGTTAACTAGAGACTTGTGGACGATAAATCTAATAAAAATACCTCCTCGGGATAGACGGTCGCCCTCCCGGTGATAGAACAATCTGCCGTTTGCGAGAATTACCGTGTCTAAAAAATAAAATACCTAATTAGCACCTAAAATCCCCAATTTTGACCTTTTCTAAATGCAAATTCCTGACTTTGCGTTGATAGCGAGACACAACTTGTTATATCGCTTTCTCATGGTCAATAAATTACCAAAACATTTAGTGAGAAATCACTTATCGACACTATTGTTTAAAATTTGTCTTTTAAGGCCCATCCAATTAGCGCAGTATCCACCTCGAAGCGGTATCTATCTATTGATCCATCTTTTAGGCATATGCGATGCTGTCACTATTTAAAAGAATACGCAATCTCAAAATTATTTTTTTTCGCTTACGATTCAAATTTTGATATGATATCTTAATATATATATATATATATATATATATATATATATATATATATATATATATATATATATATATATATATATATGTATATATATATATATATATATATATATATATATATATATATATATATATATATACATATACACAAATTACGTGTCACGTTGTTTGTCCGCGATGGACTTCTAAAGTACTTAACCGATTTTAATTACATGATGTGTGATTAAAATTGGTTAAGTAGTTTAGACCACCGTGTGCAGTTTGGTCCAACTTGATAGATAAGAGTTTTTTTGCCCATGAGTGACCCATAATTTTTTTGCTAAGGATTTCTAATAGGTATTGATAAAGGGTCGTCGAAAAAGCCCACCAAGTTTGTCTAACCCTCCACCAAACACCCTGCGCAACAATTTAAACCAATAAAATAATTAAAATAAAAAATTTCAATTCACGTGATTATACCACTACCAGCTATATGCTACAAAAATCTTCATTTCCACTGTATGAAAACGCTTATTTATATTTTTACAATAGTGACTGTTACGGCCCTCAGTTACCCCGACAAAAGTCGACAGGATTAGGGCCCATCAGTAATCCAACTCGACGAGCAACCGAGGCGAGGACCCAAAACTACAATCGAGCGCGATCCCCACTCGGATAACATAGTTCAGCGTTCAACCGACAAGCAAGATTCCTTAGCACGATATTAAAATACAACACAAGCCACGCGTCGATACTAATCTATGGCAATCGAAGTTAAATAGTCACTCAAAACTCAAAAAAAAACCTCTTTGTCACACATATTAACGAAATAAAACAAGACAATGGAGGCCGTCGCAATGCGACGCAGCAATTCTTACGTAACTCGCGACTTCTAATCGACACAGTCGTCGCGTCCAAAGATTCTGCTAGACTGGCAGGCACCACCGTAGGCGCAAGCGAAGGCCCTCCCGCGCAACGCTAACCGGTTCTCCGCTCGGAACTAGCGCCTTGCAATTTGGCGTAAACAGTGACATTATTAGTTCATTCCATAACATGAAAAGATTGATATACTCTGATTATTATTTATTAAAGGCGCCGATGGGCGGATTTGGTATGTAACCTTAGAATCAGAATATTTTTTTTAAATCGCAGATATCTACAGGGCATTCCGAGTATAGCTAGATTATTGTAAAATATAGCATTAAGAAAATATTAGGTCTTTTTATTGTTGTTAGGCCGCCCATAGGCACCAAAGGCATTAAATGTGTGATTACAGTAGAATCTCGATTATCCGGATCAAATAAAACCAGGGATATTCCCTATAATCGAAATTCCGGATAATAGATTTCAAAGTCAAATCAAACAATACTTAAATTTTAATCAATTTTTATTATGTTATGGATTTTACGTACGTTGTTTAAATAATGCGATATAAAAATTACATGCTGTAACAATAATTTTATTTTTTATTTATTTATTAATTTATTTCAGATAACATAAGATCCATATCATTAAAATTGATTGATTTAAAAACATTAATTAATTGATAAAGTGGCCGTGGAAGGAAAAGGGGAGATCTCCCGACACGTTTACGCGACGACAGTGCCGCTACAATAAATAATAATAATAATAATATATCATGAAAATACAATAACTTAAATACATAATATAACATATAAACACAATAATAACTAACACATAATTATTATTTAGTATCTTCTCACTCCCACAATTACTGGGACATGTTTGTCGCAGCAATGCCGGAGGATAGAACAGTCCAATCTGTCTCCTATCATTTTCAGAATAATATTGGAGCTGGCCCGCACTCTGCGCACCAGTGACGCGCACTGCTTACGCATGTTCGCGTGAAAACAGGCACTGCGCGCCTCCGCAAAACATGCCAGAGGCACTGCAGAAGCGGGGCAGCCCCAAAACCACCCTGAAAGCGTTATAGTACAGGACGCGGAGATCGTTGTAACTTCGTTTATTATAGTCTGCCCACAGGCTGGATGAATAGAGTGACGTACAATAAGCTCTAAACAGTGTAATTTTTACCTCCTGTGAGCAACGCGCAAATCTGTGGGCTATCATATTGGCTCTGATGGACAACGCACTCCGCTTCCGCTCAATGTCCGCATTGTCCCTGAGGTCATTAGTTATTATGTGTCCCAGGTACTTAAATTGGTTGACAACTTCTAGGGGCACCCTATTCAGTAACACCGGAGGTAAATCCTGGAGACACTTGGTACCTGCCTTGAAGACCACGCATTGACTTTTCTTCACATTGTACTTTAGACCGTGTCCACTCGCATTCTCTTCACAAATGCGTATCAGTTTATTAAGCCACAGATCGACGCACTCAGCAAAACCATGTCGTCAGTGTAACTCAGATTGTAAACACATACGTCGTCGATATGACAGCCGACGTGCTGGCTGCTGAGAGCGACGATCAAATCATTCATATACAAATTAAAAAGTGTCGGAGATGTTAATCCGCCCTGCCTGACTCCACATTCAAGCCAATACGGATTCGACACTGCTCCCGCCCAACGTACGCTGTTATATTGGTGTGAATAGCAATACTGGAACACGCTAATGAGTTCCTCAGATAAGTTTATGCTTCTCTGCTTATCCCATAAACGGTCGTATCGGACTAAATCAAAAGCCCTTGATAAGTCGAGGAAGCAGGCATATACAGGCGTCTTGCGGTTTTTATTTAACGGTATGCTTAAAACACATTATTGCGCTTTCAGTCGACAGCTGCGGTCGAAACCTGAACTGGTTATCATTCAGCTTTACTTGTTTATTTAACTGTGTACACCTTTGCTATGACAGTGGCAAGGGAGATAGGCCTGTAGTTACTTTTGTCGGTAAGATCACCAGTTTTATTTTTCACTACAGGCACTACAACTGTCTTCATAAAATCGGCTGGTAAGTAAGAATGGTCCACGCATAGCGAATAAAACATAACCAATACCCTCGCGACATGTGGCCCGGCGTACTGCAGGTGCTCAATACTAAGATCGTCATGTCCTGGTGACTTACCTCTTGATATACTTTTTATGGCTTTTGAAAAATCTTTTGCCAAAAACGCGGTCGTTACTACGTGACTACTTATATTACTATTGATCACATCCCCGGCGGGGCCCAGTGGCGATTTCACAGAAAAGTGGTCCCTAAAGACAATTGCAATGTCCTTGGGGTCGTTCACACCATCGACGCTCACAGGGAGGCCAGGCCGTACATTAATTTTACTAGTGTTTTTCCAGAAGTCCTTAAAGTTACCCTTTGAATGCTTATCCGCAAGAGAGAATAATGATATACACAATATGTACCTATACATGTAATTTAATATTTTGATTGGAAATAACTCGTTATTGATCGTAATGACGTAATGAATCACATCTTTTCATTGCAGCCAAGTCTCCGATGCGCTTCAGTTGTAACAACTGCATGAGTTCCGATTCGTCCTATCTTTCAGACCACTTCAAACAACATCCAGAGCTTCAAAACCTCCTGCATGAGATAGTACTTGACATACATCCCCGGTCTAGGTCTCTTCTTTATCTTCTCTCTCGTTACTGTAGTCAATGATTTCTTTATCAGTTAATATTTGGAATCCAGGATCTCCACTATCGCAGTTCAGCTACTCTTTGATATTGTCTCTCTTTGATAGGTTGCAATATCGATGTTACGTTAGGGGGCAAAAACTTAACTGTAAACTTCCCATTTTCTCAACTGAAACACTATTTCAGCGGAAGGGAGCGTTGACGCATTATCTAACAACAACAAAACATCGCCCTCTTTTTCCACATCCTTTTGAAATTTCTTCCCCTCAGGGGTAAATGTTTTTTTCATAACAAGTAAGAAAAATATCAGTGTTCATCATCCACGCCTTTTGTTGGTTAGCGTAAGCAGTGTTGCCAGATTTTTTTCACCTTCCCCCCTAGATTTTTCCAAAAAACCCTTAGTTTCCCTAGGTAGGGGGATAAAAAACCTTTAAATTTTTATTCGGTCAAGTTTCGTGTAAATCAGACTTATCAAAAATAAAAGTTTCTACTACATACAAGCTACGTAATTAGACCATTCAACTCTATGGACGAGTAATGCGCCTAATGTTACGAACAAAAAAGTCTGTCACTTTTGGTGCGGGGGAAGAAACACTACATAGACAGTACTGCACACCTACTAAATAAAATTTTGTGTCACTAAGGCACATACAAATCTAAATCTCCTACACTATTACACTTTATGCACACATGTAGGTTAAATACATCAATATAGAAAAAGTTATGAGTATAAGACGAACAAATTAATTGCGATACTACCATATCGAAATTTTATATCGATAATAAATTGTCGGCATTGTCCGTTTTGAAAAAGAATTCGGAAGTTGGTAAGACTAGTGAAAACCCTTCAGAAAAACCTCTAGATTAATTTCGTGATATTAAAACCTCTAAAAAAACCTCAACGTCCTCCAAAAACCCCTAGATTGAGGAAAACCCTCTAGATATGGCAACACTGAGCGTAAGTTAAGGGAGTTTTAACATTATTGAAACTGCGTGGATTTTTTGATTTACCAATAAGTAGCAGTGGCAATCAATGTGTTCCTTTAGCGTTCGCACACTTTGTGCCCCGCTGCTGCATTTTCACGACGTGATACTAATGATGTTCTTAGTAAAGCTTTCCAATAAGACCTGTTTCGTCCGCATTGTATACAAAATCCAAATCATATTCTTTTCCCTTTAGAAAGTTTTTTAACTCGTCTACAAAACTCGACCGAAGGAACGTTAACCCACAGTTTTTCTCTTTGAATCTCCAGTTCCCGAATTCCATGTGTGGATTTGAATCTTGCTAACCATCCATAGCTTGCCTTGAAAGTAATATCACCCCCAAGCTTTTGATTAAAATTCAATGCTTTTTCACATAAAAGAGGTCCAGATATGGGCTGGCCATATGCTCTCTATTGTAAAGACCTGTTAATAACTACGTTCACAAGAATTTCATTTTGAAATATTTTCATGACTACGTTGCGAGCTTCCATCTTCTTTCTCAAGCGCGCAGGTGAATTTCATTATGGAATCAGAATTATTTTTAATGTCTGATATCATAGAAGTCTACACTATATTATATTAAACTTTTACTTTTAACTTCCTGCCAGTTCACCATTTTTTATACTCTCAATTATATTCACTTTGCCTTTAAGAGACAAAACTAATTCTTTTTCGTTTAAACATTTTAGATGCACAAAATTTAAAGACAACCTATCATTTTAACCCTATCAAAGGAAGTGCAACAATAACAAACACTATCGCGTAAACAAATGATAGCGAGAATATACGTCGGAGGCGGGAATAAACTTGTCGTAACATGTCTCATTGCGCCGTCAAAACATTTTAAATCGGCATTTAAAGCCGTGACGAATGAGTCCGGATAATCGGATGTTCTGATAATCGATGTTCAGATAATCGGGATCTGCACCTCTGACGGGCATATTAAGCTCAGTTTCCTTTCAACTCAAAAGGCTGCATCTCTGACGTATCTTTTATTTGGCTCAGTTTCCTTTCAATTAAGAAAACTGCATCTCTGACAAATCAATTATGCTCAGTTTCCTTTAATTAAAAAAATATCCCATTTCCATTTGGAATAAACAGGCTTGGTTGGGCAAAGGGCCTAAGGGTTCCCGAGTTCGATTCCCCGGTCGAGCCTTGACCCTATTACGCGAGATGTTACACTAGATGGACTGTATACGCGGGATCCTTCTTATGCTTCAACAAGATGACGGATGTGGCACGCGGTTCCTTGACAATGCACTCGCTCTTCGGAAATCTATTGCTTGCCAAGGTTATGAAGGAATCCTACTTGAGCACATTAGGAGAAATGAAATGGGGCGGGTTAACTAATAAACAAATGCTCAAGTAGGTACAAGAATTACAGGAAAAACACACTTACCGGGGTGTGACTCCGTTGCGACTGATGACGCTTCCGTTGCGGTGATGCGACGTGAGGTGGATTCTTCTGGGGCGCCCCAGAGATGCGATCCAGGCCAGTTGTGCGATAGAAGAGAATGGTGCGCGACGATATCTCACACTATGTGAAGCGGTTACTTCCGGAGCGCGACTGCTCCAGGTAGAGCGGTTCAGACTAGTGACGCGTGAGCAAGAGAGCCCTCTAGGATGCGACTGTCCCAGGCGGTGCGGTTCCAACTAGCGGCGCAAAGGCAAGAGAGCACTTGAGCGCAGCGCGCGAGGTTATATCGGCTTTTTTCCCACCGAAGTTGGGCGCTCTTCTCATTGGTTGCAAGAATCACGCAACATTCTAGAATCTCTTCTTTCCCCTCTCTCCCCCTCATCCCGGTGTGTACGGAGGGACGATAGACCAAGGAAAGGACAAAAGCTTGGCAAGCATACCCTCGAATAAAATACGAGTCGTTTTCCGCGCAACCATGCCCCCCGGCTTGAAGGGTCCCCTTCAAAATAACAAAAACAACTAACGCTAACATTAAAGTAACAAAATAACTAACGCTAAGATTAAACCTAAATTTCGACTACAATTTCTCTAATCTAGAAAACTAATCTAATTATTGAATGGGCAAAGGGCACAAACGGACAACAGGGCGCATGTAAGACCCATTCCCTCCACCATCCCATGGTCCTACCCGCCTTGCGGCATACGGACCGAATCTCAGGAGACGCACACGGTACTTGCTCTCGGCTCTTTCCCGCGTGCGCTTGCTTGACTCCCTACAAATTTCTCTGATCCGTCCCTCTTCTCTACATTACACTTCTCCCCCTTCTGGGGCGTGACTCCACAGCGACGACACTTCGCGTTCAGCAGCTATCTGGTCGTGTTATTTAGTCCTCATATTGTTTCCTCTTGTGATGCCATGCATGCGCAAATCTCCTTAGTTCCTTGAAGTTGGATTCGCAGCACACTAGGTCCCGGAAATAAACTGGTCCTATTGCTGTTCTTTGTATGCTGTCCAATAGTGTGTTCCTTTCTTCGACATACAGATCACAATCCCATAATGCATGATCACGACTCTCCAGTGCAGAGCCACAGGGGCATAAACCGGAGTTCCTAAGGTTGAATTTCAGAAGACGCTCATTGAAGCAGCCGTGACCAACCAGAATCTGCGATACTGCATAATCGGGCTCGACCCACCTGAAGATTAGGCGCTCTGTGATATCTGGGAAAAACTTGTAAAGGTCCCTGCCATCTTGGCTTGAATCCCATCGGTCCTGCCAAATGGCAACGACAGCCGCCATCATCTCCCGCTTTTTCTTCCTGCGCTCCTTGTCGACCAGACCCGTCCCCTCCTCGTCGACTCGTCCCGCGCGTAGGACTTCCAGGTCGGCAGGCAATACGCCCGCCAACACCGGTAACGCTGCGTTGCTAGCCGTCCTGTAAGCCTTCGTGAGAAGAATCAAAGCTGATCTTTGCGTCCTCATCAGTACGCTTCTGATAACGTAGAGGGACGAGCGTCGGTACCATACGGCAGCAGCATATGTCAACGTTGCCACATACGTCCCTGAATACATGACTCTAAGGGCGTAATATCTTATGCCCCAGGTCGATGAAGACAATCGCGACATCTTCCCGAAGCAAGCAGCGGCCTTCTCGCCGATATACAATGCATGCTGCACATAGGACCTAGCCTCGTCCAAAACTATACCAAGGGCTTTTGCCTGTGAAACACTCGTGATCGTAGCACTGTCCATCTTGGTAATTGGTCCACGTTTAAACTTGCCCTTGTAGGTCATCGTTTGTGACTTCCCGGCAGAAAACACTAGTCTATTACGGACACCCCACTCGGACACGGCAGCGGTCATAGCTGCCGCTTTGCGCTCTATTGCGGAGCGAGACGATGCTTCGATCACGATCGTCACATCATCGGCGTAAGCTACGAAGCGTACTCCTTCGGGTTTTGGCAGCTTCAGGAGGTCATCGAGTAGGAGGTTCCACAGGGTCGGTCCCAGCACCGATCCCTGAGGACACCTCATCGTGGAGACCTTCCACACTACCCGATTTCCAGCAAACAGTCCCACTCGGCGATTTATGAAGTAACTCGTTAAAATACGGTAAATATTAGGTGGAACGCCACATTGCTTAGCCTTGAGTAGGACCATTGGCCACCAGGCATTGTCGAATGCTCCAGATATGTCCAGAAAGATCAATTGCACGTAGTTCTCGGTTGAACCGCTTGCAATGCGGTTGATGGTGTTAAGCGCGGTCACTGTTGATCGGCCACGTGTAAAGCCATGTTGAGCGTCGGAGATTCCGCGATAGAGACATGGAGCGCAGGAAATAATTACGCGCTCTAAAATTTTTCCCAATACGGGCAACAGGGTTATCGGGCGGTAGGCCTTAGGGTCAGTGAGCGGCCTGTCGCCACCCTTTGGCAGAACAACCAATTTGCCCATCTTCCACAGATTCGGAAGAACGCCCTCGACTATGCACGCCCTGAACATGTGCCAGATCTCGTCGCCAGTAACCCGCCATGCCTGTCTAACAATCTTAGCCGTGATTCCGTCAATGCCGGGTGCAGTGTTCGGCAGCTCTCGAATGATGAGTCCAACTTGTTCCTTGGTTGGTGGAGTAGCATCAGTTCCAGATGGAGCGCATGCAGCAGCGATTCGCACTTGTCGATGGTATTCAGTGTCCCGGGCGAGATTATCGTCTGGGCATAAGGCGTTGACGAGACCAAGCATGGTGTCTCCGGTCGTCCTAGTATAGCCGTCGGCTAATTTCATTCCACTAAGCACGTTCAGAGGTGGACGGAATCGTCCACTTGCTGTTCGGTAAGCCAGGCCCCACGGGTCGGTGTTACCTGACTCCGCAACGGACCGGAAGAAGGCAAGTTCAGCATCTTTCATGGCTAACTTGTAGCGTATTCTAACTGCACGCAGTTGATCATGTAGTGCCTTCTCCCTGTCGCCTCCTGCGTGACGTGAAGCCTGCCACTTGCGACGTGTACAGTAGACCTCATTTCGCATACGGTCAAGAGCCGGTGACCACCATTCGTACCCTTCTTTTTCCTTTTTAGCCCGTGTGCCTAGTCGCTCCCTCGCAGTACGAAGGAGTATTGCAGAGTACTGCTCACAGATTTCATTAGCTGGGCGCGTTAGCCTCAGCTGGGACATGCGGGCGTGCAGAGTCGAACAGAATCCTCCCCAGTTCACACCACGTTCACGAAAGTAACAGCCGTTATCTGAAAACTCTGTGCCATCATACATCCGTGAGTCGCCAAGGATAACGCCAAACGTTATCAGCTGGTGGTCACTCACACTGACACCCTCATGCACCTTCCAGTCGGCAACCCTCACACTACGTGTGGAGATGGTGATATCCACGTTGGATGAGCCGTTTGGACTATGAAAGGTTGGCGGTTGGCCCTCCACATTATGCACCAGCAATATCCGTCCGAGGATGAATCCCTCCATCTGGGACTTGCGGTATTCCGTGTCGGGGCCACGACCTGCCCATTGCCTGCGCTCGCAGTGCCACATTGGAGAATGAGCGTTACTGTCCACTCCAATAAGTATTGGGTGACCAGAAAGCTGATCCATCACGTGTGTGAGATGTTGCAGGTGAAGAGAGATGTCATGACTGTACTGGCAGTATAACGATACGACGTACATGCTAAGGCTCTGGCGGCTGACATGACCTACAACACAGTGTTCGTTACATAAGTCATGTAGAAGTGTAACTATAAATCGTGAGCTTACTGGTAATAGGCCGGCCTTAGGGTTGGTGCCACACCCTAGCACTCGAGGATGCTGATGTTGCTCCTGGACTAGTACGAGATCCAACCCCAGTTCTCCAGCTATGACAGGAAGCTCAGTGGTAGCCACCTTGGAGCCTTGCAAGTTTAGCTGACCTACGCGAAAGGTAATCGTCTTAACCATATTGGGTCATGTTAACCGACTGCTGTTCCGCATGCATACGTGCAGGATAGCTGAGAGCGGCAGTAGTATGGGTGTCAGCGTCTTTCCGCTTGAAGCGCTTGCATGTGGCGCAACACTGTGTAGCCGACTGGCACTCTGCGGCACAATGCCCAGTCTCGCCACATTTACCGCACACCATGGATGCCGCCCTGCAATGCTTTTCCGGATGGCCGTATTACTGACATTTAGAGCAGCATGTCACCCGTACGAAATCGCAGATTTCTGCTTCGTCCCAACCAATAAAGACGCTGCCAAGGCCGACCAACTTATCACGCAACGCAGATGTGCACTCTATAACTACTGTGGTGCGTGGTCCATCTCTGCGGCCCTTCTTGAAGGCAACTCTGCAGGACTCATTGAACTTGTCCTTAGACCAGTCCGGGTCATCACTCAGATTGATCCTGTACAAGTCCTCTAGGAAGTCAGAGGCTGGTGGGTCCGAGCGCAAATTGCGCGTGCACCAGTGGGCGCCTACTTTTTGGGTCGGAAACCTTTAAGGATGGCGGAACCGCCGCCTTCAATTTCTGGGCAGCCTCGACAGTCGCCGTCTGTACCACAATGCCGGAGTTCCCAACTTTCCGTACACTGTGAAATTTTATGCCCTGGGTGCCAGGCTGAACTGCCTTCTGCAACTCGGTCTTGGTCTCATCCGAATTTATCGCCTCATTGTTTGGGTAAACAATTACAGCCGGGCCCTTGGACTGGACACAGAGTGGTGGCTTACCCTTAGGCAGCTTCAATCTGGAGGCATAGCTGTCAGCAGAAGAAGTTGAAGAGGCCACACAGGGGATAGTAGGGGCAGGAAGGGTCTGGGCTTGAGCAACCGAAAGTTCCAGCTGCGCACACTTGAGTTTCAAGGCCGTTACCTCCTGTTCCTTTTCGCCGTACCTAATCTCTAGCGTTGCCACGTACGCTAGGATGTCTTGGCTGAGGCTGGCAATGCTGGTCTTATCAGCCAAGTTGAGCTTGTTGCTCGCATTGGCAACAGTTGCGATTCCTTTGAGAGCCGCGTGTACCCTCTCCAGAAGCGCAACCTTGTCCAGCACTGAGATGCCACTGGAGCCATCAGGATAGCTGAACCGAGAAGCATTTCCTGAAGTTGAGGCGGGGTCTGGCATAGGCTTTGTTAGTATGCCACTAACTGGCGGATGCACCAACTTCTTCTCTGCGACGCGGCGCCTGACTGCCTCCTGCACGTCCTCGGGTGAGGTTAACACCCTTTTGGCTGTCGGTATAGAAGCTGCAGCAGTAGAGGTGCTTTGTTGAACCGGGGGTGTGCTAAACCCTTGCGGGGGGGTGCGGCGCAGCGAGGTACGCGGTGTAAAACCAGCCTCTCGCCGCATCTGCTCCAGTTCCTCAAGCTCAGCTTGTTTCCTGGCGAGCTCATCCTCGATGAGCTGCCGCTCCGTACCACCCGTGTCATCCTCTTCCATTTATAAATAAATATCCAAACAACAGACCAAATAAAGAGCAAAAGGGAAAAAAATAATAATAATAATTATAGATTATATGTATAAGATAAATATACTAAGGGAAATTAAAAACTTATATCTAGCAATACAGTGCCAGAGACAATGACAATGACAGCTGCCAAACGTCAAAGTCAGATGTCAGACGTCAGACGTCAAACGTCAATTGAATCTGACAACCGCAAACGTCAATTGAAACTGAGAACTGAAAGGGCGTGCTCACCACGTGCTTACAAATTAACCTCAATTTAAGGTTAGATGAAATAAAATTAAATAAGTAATACTATTATAGAAATATTACTCTAAAATGTAAAATAAACTAAAAGAAATAATTAGAAATACTTAGCTCAGCACAGGGATACACCAGGTAATATCAATTGCACTGAACGATTAATATTTCATAGAAATGTTTAAAATATACACAAATTAACAATATAAATTCACGAAAATTATCACAATATGTAACCACATATGCCACGAACACTAATAGATAGCACTTATGACAAAGGGTTAACTTGGGACACTTTAAATGAATTTAAAATGCGGAGATTGTACTGACACGTCCGTACGCTAAAGCGGTCGAACGCGAAGTAAGTAACGCGGTCGAACGCTTGTAAGACCCAGTCGAGGTTTTAACGCGAGCTACCCTAGTTACCCCATTGGAACCGGGAAAAACTCCTTCGACGATCCCTAAGGGCCAATGGAGAGGCGGCGTATTCTCCTTGGTGAGTTGTTGTGTTCCATTTTTGCCGAGACTGCAACGTATGCAAGTATTCCATTTTCCATCGTTTCCAAAATGACTGCACCAACCAGTCCAATAATTTATGGCGTGCGGAAATACTACCGGTGTGCGTAAAGGGCTTTACGGATTGTACTTACTTACTTACTTATCTTCACGCACAATCCCTAACGGGGTGGCCAGAGAGAACAGATCGCCAAGTGTCACGATCCTTACATACCTCTTTCGCTTCTTTCGGGTTCATTAACTTCTTCATACATGCACGTCTAGGTACCCGAGTACTCTTGACCTTCCCCTCTTCGAGCAATTTGCTCACATGGTCTTCGAAAGTTAGTCTCGGTCTACCTCGACACCTTTTAATATTTACTTTCGCTCTATATATATTTTCTTCATCATTCGGTCTTCACTCATTCGCTAAACGTGCCCAAACCATTGGAGTACGCCCCGATCAATTTTTGTGATAAGGTCATCTTTCAATCCTGCCATATTGCGAATCTCTTCGTTTCGCTTTCGGTCAGCTATGGTAACGCCACACATTTTACGAAGAGATCGCATCTCCACTGCATTCAACTTGCTTTTATGCTTCTTCTGGCATACCTAGGTTTTGCTGCCATATAACAAAGTCGGTACCAACACTGCGTTATGTATTGCAAGGCGTGCACTCTTCACCATGCCTTGCCTTTTTGACTAATGCATTCAGGGCACCATTGACTTTGTTTCCGGCAGCGACACGCCTGTCCACATCTAAATCACGTCTTCCATCCCGGCTGAAAGCACTCCCCAAGTATACAATTACATTTACTTGTTCTAGACATTCCTGATTTACCCATATTTCACATTTCGTTCTCTCTTCGTCCTTTTCAAATACCAGAACCTTAGTTTTATTAGCATTTAAACGGAGACCTTTAATTTCACATTCCTCTTTCATACACGTGACTAATGCCTGCAGTTCTGCTTCTGATGGTGCAATAAGCACTGCATCATCAGCATACAGATTACAGCATACGGATTGTGTTACTCGACAAGACCTAAGATCCGCCATTTCCGGAAATGACGGCTTAGAACGTACACGAAAGCAAGCTATATATCTGTGCACCCTATTGCGGATTAAATTACGTGCTGAAAGAATCCAATAATTCTGGCGCAAGATCAACATCAGCAAGTCGGGGCAGCGTGAGAATTCAATTTATGGTGGTAATCAACTAATAAATTCATGATATGGTCTTTACGCGGTAAAACTATAGGGTGCCGTTGGTCGAAACTCAACTGCGAGTTAGACAAGCGCCCAAGCGCAGGGTAGGTCCCTGACGATTCCATCTTGTAAAAATGGCTTAAGACGTTGAAAAGCGCGACCACAAGTTCTATTCGATTGTAATCTTGTAAATTCATCGGAAAAATGTGCACGTTAAAGTTTGCGCAATACTAGCAACTCGGCATAGCTGTAATTGGACGCTACGATATACGAACGTCGCGGTAAAAGCTTCGCGAATCGACAAACGTAAATCACGCTATGCAATAATTTCGACCAAGAGGACAAACGGTTCGCCAAAGCAATTATTGGAGAAACCTCGCTCGAAACGTTCGCGACAAGAGCGTGCCCCTTCTCTTCCGGTGGTTGGGACACTGACGAAGGGTCGAAATCAGTTATTGGCCACTGCGAGGGTTCCAAGTGAACCCAAGAAGGTCCGTGGAACCAAAGCGGATGGTCCATTATTTGCATCGGGGTGAGTCCACGGGATAGACAATTGGCGGGATTTTCCGTACCAGACACGTGATAAAAGTTCCGTGTTCCTAACTCGTCTTGGATCTTGGCCACTCGGTTCGCGACAAACGTATCCCAACGTTGGGGTGAAGAATGAACCCAACATAAAGCGACGGTTGAGTCAGAAAAGGCAAATATTCTTTCTATGTGAACTCTGTCACTACATGCACTGATGCGGTGATAAGCTTGGTAAGGACTAATATCGCGCAAAGCTCTAAGCGCGCGAGAGAGACAACCTTACGGGAGGAGAATCTTGACTTAGAGCTAATGAGGCTAATCGAACTTCTACCATTATTCTGGACGTGAAAGTATACAACGCCCCCGTAAGCCTTCTCGCTAGCGTCTGCAAACCCAACGACAGTGATAACGCTATCTCTATCGACGTTTATATGACGTGGTATTTTAATTTCGCTTAGTAAAGGAAGTTCCTCTCTAAAACGCTGCCACAACCGAACAATGCTATTATCAGGCGGCGGGTCATCCCAATCGTATTCACATAACCAAAGTTGTTTAATCAAAAGCTTAGCGTATAGCACCACCGGGGCTACGAAACCCATGACATCCCATAATCTAACAACGCATGACAGCATTGTGCGCTTTGTGCACGTTTCTGCGGGCGGGTTTACCTTAAGACTAAACACGTCGGACTCCGGTGACCAACACAAACCGAGCACCTTGTGCGTATCAGAATCGTCGAATTCCTTTATCGCCGAAAGGCGGTGTGATAGTGGGATTGTATCTAAAACCGTACGCGAATTACTGGTCCACTTGACAAGATCGAATTGACCCGATTTCATGAGCTTTATAACCTCGGCGGTGGTTAGGATGGCCTCCTCCACGCTATCGACCGAGTACACAAAATCATCCATATATAATCCACTCTCGATTGCCCTCTGAGCTCTAGAATGGGAGGGACCTTCGTCGGCGGCGAGCTGTCTCGCCGTACGTAGCGCATGAAATGGGTTCGACTTTAAACCAAAGCAAACGCGATTAAATTCAAACACCATTAGAGGTTCCTTTGGGTCAAAGCGATATAAAATGCGTTGAAATCGACGGTCGCATTCAGGGACCCCTATGCAAAGAAACATTTTGCGAATATCGGCGGATAGTGCTATACTGAACAAACGAAAATTTGCTATTTTTTATTATTGCCCACTATAGCGGATATCGTTAAGAGAAAGGTGAGTGCTAGTTTTAGCACCAGCGTCGAGCACTACGCGTAACTTGGACGTGAGTCTGTCTTCCCTAATGACCCCGTGATGTGGTATGAAATACGACGGTGCGTCTTCGTAGTTATCTAATTTTGGGGCAACAAGTAATATGTAACCCTCCCTTATATATTCATTAATGACGCCTTCATAAGCTTCCTTTAATCTGGGTGAGGCGAGCATCCTACGCTTCAAACTGTAGAAACGTTTTTCCGCCATTTGACGCGAGTCGCCGAGAGATAAAACATCTCTCTACATTATATCATTATATCTACATTATGCTACATTATATCGACCATCGCGATCACGAACAGTCGTGCAGACGTAAATTTCCTCGCATAATCTATCATCTGGGCTAACTATAGGTGGAACGTTCACCTCCTCCATCTCCCAAAATTTGCGAACTAACGACTCGAGCGGTTCGACAGTCATACAACAATAAGAGGTTGCTGAAATATTATCCATGATAGGGGCGGAGCCAACGATGACATAGCCCAAGACGGTTTCCAGTGCGTAAGGCGCGGTATGCGAGGAGTTGCCCCTGACCTTATTGTGTAACAAAAGATAAGGGAAGAGCGATGCTCCAATGAGCATGTCTATATCTCCGGGGACGGCGTAAGTATCGTCCGCCAGAATCAAACTTTCAAAATCAATCATTGCCGAGGTATCAACCGAAACGGTTGGCAGACGTTCAGTGACTTTATCTACTACTAATGCATTTATGTTAAAGTTAATTTAGAATACATGGTTCCGAATTTAATTAATCATTTACCAATATCTTTTCAAAATGAAATTAATCATAAAAATATTAAACACAAATTAAAAAACTATTATACGAACTGTATATATCAGACTTCAGACTTAAAAAAATAATAAAATTAAATACTAGACTCCACACTAACTATATTTCCTATATTTACCTATATGATATACAACCTAAGAATAATCAATATATTCGTTTACTATTAAATATAAAGTAACTAACTAATTGATACTCCCTGTATACGCAACGCAGGAACGACCGGTTTTTGACGCAGTGAAGTGGGCGGTGGCAAGACTCACACCTTTCTTGTTCACTATGAGGTAACTATGTATGTATTGCCGATTTACCGCGTGTTGACCGTGCCAATTTCTGTTTAGTGTTTAATAGTGTTGCACTAAACATATTTTTGTAGATTAAGGTGTAGCTCATATTAAAAAAAATTTATGTCGGCGGTTTGTGGTACACGGTAAAGTTTTTCATTTAGCTTATGTTGTACCATATTATATCTTCTTTATCATGTATAATATGTTAAATAAATAAATAAAATAAATCTAGCCGAGAATAAAATTTCAAATTTATAGAGCCCTGGGTAATTTTATTAGTAGCTCCGATGCCCTTGACTACGGGACATGAAGATGTCTTATTTATTGGCAATCCTAAACGCTGACAACATTGCCGCGTTATAAGGCTACTCTGGGATCCGCTGTCTAGCAATGTACGGACACTTTGTTCGTTTCCATGCGAATCCCTAACTACGATACGGGCTGTACCCAGTTACACGGTGGAAGGAGACTGTGTTCCCATATTCGACAATGAGCACAGAGCGACGTCACCCGGTCGACCGCTAGAATCTTCGTCTTTAGTATGTGTGATTTCCTTGTTCGATTTACTTGACGCGAATATGTTGCCCCTTTGGAAATGTAATAACGAGTGATGTCTGCTGGCGCACTTGTTACACACGGAGCTAGATTTGCTTTTAGCAACTAAATGTCTATCGCTTAGGCAATTTAAACATAAGTTGTTCGTCTTTACTATTCTATAACGTTCGCTGGGTGAATGTTTACGGAAGGTCGCACAATTATACAAATTACCGTGTTGTTTATTCTTACATAGAACACAAGCACTATAAGGCGGTGCAGGCACAGCGGTTACGTACGTCAGAGACCCAGCGGTCGATTTCTTTTCCCACATTTCTTAACTTCTTGTTTGACATTCGAGGAGCGCTGTATCACTTTAATTTGATCTCGCACAAAGGATGCTAATGAATCGAATGATGGTAACTCAGAACTACGATGCTCCAGTTCAAACGCACGCACGGTGTCCGGGTCTAGTTTCTTTAAGGCAATATGGAGAAACACCACGTCCATAAGGTCATTAAATTTCAGGTTCTTGAGTGCAGCCACCGATGCTACAAATTTATCTAAAAACTGCTTTAAGCCGGTGATGTTCGCGGATGATATAGTTTTAAGATCGAATATCTGGTTCAAGTATAAAGAGGCTAACATTCGCTTATCTTCATATTTGGTTTTAAGCGTTTCAAATATTAACGAATAATTGTTTGCTGTTAGTGTAAAGCCCGTACAAATTGACTGTGCCCTACCACTCAATTTACTAATTAAATAATACAATTTTTCAGCGTCCGATAATGATGGATTATTATGTATGGTGTTTTGAAAGCTATTAACAAACAACGACCAAGTTTTAATATCGCCATTGAATACCGGAATATCTATGGGGGCAATCTAAGTGAATCACGTGGGCGTACCTGGGCTTCCGGCTTTGCTTCGCTTTGGGCTGGAGACTGTAAGAGCTCTGCCGTTCTTTTCACGCGACACAACATATCTTCAAATGATAGAAAAGGCTGATAGTTCACTGTATACTTAGGGTCGATTTGTAATTCTAAATTATTAATTTGGTCTAATATATTTTCGTAATCCGATCGCAAAGAGTCCACCGTTTCGATTTCACATAAAAACGTTTCCCGCACTGAATCTACGTTAATATTTTTTATGTGATTACTTATATATTATATACGTGAAAAGAGTACGTCCCTCTTGGCATAAAGAGTTTTAAGTTTAATTAATATATATATATATATATATATATATATATATATATATATATATATATATATATATATATATATATATATATATATATTAATTAAACTTAAAACTCTTTATGCCAAGAGGGACGTACTCTTTTCACGTATATAATATATAAGTAATCACATAAAAAATATTAATATATATATATATATATATATATATTATATATATATATATATATATATATATATATATATATTATATATATATATATATATATATATATATATATATATATATATATATATATTAATTAAACTTAAAACTCTTTATGCCAAGAGGGACGTACTCTTTTCATTTTCATATATATATATATATATATATATATATATATATATATATATATATATATATATATATAAGTATAGGTATGTAAGTAAATACTTGGATAGTGAAGTAAATTTTAACCAATTTTTGTAATGAAGTACTTAGGTATTTCTTCTGTAGACCAAATTATTACTTAGGTAATTCTTTTTTGCTGTGAGTACCTATCTAACAAAAAAATTAAATAAATTCACCTTTCATAACTTCCTTCTAAAATTCTTCGGTAACTTAAAGAATGATATGAAACCTTTTGTTTGTCATTTCATTTCGTATCCATCTAAGCAATAGTTGTAGTAGGAACGACGCTTTGCTATTATAATCTATCAAATAGGTAATATACATATTATATATTTTTTTAAATAAATTAAAACTTTTACAACTATTTTACGTACAATTAAATATACTAAAAATTAAACAAAAACTATTTCAACAACTATTTACATAAAACTATTTACGTAAACAGCGTTAAAAAACTTTAACATTCAATCGCCTCCAACGCGCTAGGCCTGACTGCGCTATTTCGCCCGGGCGCATCGCGATTTTAGGTAATTATTTCACGCAGGTAGCAAGAGTGATAGAGGCCTGGCGCCGGTGTCATGCAGCATTTGCGAAATTTGAACGTCGGCTTCCTGCGCTGCCGCTAATTCCTCGTAATCTATGACCGTTGGACAAACGATAGTTTCAATAACGATAACGCGTCTGCGACTGGATTATTGTTACCATTGACATGTTGTATACTGCTGGTATACTCGCTAATACAACAACTGTCTAATTCGTCGAGGAGTCTCTTTACTAAAATTTACCTTTGTAAGTGCGTATGTCAGAGGCTTGTGGTCCGTGTACACGGTCAATTCCCGTTCTTCTATCATATTTTTGAAATGCACGATGGACATGTACACAGCCATCAGTTCTCTGTCATACGTACTGTATTTTTGTTGAGCATCTAATAGTTTTTTGAGAAATACCCGAGCGGCTGCCAAATACCGTTGACCTTCTGCTGCGGCACTGCGCCTACACAGCTATTCGAGGCATCGGTCATTAATGACAATTGTGCGTCCGGCACAGGGTGTGATAATGTTACGGCGTTTTGCAGGTATAACTTACATTTTTGGAAATCGTGATCTGCTTCACTATCCCAGTCAATTTTCGTCTTGTCCTTCTTTTTTGAGTTATGTAAAAATTTATTTAAATTCATGCGACATTTAGCTGCTTTGGGCTAATGTGACCTGTAGAAATTTACCATACCTAAAACGACGTAGCTCGTCGACTGTCTGAGGCTTTGGATAGTCCAGAATAGCCTTAACCTTATCGGGCAAAGGAATTATTCCTGACTGAGTAGCCTTGTATCCTAAAAAATCGACTTCGCTCACTCCAAACAAACTCTTACTTAGATTTATGGTCAACCCGATACTGTGGAATCGCTCGAATACTTTTCGGACATGTTTTCGGTGGATGACTTCATTTCGTGACGCTATGATGACGTCATCAATGTAACAAAAAAGTGATGACTCGTATTCATTACCTATTTAGAAAGAAGAAAGAAAGAAAGAAAGAAATGCATTTTATTCCTGTTTAAGCATGCAGCATAACAAGTAAAAAGTAGTTAAATGCCAAAAGATAAATATAACTAAATTAAAAGTAATTTAACACTATTATAAATTTAAGAAAACCTTTTAAAAATACCCTGTGCTGCGGCATAAAACCGTGAAGCAGACCGGACTCAGTGATAGCACTGGTTTTCAGTCCAGCCCTTACCCAGAGGCAGCTCGGGCGGCTGAGTGCACACTCGCTCTTGATGTCCGAAAATTCCTAATATATAATATACGTATGCATACCCATATTCATATATAATTGGACTGAAAGTAGAATTTGCTGTTTTTTTCCAACAAGAATTCGTATGGAAGCAATATTTACAGTTTTGTATTAGTAAAAAATAAAATAATAACTAAGGTAAATAACACACAACTCGTATAAGAATTTTTAAATTATTTTACAAGAAAGAAAAGAAAAAAAACAAAACAAATAGGCTACCCACATTATATGCTTAGTTTCGCTGTTGGTAGGTATATTTACACTTTTTTAATACAGGATTTAGTATAATTTAAAATGCCAAACCGCTCGGTGTCTATGAAATACAGTTACGTTAGTGGTAAATCCATTCATCGTTAATTTAATAAAAAATTACTAAATTAAATAATTATCATAAGTTATTATACCTAGATTCTACGTCTTAAGCAACATCTTTTTGTTCATTGAGTAGTAGTAATTTATATTTGTTTTTAAAATTATTAATTGTTGTAAGGCTAAGTAAGGGGGGTGGCAGATTTCGCCAATATTTTCGATTCCCTTCAGAACCGTGTTGCCCATAAACCTCTGGAAAGTTTGGGAGGCGTTTCTCAAACCAAAGCCCTTCAATGATTGGTTCCATAGTATGGAAAAATGTGTCAATTTTCGCGGAGAATACTTCGAAAAGCGATAAATACATTTTTAAATAGTAATGTTGTGTCACTTCCTTGATTCCCAAAATTTTCAGTGGGCCCTCTCGTAGCCCTAAATTTAACTCTAATGTTACGACACCATACGTATTTTTTCCGTGCCATTTGCAGCAAATAACTTATAATTACTTTCGACCTGATTTCGATATTGTTGTTTAGTTTTAGTCACCGGTATGACCGACACATTAGCACCAGTATCTATAAGAAAATTCATACCATTTTTAGTGTCCGTGACGCACAAGCGATGGTTTTCAGTGAAGTTGATGCATGCTACCACCGCATCAGGCTGCACCCTCTTCAGTTTTAAGTGTTGTTATTCTTCTTCCAACTGCAAGGAGACTTACATCGGCGTGACGCCTTGCGATACCGGAAATAGTACCGGCACAACCAGTCTTCACTGCGTGGTGTCTGTTGCGGTGTACGGTTCCTGGAACGGGAACGGTTACGGACCCATCGCCTACCACCATTATTATGACGGCGGTTGTTGATGGCGTTTACCTCAGTGCCATGGTCTTCATTTAAGTCAGCAGCTCAACGTTCACCTTCGCCACGGTTGGGGTTAACGTTGAGCTGCAAGCCGAGCCGGCGTTCACTACCAACAGCTCCCCGTTGCGTAGATTGTACATCACCTTGTCAGCCATCTCGGCGAGATCCTCAAGTTTCGTGTCTGCTCTGTTGGTGGCCAAGATCGCGCGAACCCATGCAGTAGTTGCGCTAGCCACAAATTCTAGAGCGTGTCGCCTTCGGTACCGGAGTTCTTCGCGAGCTCGTTCATCTTGGCCAACAGCTGAGATGGTCGCTGCTGCCCTAATTCCATTCTCAACACGAGTTTGTTAAACTGGGCTTCAGCGCTGGCTTGAAAAACTCTGAGCAGCCTGGTTTTCAGTGCAGTGTAGCGTCCTTGGTCTGGTGGATTGCTTATGAGATCACTAACTTGGCTGAGCTCCTCCCTACCCAGCTTGCTCACCACGATATCGTACTTAACCTGTTCCCCCTGGTGTTGTGGTCCCATTACTGACTCAAAGCGTAGAAACCACATTTTAGGCATGTCGGTCCAAAATGGTGGGATATGCGACGCTAGGCCGATGGTGGCTATTTCACCCGGTGGAAATGACGATGTGGGCGGCGGTGGAATTGGCGCTGGTTGAGCCATCGTAGCGTGGTATTTTTCGGGCTTCGGGGCACCACGTATATCAATTCCGCCCCTACACATGTCCCAACACGGGGTCACCAATGTTGTGAATGGGTTTGGTGGCTAGTGTATCTTAGGGGCTTGTGTAGGGAGGAAAATGAAGTAATTATTCACATACGTTGTAGTTGATTTATTTTCTACATCAGAGATGCGTGTTCACATGATAAACTTAGAAAGGAACTGCCTACTGCACTCTAGCTAACCGACTTACAGACTGACGTCCCGCTGGCGATGGTCGTTATCGTATTTCATGCGAATTACATTTACATTGACACGGGCGCCGTATGTGTGTGCTGTGTCAGCAGCACTCACACATTGAAATAATACTAGTTTTAACGGAATTTATCGCGTATATTTAACTTTTTTACCCGACGTTTCGAGAGCTTTACAGCACCCATGGTCACGGGAAGGACTGAGATGTTCAACGTCCAGCTGTCATAGTTAACCGCGGTTACCATAGATTACCATAGGTTAACTATGACAGCTGGACGTTGAACATCTCAGTCCTTCCCGTGACCATGGGTGCTGTAAAGCTCTCGAAACGTCGGGTAAAAAAGTTAAATATACGCGATAAATTCCGTTAAAACTAGTATTATTTCAATGTGTAGTGTTCGCGTAAATATAAGAAATCTTAAGCACTCACACAGTATTTGTGTAGTTATTATGTTAGCCTCCAAGGTTCATTGTCATGGCAATATGAAAAAATATAGTTAATAGTCTAGGTGGCGTTTGCGTGGTGTTGTACATTTAACCTACACCAAAATGTTGTACCAATCACCTACCTACCCTACACCTACCTACCTACCATACCAACCTTCTCCTGACAATAACGAACACAAAAAAAGAATTGTGGTGGATTCACAATGCAATCATTTTAGTTTTTAATCGCAACTTTTTGAACTTTGACAGCTATTCGACCAATCAAAGGACGTCAATAGCTGTCAACGTGAAAAAAGCTGCGATAAAAAACTGAAATCGTTGCATTGTGAATTTACCATTATCCAATTTGGTACAGTCGTTCGAAAGTTATGCGCGTACATTTCGGTACTACTACGGTTTTAAATAAATTTCGGTGTTTCATTTTTATTTAAATAAGTATATATAGATATGCGTACATAATAATATACTTAATAAACGCAATTACGATTTCTTATACTTACCTGCATTTGTTCTTTCTTCTGTCGTCATTTCTCCCCACCTCACAATACCGACTAGTGCATAGCATTGTGACCTCGTCCCATTTGTTTTTTTTTTAAATTGATATCAGAATATTCCTTACATAATTTATTGAAAAGTACAGGTCTCTTTTCAACCTAATCAATTTTTTTTGTCTACGAGTTCTTCGTCTCTAAACATGATGCGACGTGTGCGCGCCCGCGTACATACAAAAGGGAAACCGACGGTCAGACTTATCGCCGAGCAGTTCTTGTAGACATTAGACAATTCTGTCTGTGAGACGTTTTGTTTGAAGTTTGCGCGTCTTCATATATTTTATGAAGTAATAGTCTGTGTTAAAACTGTCGTGACTGCAATCTGCGCTCCGCCTTACGGGGCTTTCGAGAAGACGATCGCTCTCTTTCTAACCTATGGCAAAATATTCTATAATGAAATATAATTACGATTGTATATATAGCAATTAGTATAGAGAGTTAAAGCCATGCTTTAGGAATGAAGTTGTCGAGAGCAGAGGCGCGCGGGCAATACGTTTGCAAGTTTATTTCACATTTCAATGTTTATTTACTCTGTGTGGTTAGCTTAAGCGATTTAATATTGCGGGTTGAAAATTTATGCTTTTTTAAAGATTTCTAGTGCAAATGGAAGATAATAGTGTTCCTTGTGATGAATTGAAGCGTGTTAAAGTGCTAATCGTAGAGGAAAAGGTAAAATCTTTAAACTTTGTTGAGATAATACAGAAGGTCAAGAGTGCATTTCAGACTTATCAATTATCGCACTTAAAAACAGTTATTGGTACAAATAAAACGTTCATCAACATTTTACGTGGACGTAATTAAATCTTTCCTTAATAAAGAGAGACGATTCCATTTAGAATGTAAATAATTTTTTTTTAATTTTGTACATTGTACTTAGTTCATGTTTTACTTTTGTTCATGTATTGTATTGTGTGTAAATACCTTTTTCCTTCGCTCAAATAAATCCAAACCGCTTTCTACAAAGCCACCGAAGCTATGCAATTGCTGATATGTAATACAATCTATCTAGTATAGTATGTCTTCTGTGTGCTTTATAAAACACGTCCTTCACAGCACTAAATATGAAACTGAAGAGTGAAGACAGATCAAGATTGGTGTATTTTTATAAAACTGCTAAAAACAACAATCTATATTTTTATCAATTTATATGGGCATGCCCTAGATTGGAGTTCTAGCTTCGCCACTGGTAGCGTGCTATTGATTTATAGTCGTTTTGAACAACTTTAATCGTGGTGCAAAAACCAAGAGTTGTCGGCCCATAATTCCGGCCTCTTTTTACGAATAGCTTCGCGCAAACGACGCATAACACTCAAATAGTATTCCTTGTTGACAGTTTGGCCGCTCGGAAGGAATTCGGAGTGCACCACACCTCGATGATCGAAGAAAACTGTCAACATGACCTTGATTTTTACTTGCTTTGACGTGGTTTTTCGGCTTCGGCTCACCTTATGCACGATATTCGTCCGATTGATCATCTGTTTTCGGGTCGTAAGCGTAGATCCAAGACTCGTCGCCAGTTATAATACGTTTCATGACATCCTGGTAGTCGGAAAGCATTGTTATACAGACGTCAACGCGACGCTGTTTTTCAAGAAAATTGTGTGATTTTGGAATTAATCGTGCATTCACCTTTCTTAAGCCCAAATGATCTTTTAAAATGGTTTTCACTGATCCTTCCGATATTGCAAGGATATCAGTAAGGTCTCTGACTGTTAATCGTCGATTCTC
The DNA here is from genome assembly GCA_036936625.1 of Parnassius smintheus behrii. NCBI lineage: Eukaryota > Metazoa > Arthropoda > Insecta > Lepidoptera > Papilionidae > Parnassius > Parnassius smintheus. The sequence continues at coordinate 41,228,756 of JAUPFT010000004.1, forward strand.
GAGCACCAATTCCTTGATTTTATTGACGTGTTGATCATCAGTTGAACATCAACAATATATAAATGGCCGTCCTGGACGTGGTTCGTCGTCAACGAGTTCTCGACCCTCTTTGAATAATTTGTACCAATCAAAAACACTTGCTCGCGACATACAATTATCACCGAAGGCCTTTTGCAACATTCTGAACGTTTCGGCACCAGAAATTTGATTCCGCACACAAAATTTAATGGAACTTCTTTGTTGAATAACTCATAGTAAAAATCGCCGAATGCACTTTTTGTACTTCAGAAAGGCAAGCGTATACTAAACACTAATGATTACTTTGATGTGATATTTGGCACAGATGTCACTGACAGTCATACCAATGTAGAAAAAAAATTTCAACGAATGGATTTCCGCGCGAAATTTAAATTTTTTTTATAGGATAGGGTGACAAACGAGCACACAGTCCACCTGATGGTAAGTGGTTGCTGTGGCCCATAGACATATACATCTATCCTCGATTATGAATCAAAATGCAGATGCGTTGTCACCCGTGAGGACTAAGATGGAATGCCTCGTTTCCAGTAAAAAGGGTCTCCGGTTCTCTACACTCACCATACGAAATACAGCAGCATTAAGCTACTATTTGACGCTGGTATTCTGTGAGAGCGTGGTCCTTCCCCGGTCGAGCCGACCCATTCGTGCTACAACTATACTACTAATATAACTGCAGCATGGCTCTACCACGTAAAGAAAAGAAGATATTAGAAAGTTATAGAAGAAATTAAAAAGTCTTACTATTTTTTGCCCGTGGTAGTATGCTTTTAAGCCAAAATTTTAGTCTACGTTCAGTTGGAAACCTGTTAATTAATAAACATTTGATAATTATCTGTTGTCGGCGTCTTTGTTTGTTAACAGATATGAGTGGGAAAGAACATATCGATAAGTATTATAGATAAGAACTCAACAACCCTATTAAATTTTATTGTTTATCAAAACTCAGTAATATAAAGCCAAACATGTTGGTTATAACGATAATATTAAGATTAGTAACAAATTTTTAAGTACCTATATTATCAAATAGTTTTAATTTGTTTACTATTCGCTGTAAATTCACTTACTTGTGGAATGTTACATCACTTACCTTCTGCTAATGAGTTTTACATATTACATACACTCTCATGATCGTAATTATTAAAAATAATTCATATTATGTAGCAAAATTATACACAATCAAACCACATTAAATACTTTCGTTTTATTTTATAGTCTAAAACTAAGTATTTTTGTGATTTGTATAACCACTTGCATTAGTTTCAGATTATTTATAAATTATTAATATGCAAAATTTAAAACCTACCGGTTTCGCATCACTGCATTTAAGTCCAAATAATAATTAAATTACCGTGTAGTGGCGTTATAAGAATTTCCACTGCCCCACATCGTCCGGTGGATATCGTAAGGGGTGCGGCGGAAAATAAACCAGGAGATAGGCAGCAGCGTCTTCCTAATAACAATTAAAAATATAAAAATTGCGGTTGCCAACCTCCCTGCATGGCAACTATGGCAAATATCCCCCCTATGAGGCAGTCCATGGGGGAAGCCTATGTTCAGCAATAGACTTTTAAAGGTCGTCACGGTAACGATAAATCGTCGAAACGAAAAAACATAAGCTAGCATATACTTTAAAAACAACATGAAGATCTGGTCAGTTTCCACTAATTTCCTATTTGGTTCATAGTTTAAAGTAATTTTTTTATTGATTTTTGAATTAACTTCTTCCAAATAAATGCAGTTTAAATTAACATGTTAGACATGGAATGACTTTTCTACTCGTTCTATAATTTTATAAGAAATTCATAAAAGAAAGATTTTTATCTGGTACACTTCCATATTTATTTAAAACATGTTTACATAACATTTTACTTATTTTAACAGATAGCTCACGAAAAGGGTTTTGCTCCAAAGTGTATTTTCATATGCTTTTGTAAATTAGTCTTCGTATTACATTTAAATTCACAAATATTACACGAAATGGGCTTTTCACGGGTGTGAGTTTTTACGAGTCTTCTCAAAACAGTGTTTTGTCTACATTTATATTCACTGATATTACACGAAAAGTGTTTTTCTCCGCTGTGTATTTTCATATGTGTTCTCAAGTGATGTTTTTGCGTACATTTATATTCACAGATATTACACGAGTAAGGTTTTTCTCTAGTGTGTATTTTTATATGTCTTTTCAAATTGTATCTTTGTATACACTTAAATTCACAGATATGACAGGAAAAAGGTTTTTTACCGGCGTGTTTTTGAATATGGTATTGCGAACTAACTTTTGTAATACATTTAAATTGACAGATATTACACGAAAAAGGTTTTTCTCGGGTATGTATATTCATATGTTCTTGCATACTACTTTTTTTAATACATTTATATTTGCAGATGTCACACGAAAAAGGTTTCTCTGCGTTGTGTATTTTCATGTGTGTTCTCAAATGATATTTTTGTGTACATTTATATTCACAGATATTACACGAGTAGGGTTTTTCTCCGGTGTGTATTTTTATGTGTCTTTTCAAATTATATTTTTGTATACACTTAAATTCACAGATATGACAGGAAAAAGGTATTTCGCCGGCGTGTTTTTGAATATGGTATTGCAAACTAGCTTTTGTAATACATTTAAATTGACAGATATTACACGAAAAAGGTTTTTCTCCGGTATGTATATTCATATGTTCTTGCATACTACTTTTCTTAATACATTTATATTTGCAGATATTACACGAAAAAGGCTTTTCACCTGTGTGTATTATTATGTGTCTTCTTAAATCAGTTTTTCGGTTACATTTATATTCACAGAAATGACACCAAAAAGATTTTTCTCTGGTATGTTTTTACATATGTGTTTGCAAATTATTTTTTGTAATACATTTATATTCACAGGTATTACATCAAAAAGGTTTTTCTCCGGTATGTATTTTCATAATATGGTATATTAAACTGCTTTTTATTGTGCATTTATAATCACAATTATTACAACGGTACACTTGTTTAGTGTGCATTAAATGCGCCGTTTTTGAGATGTTTTAAATTCGCAAATATCACAATTAAATATTTCTGTAAGATGTGGTACTGGAGTTTGTTCAACTTGTGTCCGAGCTGCAGTAGTGTCGGAGTTCTTTTGTGTCTTATGACTGCATGATATGTGTTTGGCGAGAATGTCTTTTGTTGAAAACTTTTTGCTACAACCACCACATTCAAAAATGTATTTTGTTGATACGCCTGATCTTTTTTTCGTAAGTTTATGTACATTTTGTCGTGTCAAAATTTTCTTTTTCATTATCCTTGCAGGATGCTTTCCTATTTTATTGTTATTGGTTGATTATCTTTTTTCAATTTAGGGTTTGATTTAATAGTGGGGCTTTCAAAATCGAGGTTTACTTTAAGTACATCGTTTATGTTATATTCAATAGAATTTGATTAGAATTCGGTTCTGAAATACACACAAATTAAACATTTAATTTATTGTAAGACATTGCATCTTTATTGTAAGACATCAGAAACGGTTTACAATGGGCGGACTACTTACGGCCTTCTCTATCAATTAATCAGGGGAGAAATAGAGAAGTTATAATATTTTACATAATGATGTATGTATGTTGCTATATATAAAGTATTTTAGCTAATTATTATGAAGAATATCTCTCACATTCATTTTTGGTGGGAAGGAATGGTTGATAAACTAAATTCATATAATAATTATGAAAAGCTGTTTCAAATTCTACACAGAACTAACGTTATACATACATATACATACAAATATATAGGTATATATGTTTGTATGTATATCACTGAGACTCCCAAAAGATGGAGGTATACCATCTAATTTACGCCAAGGTAAAATATCCAGACCAGCATCATACGGTCGTAAATGCAATATTTCTGGTACTGCAATCGTCAATCCTTTCTGCCAAATGTGACAATTAAGGCCAAGGGGAGGGATCTTTGGTCTTTTATGGGTTAATAAAGTATAAGTAAAACAGTTCTTTACGACACTTTTTGATAGAATAAGGGTGACAAACGAGGACACAGTTCACCTGTAAAGTAAAAGTAAAGTTACAGCCTATATACGTCCCACTGCTGGGCTCAGGCCTCCCCTGATTTCTGAGAGGGTTTAGGGCAAGGAAGTGTCCACCGCGCTGCCCAAATGCGTGTTGACGAACTTCACATGTCTTCGAAATATTTTTTTTCTTATTCCTCAGACATGCAGGTTTTCTCACGATGTTTTCCTTCACCGCCGAGCACGTGGTAAATCAGCACTTAAAATTGCAATTAACAATTTCATTTCACAATTTTCAGTTCACCTGATGGTAAGTGAATACCGTACTCACAGACATCTGTCTTTAATTAAGATTCAAATTGCGTTGTAGCTCTGCGGACTATTGATTGACAACACATCTGTCAGATGTTTCAGTCTTTGTTATGCAGTTTACAACATGGTTTACATTTTTCACATCGAATGGCAACACAAACGCACTTGCTAAACTTCCTTACAAACATTTGGCAGCGTCAAGCTGCAGCTATATTATAGATGTAGCACAAATGAATCGGCTCGACCGGGAAAGGACCATGCTCTCATAGAATACGAGCGTGAAATAGCAGCTTAACGCTGCTGTGTTTCGTATGGTGAGCGTAGAGATCCCAAGACACTTTTACGAGGCATTCCATCTTAGTCCTCAGGGATGACAACGAAACTGCATTTTTTGATTCTCAAATGAGGATAAATGTAGATATCTATGGTAGCGATGGACAATTATTAGTAAAACTAATCCAACTTAGTCCATTGTTCAGTTTAGTCGATAAAATTCGGTAACAATCCATATTATCCATATTATCCATAATATCCATATTATCCATAATCCATATTATCGACTAACAGCGTGTGACGAGCGACAATGGCTGACACGATTACCGTGTTAATTTTAACTACTAATTTGTGGCGCAGCTCACGTATTATACGTACTACTAAATAAGTAGTTACTATAGATGGCGCGGCGAGCGTGCGGTGCGCTAAGTCACATGCAGCACCAATAGAAAATATACAAAAATACGCATTTACATTAAATACAATTTGTTTATCGTTTATGATGCTAAAAATTTAAATTGATCATTTTGAGCACATTAAAATAAAATAAGAATTATAATCGTAACGTAACAGTCTTACATTAGGTCAAAACTTTTATTTAAAATGTTATTTCATCCAGCTTTTTCGGCCCCAGTCTGTTACGTCTTTAGTTAGTTAACATACCTGTTTAAAAAAAACGTGCTCGGATCGTCTCGGATCGTGCAATAAATAGCGGCGGATTGCAGTGTGCGTACAGTTAGTATTATGTCGATTGTTATTCGAATAATCATGGCGAGGAACTACTAAATCGACAATCGAACGCGCAATAGCACAATTTTCGATTCAGTCGATTGTTTTTTTTTTTGCAACAATCGCCCATCGCTAAAAATCCAATATTGCCGAAGAACTTAACAGTCACACGAAAGTCCAAAAGTCGACTCACAAAAATAGCCAGTCGTTTGTTAATGTCTTTTCAAATCAACATATTGTAATGTATATGTCGGCCCATGCGCCTTTGCACGTGCAGCAGCGCCTGCGTGGGCGCTAGTCGGAATTATTGTAAACAACACGTGCACCGCACACCTGCGCGATGCACCTGCAGTGGCGCTCGTGTAGCTACTTGTCTCGATGGTATAAAACGGGCAGAGCAGCCACCGTTAAAGCAGTCTTGGCGCTGTCGTGGTACGGTGCACTTGTTGTATCCTGCTACTATCTAATCCTCGACTATTTGGATAATTAATTCGTGGAAACGAATTAATTATTATTCTCAGCTATTCAATTAGTCTCAGTACAATTTATATAATTGATTATCTGTGATCTGTGTATTTCATGATTTTATGAAGTGATAATAAGGTTTTCCATAATAAACCTAAATTTTAATATCTTCCTACATATAGATGTTCTAGCTTCTACCTGGCCTGGTAATTACAGAAGATTTTTTTTTCACGTGTATTTCAAAGACATTAAAATACGAAGAATGACAGCTCAGTGATGCAACGGCTATAGATCTACAGGTCTGGATGTTTGTCCAAATACTATTTCTGTGTGTTTTTTAATAGAATATAAGGGTGACAAATGTTACCAATGGATTTGAAACCATCGACACCTATATAATATATTATTACATATTACACCTATATACATGATTATAAGATTAATAAATTATAAAACCATAGACTAACATATTATATAAGAATAATAAAATGTGTGGGTAATCGTAACATCGTCATAAACTATAAAAGGTACTGCTGTGTTCTAGTGGGCGTTCAGTTGTGAGTCTCCTGCCTACAAGTTAGTTACTCTGCTCAAATCTGTGCTCATTTACATTAAGCAAGGAATAATACATAATTACTGTGATTCGTTTGACCGAGTGAATAAAAAGTGCTACTGTGTAATCTGTTTTACTTCATATCTACTAATTAAAACTTCAGAAGTGGGATCGTATTTACTATGTCCGGACCGTATATCGGAGGGTTAGGAGAGCATAAGCGAAGATACGAAGACACTGCAAGTTCGGAAGAAGATGAACACATTTCTTTTTCTGAAAAACAAATTTCTATGCTTGCGAAAAGGCGTCGTGTGTCTCCGATAGATGCGGAAATCATACCCAAATTCTGCCCAGACGATCAAAACAGCAACGTTACTGGATGGCTTCATAAAATTGACCAGTTAGGTGACATATATGGGTGGAATAACAAAGACCGCCAATTTATAATGCAATTACGCCTTGCAGGATCTGCTCGGGAGTGGTACGATGACCTTGACGATTATACCCTTACTTGGGACGGGAGGAAGGAAGCACTTCAAACTGCTTTTCCTCGATCTACCGACTACGTAGACAGGCTAGAAATAATGCTGGCAAGATCAAAAAGCGACGATGAAACGATGACTAAATATTATCATGAAAAGTTATCACTCCTCAAAAATGCAACATTAATGGTGAACATGCAATCTCCTGTATAATTCGAGGCTTACCACCAGAATTGAGAGCTAATGCTAAAGCCTACAATTGTGAAACGCCCGAACAACTATATTTTGGTTATCTGTCATCACTAGAGAACGTTAAGCGCAGGGATACGTCGGCGTTTACACCGAGCAACTCTTACTGGAGAAAAAATACACAAATTACTTCGAGTCGCCGTCAGCTCGTTCCCAAGATCTGCTACGTGTGTCGACGACCAGGACATGAAAGGAAGGACTGCCAGCAGCGTTGCGGTGTGTGTCAGCGCTTCGGGCATGCAACTGCTGCATGCTGGTATGCAGCCGGGACTGCGACTTACTCTGGAGTTGGTCCCATGCAGCAACAGGCTTATAAGGTTAGTGACGTATTAAACGTAACTCTTAATATCTACCCACATATATATAAGAAAAGAGTCATTGTTAATGGTAATCAATTGATGGCCTATATAGATACTGGAAGTAAGCTTAGCATACTTACTATTATACAAGCCAGAAAAATGAAACTTAAAACACAACCCTCGGTCGTTGTAATGAGAGGTTTTGGGGGGGCCTGTTCATATTCACTAGGTACTTGCCAAATTATTGTAAATGTTGATGATTTATTTTTGGTAGGAAGTGTAGAGTTAACCGATTGCAAGTTACCAGGCATAGATTTAATAATTGGACAATCAATGATAAATCAAGAAAATGTGAGCTTAGTTACGACGTCAAATAGCGTAAAATTTGTTCCAACCTATACTTTAGGGGATATCTTCACAAATAACAGTTTTAACATAATTGAATATTAGAGGTCACCATTCCTAGCCAAACCTATGCATACATTAGCGTGTCAATTGTAAGAGTAATGCTGAAAAAATAAGCACGCATTTCTAACACATGCAGTGTGTTTTCAGTTAGGTGGGTTATCGTATTATATACCAGAAGCGATCATTAATTCGAGTATGTCGTATTTAAAGGTACTTAACGTTGGAATGAAACTATATCATGGCCTGCTAATAAACTCATAGCTAGAGCGGAGGTTTTAAACAAAAAAATAATAATTTTGTAACCGATACTCTTATTGTAGACCAAGTCACTAATAAGTCCGAAATTAAATTGACTGATATTGATGCGGGTGAACTGAGTCATAGGGAGATAAATGAATTGCTACAGCTACTAAATAGGTATAACCATTCATTTGCCAGAGGCACGAAAGATTTAGGATGTACTAACTTAACTAAATTACACATAAAAACTATTTCAAACCAACCTGTGTATCGTAGACCATACCTAGTTTCACATAAGGAAAATGAAATAATGAACAGCAAAATAAATGAACTCTTGGAAGCAGGAATTATAAAAAAATCTTCATCGGAGTATGCTAGTCCCGTTGTCCTAGTAAAGAAAAAAGGAGGGGACTATAGGCTTTGTGTCGATTATAGGGCGTTGAATGCTAACACCATTAAAGATCGGTACCCTCTACCCCACATAGAAGATCAAGTCACTCGTCTTTCGGGTAAATCCTATTTTACAACACTAGACCTCGCTCAGGGATACTACCAAGTACCAATTGATGATGAGTCCATAGGGAAAACCGCGTTTATTACCCAATCAGGCCTGTATGAGTTTTTAAAAATGCCTTTTGGATTATTTAATGCACCAGCTGTATTTGCGCGACTAATAGAAGTAACTTTAGGGGAAGTATGTCCCGAAATAGCTCTATATTTGGATGATGTTATGATTCCAACTGTATCAGTAAAAAGGGGATTAGAACTTTTGGAACAAGTCTTGGGTTTACTTGCAAAAGCTAATCTAAAATTAAATTTAAAAAAAGTGTTCATTTCTTAAAGGTACCGCTAATTATCAAGGCCATGAAATCTCTGACGGTACAATTCAGCCAGGTCGAGCTAAAATTAATTGCGTAGCTGAATATCGTCAACCCCGAAATGTACATGAAGTAAGGCAGTTTATCGGATTAACGTCTTATTTAAATTAAAAGTTTATAAAGAACTTTGCCCAAATAGCACAACCGTTAACTGAACCTACCAAAAAGGATGTAGAATGGCATTGGGATTCTCAGCAGGAACAAGCATTTCGTACACTAAAGCAACGATTAATAGAAAGACCAGTTTTAGGCATATACGACAAGGATGCTAAAACAGAACTCCACACTGATGCAAGTAAACTCTGTTTAGGCGGGGTGCTTATTCAGCACCAAAGAAATGGTAGCTTAAAACCAATCGCGTTTTTAGTAGAGTCACGACGAATGAGGAAAGATGTTACCATAACTATGAATTGGAGACTTTAGCTGTTGTAGAATCCCAAAAACGCTTTCGTATATACCTTACTGGCATACCCGTTAAGATAGTTACGGATTGTGCGGCTCTGCGAACTACGTTAGTTGAAAAGGATTTGATTCCGCGTATAGCCCGTTGGTGGCCAACTATTCAAGATTTCGACCTAGAAATAGAGTATCGGCCAGGCGAACGTATGAAGCATGTTGATGCTCTGAGTAGGAACCCATCCTCGAGTTTTGTCCTCATGATAGATAATGATGATTGGTTAAAAACACTGCAAATGCAAGATGAAGGTATTCAAAATATCCTCACACAATTTCGCGAACAAAGCACTAATCCAGACTTAATAGCCAATTATGTAGTTAAGGATAACCTGCTGTTTAGAAAAACCATTGCTGGAGATAGATTTGTTATTCCTAAATTAGCCAAGTATGGGTTGTTACAAAAACATCACGATCAAATAGGGCATCCGGGTTTCGAAAAATGCGAGAAGAGCATCAAAACACAATTTTGGTTCCCGGGCATGACACGGTTCATACGTAAGTACATCAACGCTTGCTTACAATGCGCTTCCGGTAAGGGCAACCACGGCAAACTAGAGGGGGAATTACACCCAATAGACAAAGCAGCTTGTCCCATGCATACCATACACGCAGACCACCTGGGACCTTTCATAAAAACTCGTAAAGGTAATACTTATATTCTTGTCGTTGTCGATGCATTTACCAAGTTTGTTTTCGCTAGAACAGCTAAAAACTGCAGCTCCATAGAGACTATAAGGCTACTAAAAGACATACTCTACCAATTCGGTAATCCAAAGAGAATCATTACCGACAGAGGCAAGGCATTTACTAGCCGCTATTTTAAACTTTTCTCCAATGAGTTACAGTTTAAACACGTTTTAAATGCTATGGCATGTCCTCGTTCCAACGGTCAAGTTGAGCGTGTGAACCGCACCTTACTAAATGGCTTAAATACAATGTCTGACAGCGAGTGTACATGGGATAACAAATTACCAGATGTAGTTTGGATTTAATAATACCCCAAATTCTACTACGGGATACACACCTTTTAGTTTAATGTTTGGTCACGACAATTCACGTTTCCCACGTTTTCCTAAAGAATCTCCCCAAGATCATGACTCTCAACAACAAAACTTACAGGCTAGAAGAAAGAGTGCCAAAAATAGGTTGATAGGAATATGACCTTAATGAAAAGTAGGTTTGATCGCAAGCATAAAAAATGCCGAAAGTATAAAGTAGGAGATTTGGTTTTATGGAAAGGGGGTGTGGCTAGAGATACAACTGCTAAAGTCACTAAAAAACTAAATGGTTCATACACGGGTCCATACAAAGTTTGTAAGGCCGAGCAATCACTCGATCGTTATACAATAAGTAGTATTATGGGTATGAAAGGTTATAAAAGGTTTAGTTTCCTGTAGTTAGTGGAGAGAGTCTACGACCATATAAATCAACATTATCTGATGATGACAGTAAATTGTAGCGACCGTGAAGTAGATAAGGATGATTTGATAAACCTCTTAGAAAGTTAAGCTGCCTTTGTTGGAAATTTGTGCATCTTATTAGTTTCTAGAAAAATATTTAAAAAAAAAACATAATGTAATTGTTTAATTGAATTAATTTTCAGTTATTGTTATTAATTCTGTACTAGTAGTTAACTAAAATATTGTTTTAATTAAAACACATTAAAATATATATATATATATAAGAGGCAGCTAAAGTACAGACTCTCGGGCTGGTTTGGCATCCATAAAGGTGTCAGACAGGGCTGTGTAGCTTCCCCGTGGCTGTTCAACCTATTTATGGACAGCTGTTTGGAAAATTTGAAAGTTGAAGAATGCGGGGTAAGAATGGGTGAGTTAACCATCAAATGCCTTTTGTACGCCGATGATCAAGTCATACTTGCGTCGTCGGCGGCCGAGTTGCAAATGATGGTTACATTAATGAACAGGTCATTAAAAGAAAGGGGAATGAAAGTGAACGCAAGTAAGACGAAAGTGATGGTTTTTGAAAGAGATGAAAGCAAAACGGTATGTGAAATAAGAATAGAAGGAGAGTTAATTGAGCAAGTGGATGAGTTCGTATATTTGGGATGTGTATTCAGCAGGGATGGGAGATATGATAAGGACATTGAACGACGAGTGAATGCAGGAAATAAAGTAAATGGGGCTCTACACTCTATTGTGAAAAGTCAGAATGTGTCAAAAAAGGCACGTATGGCAATTCACAGTGCTGTATTAGTCCCTACTTTAACGTATGGTAGTGAAAGTTGGGTGTGGCAGAAGAAGCACGAGAGTAGAATAAATGCGGTAGAAATGCGGTCGCTAAGGAGTATTTTAGGGCTGAATCTGAGTGACAGGGTGAGAAACTGTGTGATAAAAGAAGAGTGTGGTTTGCAAGATGATGCGGTGACCAGGATTAAGAAAGGAATGCTTCGGTGGTTTGGTCATGTAGAAAGAATGAATGCGGAAAGACTGACAAAGCAAATATATGTTGCAGAAGTGAATGGAAGAGTCGGAAAGGGACGTCCTAGGCGGAAGTTTGTCGACCAAATTGGCGATATACTAAAAATGGGCCAAATTAAGAGTACCCTTAACCGACGAGCATGTATGCGTAGGTATATGAATGTGGAAGAGGCGAGAAAGGTATGTCAGGATCGTGCTAAATGGAAGTCTGTAGTCTCTGCCTACCCCTCTGGGTGACAGGCGTGAGTGTTTATGTTATGTTATGTTATGTTTAAAGTACAGATTAAAATACCAGGACAGCTAAAGTGAACAAGTCCATAGTAGTTAAAATTGAGAGACAGCTAAGTGAACAAGTCCATAATAGTTAAAAGTGATGGACAGCTAAGTGAACAAGTCCATAATAGTTAAAAGTGAGGGACAGCTCAGTGAACAAGTCCATAATAGTTAAAATTGAGGGACAGCTAAGTGAACAAGTCCATAGTAGTTAAAATTGAGGGACAGCTAAGTGAACAAGTCCATAATAGTTAAAAGTGAGGGACAGCTCAGTGAACAAGTCCATAATAGTTAAAAGTGAGGGACAGCTAAGTGAACAAGTCCATAGTAGTTAAAATTGAGGGACAGCTAAGTGAACAAGTCCATAATAGCTAAAAGTGAAGGACAGCTAAGTGAACAAGTCCATAATAGTTAAAAGTGAGGGACAGCTAAGTGAACAAGTCCATATTAGTTAAAAGTGAGGACAGCTAAGTGAACAAGTCCATATTAGTTAAAAGTGAGGGACAGCTAAGTGAACAAGTCCATAACAATTAAAAGAAGGGACAGCTAGGTGACCAAGTCCACAATAGTTATAGATCCGGGACAGCTAATTGAATTAATCCATATTTGTTAAAACACTGGGATGGCTAAGCGAATAAGCCCAAAATTGTAAATGTAACAGAACTGTTAGATAAACAACTAGTTACACAAATAGTTTCAATCTTGATTCATGACCTTTAATCGAACATAATAAATCTTGTCTACGTGATTTCTTTTTCAAAATAGCACTATTTACTGCGTAATTTTCTTTTCTCTTTTCAGAGGCAAAGTGGCGAATATAATGAGCGCCGCGGGACGCGTCTGAATCAGGATGGCCGAATGTTACCAATGGATTTGAAACCATCGACACCTATATAATATATTATTACATATTACACCTATATACATGATTATAAGATTAATAAATTATAAAACCATAGACTAACATATTATATAAGAATAATAAAATGTGTGGGTAATCGTAACATCGTCATAAACTATAAAAGGTACTGCTGTGTTCTAGTGGGCGTTCAGTTGTGAGTCTCCTGCCTACAAGTTAGTTACTCTGCTCAAATCTGTGCTCATTTACATTAAGCAAGGAATAATACATAATTACTGTGATTCGTTTGACCGAGTGAATAAAAAGTGCTACTGTGTAATCTGTTTTACTTCATATCTACTAATTAAAACAAATGAGCACACAATTCACCCAATGGCAAGTGGAAGGTGTGTCCCTCGGAAATGTACATGAATTCTCGTTTAAGAATCAAAGTGCAGATGTGTTGTCACCCCTGAGGACTAAGACTGAATGTCTCACAGACTGTAATTATTATACTCTCTCTCTATACCCTTCAGACTGCTATCTGACTGCAGAAATAGGTATAAGTAGGAGGGAGGAGTCCATGTGAGTACAAATAGATCGACTCCTAGGCCAAAAGTAGCCAGTTGTAAATATTAATTCCTACGAAATTAATATATCTTAGTGACATACATAGGTACTGGCTGCATTTATACATGGTCAAAATATTTATACATAATTGATAATGATAATTTATTACTTTAAAACAAGTAGTTGTTACAATATTGTTGGGCACCCTCTTTTAAGTAAATAGATACCTGTAGTAGTAGTAGTAGGGCACCGCTGTTCCTTATTACAATTATATTACTACTTTGAATTAGAATTAAGTAAATAACACAAAACAATAAAATAACAAATAAAACATAAAATTTGAATTTTAGAAAATTGAATGCATTGCTTCGCCCAGTTGCCAATATCCACTTGCATTGAAGGCCAAAAGAATTTTTCAGTGATGAGTTTTCTTGTTGTTCTAACACCTGGATGACTGATGTTGTGCAGTGCATTGAAGACTTCGCGAAGACATTCTTCTGGTAGGTATGGTCGCATAGTTGTCGTTGAGGCTTCACAGTATATAGGTAGATGCGTCATTGGCATTGTAACTTGCTTGATGGACAAGTTACCTTGCTTCGATAGATGTTTTATGTTGTCACTATCTCTGTCTTGTGCTGCGGCGATCTTATGATAGTCGATTGATGTAGGGCACGTTACACTGTCGATTGGTACGCGACTGAGTGCGTCGGCGACTATGTTGTCCTTTCCACTGATGTGACGTATGTCGGTCGTGAATTCACTTATGAAAATAAGTTGTCTTGCTCTTCGTGGTGTTTCCGATAGTGATGGTTTCTTTGAAAGTATATATGTTAATGGCTTGTGGTTGCTTCGTGTGATGGGTGAGCGAGTAAAGCTGCATTTTGCTCTTCGATAGTTTTAGGTTTCGCATAATCGATGATTGCTCTGATTTTTTCGGCAGGCGGTTTGATTCCTTCCTTGCTGACGGTGAAACCAAGAAATTGAACTTCTTGCTGTCCAAATATGCATTTCGAAGGGTTGATTGTGATTCCGTTGTCTTCTAATCGCTGTAGCACGATGCGTAGATGGGTTTCATGCGTTTCTTTATCAGGGCTTGCAACAAGAAGATCATCAATAAATGCGAAAACGAAATCCAGTCCATGAAGTACTTCGTGTATGAATCTTTGGAAAGTTTGACCTCCGTTCTTTAATCCTGGGATCATTCTTGGGAATTCGAATAATCCCATTGGTGTTATTGCTGTCTTCTCTAAGTCTTCATCGCGTACTCTTATTTGTTGGTAAGCTCGGTTGAGATCGATGGTGGAGAATATAGTCTTGTCTGATAGTTGATGAGTGAAATCCCTGACTCGCGGTATTGGGTAGCGGTCAGGAGTGATAATAGAATTCAGTCTTCTGTAATCTCCACAAACTCGTAATTCTCCGTTCTTCTTCGGTACAATGTGAAGTGGTGATGACCAAGGGCTTTTGCTTGGACGGCATATTCCTTGCTCAATCATGTTTTCGAATTCCTTTCGAACTTGCTCGTATAGGTGTGGTGCGATTGGACGTGCACGGCAATGAAGTGGTGGTCCATTGGTTTCGATGAAATGCTTAACGTCGTTCTTCGGTGTTAATTTCATTGAAGTTATTCTTGTGATACCAGGGTATTCTTCGAGGATCTTGTGATACGGTTGTTGAACATCTATGCTTCTTATTGTAGGCTGATTGGTTGCTTGGACAAAAGACTGAGATGCAAGATTGGTTTTCCCGTCGATAATTCTTCTATTTTTGATGTCGACGATCAACTGGTGATATTGAAGAAAATCAGCACCGATGATTGGTTTGCTGACTTTAGCGACGATAAATCTCCATTTGAATGGTCGGCGTAGGTTTAAATCAAGTTCCATTGTTTTTCTCCATATGTAGGAATCACCGTATTGTTTGCTGCATAGAGTTGAAAATCCAGTGGCTTCAACTTCTGTCCTTGCTTCGGCGGTAACACTGAGATATTTGCTCCGGTGTCGATAAGGAAAGTAAGCTTGCTTTTTTTATCGGTGACGAAAAGACGGTAGGACTTTGCTGTTACGCTGGATCCCATCGCATTGAGCGTATTAGTTAGTTCGAGCGCCTTCGCATTTTCATTTTTGAATGTACACGGTTCTGTGCATTTTCTTGCCTCGAACCCGAAACGTTGATGATAGTAGCAGTAAGGGGATCTTGATGTTGAGCTTGTTCGACTTCTACTTGCAGAGCGGTTGCGACGAAAAGGTGATCTTCGGTGTTGCTGATTGCGCTGGTTGTACTGTTGCTGGTAACTGGTGTGATGCTGGGAAGCTTTGAGTGCAGCGATTTCGTGTGATAGCTTCCGAATTTCCTCGACAATTGATGTATATGTGTTCGCCTCTTGCTCCATAATGACGGCTTGATTACACTGCTTTTTATATATACTGAAGTCTTCCTTCTCGGTGTTCGCCACGGGTTTCCTTCGCGGTGTTTGTACGCGTATGTAATAGTGGTACGTCGCGGGTGTTCCTTCTTGGTGCTGGTACGGGAACTTCCCTCTCGGTATTCGTACGGGGTCACCACTGTAATAGTGGAGATGAACGGTCCACTATTAACAGACTCCGAGTGGTTTCAAGGTGGAGAAATGAAACGACTGTTTATGTAAGTCCGACTGGAGTACGAATATAGAATGGACTGTGGACTGGAATGCCTTATATTTGCATCTTGCCTATATTTATATGGCTGGCTCACAATTGATTTGCCAATGGTAATTATTTTTATTGTACATAGCCAATTATACTGCTTATATTATGACCAATGAAAATTAACCAAAATGTATTACTATTATGTACGTTTCGTTTCCCGGCGTGAGACTTGTGTGTTGTTCACGAAGCTACGTCGCTGGATCGGGCTATAAAAGACATGCAGATCGGTGCGCGCGCGTAGTCGGCGAGCGGCAGCGGCGTGGAATACAGCTCCGGAACAGCAAATTATCTATATGCAGTCCGCAGTATCTCAGTAGCCAGGGATAGTTAGGAAATAAATGTTTTTTATCTTCGCCTTCCGCGTTATGGTAGCAGCAGAGTATATATTATTTATTCCCGTTTAGGGCTGATTAGTCTGGCTGCTACATCGTAATATAACATAAAGATATAATAATAAGGAAAAATTGAAATTTATACTAAAAAAAAATTGCCATTTTTCATTGAATTTACGTTCTATAAGTGAAACCAACCCACTGGTTTCAGGGATAACGGTGTTTACACTAACAACGTTTTTACGTGGTAGAGCCATGCTGCAGTTATATTAGTAGTATAGTTGTAGCACGAATGGGTCGGCTCGACCGGTGAAGGACCACGCTCTCACAGAATACCAGCGTGAAATAGTAGCTTAATGCTGCTGTATTTCGTATGGTGAGTGTAGAGAACCGGAGACCCTTTTTACTGGAAATGAGGCATTCCATCTCAGTCCTCAAGGGTGACAACGCATCTGCATTTTGATTTGTAATGGAAGATAGATGTAGATGTCTATGGGCCGCAGCAACCACTTACCATCAGGTGGACTGTGTGCTCGTTTGTCAGTATATTCTATAAAAAAACAACCTGTATAATTTTCTCTTCCAGTAAAATAATCAAATGCATCCGATCATTTCCTCGTATGAAGTAATTTCATCTTATACCATCACAAAGATTGAGATTCACAAAATTACTAATTTTTATACCAGATCGGAACGGATGCAAAAAAAAGATAATCGTTTTGAACATTTATGTATGTAGTAATTTAAGGATCACATTTAAATATGTTTTTGAGTAGTAAAGATAGAACAAATCCCTTTTATGAACTTTGTTCTCTAAGCAGTAGAAGTGGCTTTGAATTTACTTCCGGTCTTACCCCAATTCCAATTCTATGTCATGCATTTAAAGTATGTCTTGCCTTCGCATACGTTTTAAGTAGAAGCCATTGAGTATACAAAAGTAAAAGCTTCTAACAGGTAAACTACGTTTAATTATTAACGTTTTCCGCCATGTTCCAGAAATCTGACGTATATGAATTTCGAGAAATAGAGTTTTTGCCAGACTCTTTCAACTAATCGAAAATCTTCAAAATTAATTTATGATTTTTTTCTCGTTTGAAAAACACTTCAAGATCTTAGAATTTGCTTATGCCAGGACTAGTGGGAAAAAGTTGACGAGATTTATTATAACAGTGTAATTTGTTTCACAAAGAAACAATTAGTAGGGAGAAGTAGACAAACAAATTTTTAAGAGTCCACTTTGTCCCACCAGTGGGAGATTTGGTGGAAAAAAGTGGAATAAACAATTTAAAACAACATGAAATTCTGGTCTGTTTCCACTAATTTTGTTCAAATTTTAAAGTTCCTTTTTTTGGCTTTTGAATTAGCTTCTTCCAAATAAATGCAGTTTAAATGAGCATGTAAGACACGGAATAAGTTTTTGGACTCGTTCTATAATTTGATAAGAAATTCATAAAAAAAAAATTTTTATCTGGTACACTTTCGTATTTATTTAAAACATATTTACATAATGTTATTCTTATTTTAATAGACAGTTCACGAAAAATGTTTTGCTAGAATGCGTATTTTCATATGCTTAAATAAATTACTTTTTGTATTACATCTAAGTTTACATATAATATTACTCGAAAATATTTTTCTTCTGGTGTAAATTTTTATGTGTTCTGAAATAAGATTTCTGTATATGTTTATATTCTACGAGTAACGAAAAAAAATGATATTATACGAGTAAGGATTTTCGGTGTGTATTTTTATGTCTTTTCAAATTATATGTTTGTCTACATTTAAATTCACAGATATCACACGAATAAGGTTTTTCTCCAGTGTGTATTTTCATGTGTGTATTCAAATGAGATTTTTGTGTACATTTATATTCACAGATATCACACGAAAAATGTTTTTCTTTGGTGTGTATTTATTTTTTTATACATTTAAATTCACAGATATTACAGGAAAAAGGGTTTTCACCGGTGTGTTTTTGAATATGGTATTGCAAACCACATTTTGTAATACATTTATATTCACAAATATTACACGAAAAAGGTTTTTCTCCGGTATGTATATGCATATGTTCTTGCATACTACTTTTTCGAATACGTTTATATGCACAAATATTACATGAAAAAAGGTTTTTCTCCGGTATGTATTTTCATATGTGTTTGCAACGTTAATTTTGTAATACATTTATATTCACAGATATTACATGAATAAGGTTTTTCTCCAGTATGTATTTTCATATGTACTTGCATACTATTCTTTTGAATACATTTATATTCACATTTATTACACGAAAACGGTTTTTCTCCGGTATGTATTTTCATATGTTTTCGCATATTACTCTTTTGATTACATTTATATTCACATATATTACACGAAAACGGTTTGTCGCCAGTATGTATTTTCATATGTGCCTGCAAATTCCTTTTTGTAATACATTTATATTCACAGCTATTACACGTAAAAGGTTTTTCTCCGGTATGTATTTTCATATGTGTTAGCAAATTACATTTTTGAATACATTTATAATCACAATTATTGCAACAGTACACTTGCTTAGCGACGTGCGCTTTAAGATGTGCCAAAATGCAGTGTTTAAGAATTATCAGACCCTCGGCTCAGACTTCTTAATTCATAGTCTGCTAAAAGATTAAAAACTTTAGTTTTAGCTTCTATTCTTAATGCCGAAGTAAGTTTCCTTAACATTGTTCCCACGTGCGAGGAAAACAATTTGATGCCATCATCATCTGGTTCCTGCTCTTGGTTGGAATTAAGCGTCAGGGCTAGAATTTGAGCTCGCCTCTCAGCATCCCTTTATTTTCAGTATTGCAATAAAGCAGTCTGCATTGTAGTATTTTGGCTTTTCTTATGCAATACTTTTTCAATAGATTTTTTCATTTTATTTGGTAACTCATCATCAGTCTTTTCATTCATGGTCGGCGTATCGACCATTACCATTCTACTTGATCCTGCGTTATTCATTTCTATGTTATTAGCTTCCATATTACTCTCTTCATTAAAACAGTTTACATCATCATTAGATACATCTTCACTGTCATTAGAATTAGTATCATTAGAGGGCTCAATAGTCTCAATATTACACAAAGTCTTTCTTTCGGTGGGGACTATTTCCTAAAAAGTATGTCTGTCAAGCAAAGCCCATTTTTTAATTTGACGCTAGCTGCTGATCCAGTTGGTAATTTATTTTTGCGCTTTATTCTTTGATTAGAATCCCTGATGCATTTCCGTCTCTTTCTGCAGTCATCACCTAAAACTGATTTAATGCACATTATATATATATATATATATATATATATATATATATATATATATATATATTGAAATTTAATAGGTAAATAAAGAGAATAAAGTAGTACAGAAAAAAAACATATTTATTTTTGTTTCAGATTCCTGGCTACTGGTGAAACATACGCACCTTTAGACTTCAATTATTGCATATCGGCTAGTTATGTAAGCAGAATAGCGCAAAATCTGTTAAAACAAACATCAAAACATTTTTGGAATAGGTGGAATTGTCCGAATTGTTTTGAGGCTATCGATGGCAAGCATGTACGCATTAAGGCCCCGCAAAGCAGTGGATCAACATTCTTTAATTACACAGTACTCTTGGCTATTGTAGACGCGAACTGCAAATTTATCGCTGTTGATGCGGGTTCGTATGGAAATGAAGGAGATAGCGGTATATTTAAAAAGTAAGCTATGGGCAAAAAAAATTATACTGGTTAATTTAATGTGCCTTAACCAGCACTATTGCCAGGAACAGATATCTTAATCCCACATTATTTAGTTGGTGAGATAGATGTCTTTATGATGAAACCATATTACAGAAACCATATGAGAAATGATCGTGAGAAAGCAATTTTTAACTACCGCATCTGCCGTGTAAGACGAGTCACAGAGAATGCCATTGGATTGCTCAGTCAAATCTTCCGAATTTTATATACACCTATAGCAATTAAACCTGAAATATGTGATGACTTGATTATTACTATATGTTGCCTCCATTATTTATTACGAGATGCTTATTTAGAAAAAAACGGAATTCCATATCCCATATTGATACGACAAAAAAAAAACTAAACCTATAGAGAATATGATTCCATTGGCTCGTAGGGCAGGGTTTCGAAACGTAAATGGATTTCAAATCAGAGATATTCTTAAAGATTATTTTACTTCAGAAGCTGGAAAAGTTTCATAACAAGAACAATGGATTAATTGTATAAACTAATGTACTTCTACGATTTAAATATCCCGACTTAAAATTTTTGTATAATGTGTACTTTTCACGTAAAATATGTGAAAATAAAAATATAAGTATTGTTTTATTAAGTTTACTTGCAATATCCTCCCATGTGTTATCACTAACAATGTTATCTTTATAAGATTTAAGTTGAGAATCCTAAAGTGGCAAGTTTTTAACAACTAATTCAACTAAAACCTCATCATTTTTATCAGTAAATGACGTCATTTTGACTACAGCAATGAGCGAGCGTCACTGCCACACTGCCTCCGGAGCGTCATGCGTCCACCACGCCCCCCGACCACGCCGCACTGTCGCGTGCTTCGGAAAGTGTTCCACACAAATCCCTACAAAGCGGTGCGGAAGCGACAGGGTCGCGACCGCCGAGTCGCCGCTGCCGGGCCGCCGGAATCCAAATGCTACCTTAATATCTTCCTTTACGCTTGTAGCGCCCCGGAGCACTTCCCCAGTCTATACTGTTACATTTTATTTAAAAAAAAATCTAGATATTTAAAATACAGTGTGTAAGTATAAACACCGTTGTCACTGAAACCATAGGTGATGGCTTTAGTATAAAAATATTTATCCAAATTTAAAAAAAAAACGCTATTTTCTTCTAAGTTTCTGTCCGACACCGTCCGTAAATTCATGGATACCCTATGCGCCTGAGTGACGTAATCACTGTAAAGATCACCACCCGCCCTTGCTACCTACACAACATTCCAATAAAAACACAACGGTACACATAACCTGTGATTTTATTTTATTTTATTTAAATAATTTACATGTGAAACAATCTAAATACATTTAGTGACAGTGTGACATAAACCAGCATTGTTTTTACCGCACACTGCGATTCGACATCTGTCGCTCGAACAGAACTAAGTAATATTCATTCTTAACTACCTACTTATACATTAATTGCGCGATGTGATTACTGCGCACGCTATTTGACCGATCAACACGCATAACACATATTATGCACCTCTCACTCCAAAAGCCAGAGTAACTCGTTTGGGTTTGTAGATTCACACGGGTGACATTTTTTGTACATTTTTTTAATATGTAACGTAATTTATTAATTTTTATGTATTAATTTTTTGTTGTGTAACTTCTCCTTCATACTTTCATCCTGGCTTAGGAAAGGCTAAAATTCCTACCCTTTGTGTTGCGTGACGAGTCCAAATTAATGTAAGTTAGATTTAACAAAAAAATACATTAAATATTAATAATAGTAAACCATTAAGTAGGATTTTAGGCGTATTTAAAAGGTTAATCACAATGTTATGCACACACGGCTACACAGTAAGTAATGCAAAACCAATGGGTAGCTCGCCGTCCAATCCGTCCAATAAAAAAAGAGCTGTTTGCAAACTGGCGGAAGATGGCCAAACGCCTGCCGGGGTCGCGGGACTGTCTTAGCAGGATACCGCGGCTCTGGAACGCAAAGGGCATTTGAAGGATAAGCTGACCGTTCATTGTAAAGATAGATCATACAAAGCGAGGCCAAGACAAACTGGTTTTGTATAGCTTGATGTGTAGCCTGATTGATTTATTATTTACACTTACCTATTAAATAAAATCCTCGTAAATGAATCCCATTTTGATCAACTTTTACATTAATCGTAAAAGCTGTTTAAAATGAGATCCATTTACGGCCACGCGTGCCTCCGCACGTTTTCGTAGATTGTTTCGCACTGTAGGAAGCACAACAGTGTCATTTCTTAAGTCTATAGACACACTACGAATTCGCCTTTCGAGTTCCGACGTATTACGGAACTTAGTTGCATACACTCGGCGTTTCACTTCTCCCCAAAGATAAAAGTCCAGCGGGGTAAGGTCGGGCGAACGCGCCGGTCACGCCACTGGCCCTCCACGTCGTATCCATCGCCCAGGAAACTTCTCATTCAGCATAGCCCTGCTTTGCAGCTGAAAATGTGCAGGGGCACCGTCGTGTTGGTAGTAGAGGTTTCTCAGGGAACGAAGAGGCACATTTTCCAACATCCTGTCGAATACATGTCATAAAATAGCCATGTACGACTGTGCATTCAAATGGCCGTCAACAAAATAGGGTCCAAGGAGTTTGCCATTCCCGACTCCAATAATGTTCATTATGAACATTGTAAATGCCCAACCTTGTAAACATTGCTTCGTCCGTAAATGAAATAGAAACGTTATCAAAATTTTGAAGTAGCCATTGCGAAAATACCATCCGCGGTATGTGGACGTTTTCATTTAATTCTTGAACCGGCTGAAAATGATATGGATGTTGACGATCAATGTGTAGAATTTTCCAAATTTTCCACTGAAATACGGCCTGTATTTCAATGGACAATTTGGAAAATTGGTACTCTCCTCTGGGTTCTCCGCAAAGAAATCCAAGATACGTTCTTAAGGGTAACTGGCGGCTGCTGGTTGCCACGTCCCTGAGCATGAGCCAGAACGGTAAATTATCCGTAGCTACGTAACCCTTGCGTGGCCACCAACAATGTTTCACGATTTGGCACAGGTTGTCTAGGGAATAATTCTGCGTACATTCGTCGAGCCTCTTTCAGGTTATCACCAGCTGCGGCATAAAGCCGTACCATTTCGGTCCACTGCACGTTTATGTCGGACATAATTACAAACTAAAACACACTCGCACAAAAACCACAACGACCTAAAACACAAATCAGCGGCGGGGAACGTCAACACGGCGCGCCACGCGGCTAGCGTTGCAAATCAAATGTACACGTGCATTCACTACCGAAGCAGCGACAGACTGACACTATGGACTGATAACCCGGCCTCCACCGCTGAGCTGCGCGCGAGATTCCGCACGTACCGCAGCCGCTCTATGTCTTTACTGGAATTTATTATGCCTACGCGCCTAGGGTGATATAATAGTAAGGAAAAATTGAAATTTATACTAAAAAAAATTGTTATTTTTCATTGAATTTACGTTCTATAAGTGAAACCAACCCACTGGTTTCAAGGGTATCGGTGTTTACACTAACAACCTGTATAATTTTCTCTCCCAGTAAAATAATCAAATGCATCCGATCTTTTCCTCGTTTGAAGTAATTCCATCTTATACCATCACAAAGATTGAGATTCACAAAATTACTACTTTTTATACCGGATCGGAATGGATGCAAAAAAAAGATAATCGTTTTGAACATTTATGTATGTAGTAATTTAAGGATCACATTTAAATATGTTTTTGAGTAGTAAAGATAGAACAAATCCCTTTTATGAACTTTGTTCTCCAAGCAGTAGAAGTGGCTTTGAATTTACTTCCGGTCTTACCCCAATTCCAATTCTATGTCATGCATTTAAAATATGTCTTGCCCTCGCATACGTTATAAGTAGAAGCCATTGAGTATACAAAAGTAAAAGCTTCTAACAGATAAACTACGTTTAATTATTAACGTTTTCCGCCATGTTCCAGAAATCTGACGTATATGAATTTCGAGAAATAGAGTTTTTGCCAGACTCTTTCAACTAATCGAAAATCTTCAAAATTAATTTATGATTTTTTTTCGTTTGAAAAACACTTCAAGATCTTAGAATTTGCTTTTGCCAGGACTAGTGGGAAAAAGTTGACGAGATTTATTATAACAGTGTAATTTGCCCCCAAAGAAACAATTAGAAGGGAAAAGTAGACAAACAAATTTTAAGAGTCCACTTTGTCCCACCAGTGGGAGATTTGGTGGAAAAAAGTGGAATAAACAATTTAAAACACCATGAAATTCTGGTCTGTTTCCACTAATTTTGTTCATATTTGGTTCAAATTTTAAAGTTCCTTTTTTTGGGTTTTGCATTAGCTTCTTCCAAATAAATGCAGTTTAAATGAGCATGTAAGACACGGAATAGTTTTGGACTCTTTCTATAATTTCATAAGAAATTCATAAAAAATAAATTTTTATCTGGTACACTTTCGTATTTATTTAAAACATATTTACATAATGTTATTCTTATTTTAATAGACAGTTCACGAAAATGTTTTGCTAGAATGCGTATTTTCATATGCTTAAATAAATTACTTTTTGTATTACATCTAAGTTTACATATAATATTACACGAAAATATTTTTCTTCTGGTGTAAATTTTTATGTGTTCTGAAATAAGATTTCTGTATATGTTTATATTCAAGATATTATACGAGTAAGGATTTTCGGTGTGTATTTTTATGTCTTTTCAAATTATATGTTTGTATACATTTAAATTCACAGATATCACACGAATAAGGTTTTTCTCCAGTGTAATACATACTTCATATGTGTATTCAAATGAGATTTTTGTGTACATTTATATTCACAGATATCACACGAAAAATGTTATTTTTTATACATTTAAATTCACAGATATAACAGGAAAAAGGGTTTTCACCGGTGTGTTTTTGAATATGGTATTGCAAACTACATTTTGTAATACATTTATATTCACAAATGTTACACAAAAAAGGTTTTTCTCCGGTGTGTATATGCATATGTTCTTGCATACTACTTTTTCGAATACATTTATATGCACAAATATTACATGAAAAAAGGTTTTTCTCCGGTATGTATTTTCATATGTGTTTGCAACGTTAATTTTGTAATACATTTATATTCACAGATATTACATGAATAAGGTTTTTCTCCAGTATGTATTTTCATATGTACTTGCATACTACTCTTTTGACTACATTTATATTCACATTTATTACACGAAAACGGTTTTTCTCCGGTATGTATTTTCATATGTTTTCGCATATTACTCTTTTGATTACATTTATATTCACATTTATTACACGAAAACGGTTTTTCGCCAGTATGTATTTTCATATGTGCCTGCAAATTCCTTTTTGTAATACATTTATATTCACAGCTATTACACGTAAAAGGTTTTTCTCCAGTATGTATTTTCATATGTGTTAGCAAATTACATTTTTGAATACATTTATAATCACAATTATTGCAACAGTACACTTGCTTAGCGACGTGCGCTTTAAGATGTGCCAAAATGCAGTGTTTAAGAATTATCAGACCCTCGTCTCAGACTTCTTAATTCATAGTCTGCTAAAAGATTAAAAACTTTAGTTTTAGCTTCTATTCTTAATGCCGAAGTAAGTTTCCTTAACATTGTTCCCACGTTCGAGGAAAACGATTTGATGCCATCATCATCTGGTTCCTGCTCTTGGTTGGAATTAAGTGTCAGGGCTAGAATTTGAGCTCGCCTCTCAGCATCCCTTTATTTCCAGTATTGCAATAAAGCAGTCTGCATTGTAGTATTTTGGCTTTTCTTATGCAATACTTTTTCAATAGATTTTTTTCATTTTATTTGGTAACTCATCATCAGTCTTTTCATTCATGGTCGGCGTATCGACCATTACCATTCTACTTGATCCTGCGTTATTCATTTCTATGTTATTAGCTTCCATATTACTCTCTTCATTAAAACAGTTTACATCATCATTAGATACTTCTTCACTGTCATTAGAATTAGTATCATTAGAGGGCTCAATAGTCTCAATATTACACAAAGTCTTTCTTTTGGTGGGGACTATTTCCTAAAAAGTAAATCTGTGTAAGTTTGGCGCTAGCTGCTGATCCGGTTGGTAATTTATTTTTGCGCTTTATGCTTTGATAAGAATCCCTGATGCATTTCCATCGTTTTCTGCAGTCATCACCTAAAACAGATTCAACGCACATTATATATATATATATATATATATATATATATATATATATATATATATATATATATATATATTGAAATTTAATAGGTAAATAAAGGGAATATAGTAGTACAGAAAAAAAAAACATATTTATTTTTATTTCAGATTGCTGGCTACTGGTGAAACATACGCATCTTTAGACTTCAAGTATCGCATATCGGCTAGTTATATAAGCAGAATAGTGCAACAAGTTCTTGCAAGTTTGCGCAAAAATCTAGTATCAATTTTCCTACCTGTGCCAACGGAAGATCAGTTAAAACAAACATCAAAACATTATTGGAATAGGTGGAATTTTCCGAATTGTTTTTGCGCTATCGATGGCAAGCATGTACGCATTAAGGCCCCGCAAAGCAGTGAATCAACATTCTTTAATTACACAGTACTCTTGGCTATTGTAGACGCGAACTGCAAATTTATCGCTGTTGATGTGGGTTCGTATGGAAATGAAGGAGATAGCGGTATATTTAAAAAGTCAGCTATGGGCAAAAAAATTTACTGGTTAATTTAATGTGCCTTAACCAGCACTATTGCCAGGAACAGATATCTTAATCCCACATTATTTAGTTGGTGAGATAGATGTCTTTATGATGAAACCGTATTACAGAAACCATGTGAGAAATGATCGTGAGAAAGCAATTTTTAACTACCGCATCTGCCGTGTAAGACAATGCCATTGGATTGCTCAGTCAAATCTTCCGAATTTTATATACACCTATAGCAATTAAACC
The DNA here is from genome assembly GCA_036936625.1 of Parnassius smintheus behrii. Taxonomy (NCBI): domain Eukaryota; kingdom Metazoa; phylum Arthropoda; class Insecta; order Lepidoptera; family Papilionidae; genus Parnassius; species Parnassius smintheus. The sequence goes on from JAUPFT010000004.1 coordinate 41,255,970, forward strand.
TGAAATATGTGATGACTTGATTATTACTATATGTTGCCTCCATTATTTATTACGAGATGCTTATTTAGAAAAAAAACGGAATCCCATATCCCATATTGATACGACAAAAAAAAACTAAACCTATAAAGAATATGATTCCATTGGCTCGTAGGGGAGGGTTTCGAAACGTAAATGGATTTCAAATCAGAGATATTCTTAAAGATTATTTTACTTCAGAAGCTGGAAAAGTTTCATAACAAGAACAATGGATTAATAGTATAAACTAATGTACTTCTACGATTTAAATATCCCGACTTAAAATTTTTGTATAATGTGTACTTTTCACGTAAAATATGTGAAAATAAAAATATAAGTATTGTTTTATTAAGTTTACTTGCAATATCCTCCCATGTGTTATCACTAACAATGTTATCTTTATAAGATTTAAGTTGAGAATCCTAAAGTGGCGAGTTTTTAACAACTAATTCAACTAAAACCTCATCATTTTTATCAGTAAATGACGTCATTTTGACTACAGCAATGAGCGAGCGTCGCTGCCACACTGCCTCCGGAGCGTCATGCGTCCACCACGCCCCCCGAGCACGCCGCACTGTCGCGTGCTTCGGAAAGTGTTCCACACAAATCCCTACAAAGCGGTGCGGAAGCGACAGGGTCGCGACCGCCGAGTCGCCGCTGCCGGGCCGCCGGAATCCAAATGCTACCTTAATATCTTCCTTTACGCTTGTAGCGCCCCGGAGCACTTCCCCAGTCTATACTGTTACATTTTATTTAAAAAAAATCTAGATATTTAAAATACAGTGTGTAAGTATAAACACCGTTGTCACTGAAACCATAGGTGATGGCTTTACTATAAAAATATTTATCCAAATTTAAAAAAAAACGCTATTTTCTTCTAAGTTTCTGTCCGACACCGTCCGTAAATTCATGGATACCCTATGCGCCTGAGTGACGTAATCACTGTAAAGATCACCACCCGCCCTTGCTACCTACACAACATTCCAATAAAAACACAACGGTACACATAACCTGTGATTTTATTTTATTTTATTTAAATAATTTACATGTGAAACAATCTAAATACATTTAGTGACAGTGTGACATAAACCAGCATTGGTTTTACCGCACACTGCGATTCGACATCTGTCGCTCGAACAGAACTAAGTAATATTCATTCTTAACTACCTACTTATACATTAATTGCGCGATGTGATTACTGCGCACGCTATTTGACCGATCAACACGCATAACACATATTATGCACCTCTCACTCCAAAAGCCAGAGTAACTCGTTTGGGTTTGTAGATTCACACGGGTGACATTTTTTGTACAATTTTTTTATATGTAACGTAATTTATTAATTTTTATGTATTAATTTTTTGTTGTGTAACTTCTCCTTCATACTTTCATCCTGGCTTAGGACAGGCGAAAATTCCTACCCTTTGTGTTGCGTGACGAGTCCGAATTAATGTAAGTTAGATTTAACAAAAAATAAATTAAACATTAATAATAGTAAACCATTAGGTAGGATTTTAGGCGTATTTAAAAGGTTAATCACAATGTTATGCACACACGGCTACACAGTAAGCTATGCAAAACCAATGGGTACCTCGCCGTCCAATCCTTCCAACAAAAAAGAGCTGTTGGCAAACTGGCGGAAGAGGGCCAAACGCCTGCCGGGGTCGCGGGACTGTCTTAGCAGGATATCGCGGCTCTGGAACGCAAAGGGCATTTGAAGGATAAGCTCACCGTTCATTGTACAGATAGATCATACAAAGCGAGGCCAAGACAAACTGGTTTTGTATAGCTTGATGTGTGGCCTGATTGATTTATTATTTACACTTATCTATTAAATAAAATCCTCGTAAATGAATCCCATTTTGATCAGCTTTTACATTAATCGTAAAAGCTGTTCAAAATGGGATCCATTTACGGCCACGCATGCCTCCGCACGTTTTCGTAGATTGTTTCGCACTCTAGGAAGCACAACAGTGTCATTTCTTAAGTCTATAAACACACTACGAATTCGCCTTTCGAGTTCCGACGTATTACGTAACTTAGTTGCATACACTCGGTGTTTCACTTCTCCCGAAAGATAAAAGTCCAGCAGGGTAAGGTCGGGCGAACGCGATAGTCACGCCACTGGCCCTCCACGTCGTATCCATCGCCCAGGAAACTTCTCATTCAGCATAGCCCTGCTTTGCAGCTGTGCAGTTGCACCGTCGTGTTGGTAGTAGAGCTTTCTTAGGGAACGAAGAGGCACATTTTCCAACATCCTGTCGAATACATGTCGTAAAATAGCCATGTAGGACTGTGCATTCAAATGGCCGTCAACAAAATAGGGTCCAAGAAGTTTACCATTCCCGACTCCAATAATGTTCATTATGAACATTGTAAATGCTCGACCTTGTAAACATTGCTTCGTCCATAAATGAAATAGAAACGTTATCAAAATTTTGAAGTAGCCATTACGAAAATACCATCCGCGGTATGTGGTCGTTTTCATTTAATCTAAATCCTCTGAATCTAATACTAAATCTACTATAAGCACTGAATCCAATTCCAAATCCACTGAATCTAACACTAAACCTAGTAAATTCACTGTATCTAATACAAAATCTACTAAATCCTCTAAATCGAATACCATGTCTATTAAATCTAATAAATCTACTGAATCTAATACTATACCTACCAAATCCAATCAATACTTTACTCCTATGTCTAATAAGTCTACTAAATCTACTATATCAAATACTCCTACTAAATCTTCAAAGTACAATGCATCTATGTTACCTACCATGTCATACAATGAAAGTAACAATTGCCCATCCAAAAATATTAATTTAAATAACGTTTCTGATTCGTATTCTAATTTATTTGAAATTAATTATAACAATAAAATACATTTGCCTCATGTGTATATTAAATCTAAATATTCTGATAAGTTACTAGTTCTTTTAGTTGATTCCGGTGCAGGTGTACCACTAATAAAACAATCCTCAATGTAAATTCAACCAAAATTAGTTTCAGAAATTGTTCAGTTTACCGGAATCGACAAAAATACGGAATACTTAAAAAGTCTTGGTCACTTTCAATTAGATTTTATATTTCCAAATAATGAAGTTATTTTCGGCAAATTTCATTTAATACCAGATTGTGTCGATGTAGAATTTGATGGCACTATAGGTAACGATTATCTCAAGTCTCATGATTCTAAAATAGATTACAGGAATAAGATTTTAAACATAAATGATCATGTTCTACAAATTCATTTTTCCAAACCAGAATATACTATTCCAGCACGTTCTGAAATGATTGTAGAATGCTATGTTCTAAATCCCGAAGTAACTACTGGATATATCGATAAGTCTGAAATTCAGAAATGTGTGTTTTTATCTAGTTGTCTCGTTACACTTAAACAAAACAATCATGTCACTGTATCAATCCTTAACACTAATACTGAAGATGTCAAAATAAAATTTCTTTGCGTAGTTCTAAACCCTTGTGACTTCTTAGATGATTATTTACATAATATTAACACTCTAAATCTTTCTAATCCCATCAATCAAAATACTATATCAAGTAGATCCTGTGAAGTTAAGAAACAAATACGAACTTCACATCTTAATTCTGAAAAATCAAAAGCCTTATTTGACTTATGCTCTGCATATTCCGATCTGTTCTATTTAGAAGGAGACATTCTTACTTGTACCAGTACCTTGGAACACAAAATTAAAACTACTAACTCACAACCAATTCACGTCAAAACTTATAGATATCCTGAATGTCACAAAGAAGAAGTTATACATAAACATAAACACTCACGCCTGTCACCCAGTGGGGTAGGCAGAGACTACAGACTTCCATTTGGCACGATCCTGACACACCTCTCTCGCCTCCTTCACATCTATACACCTACGCATGCATGCTCGTCGGTTAAGGGTACTCCTAATTTGGCCCGTTTTCAATAAATCGCCAATTTGGTCGATAAATTTTCGCCTAGGACGTCCCTTTCCGACTTGCCATTCACTTCTGCAACATAAATTTTCTTTGTCACTCTTTCCTCATCCATTCTTTCCACATGCCCAAACCACCGAAGCATTCCTTTCTTAATCCTGGTCACAACATCATCATGCAAACCACACTCTTCTCTTATCACAAAATTTTTCACCCTGTCATTCAGATTCAGCCCTAACATACTCCTTAACGACCGCATTTCTACTGCATTTATTCTACTCTCGTGCTTCTTCTGCCATACCCAACTTTCACTACCATACGTTAAAGTAGGGACCAACACAGCATTGTGAATTGCCATACGTGCCTTTTTTGATACATTTTGACTCTTCACAATAGAGTGCAGGGCCCCATGTACTCTGTTTCCTGCGTTCACTCGTCGTTCTATATCCTTATCATATCTCCCATCCCTGCTAAATACGCACCCCAAATATACAAACTCATCTACTTGCTCGCTCAACTCCCCTTCTATTCTTATTTCACATATCGTTTTACTTTCATCTCTTTCAAAAACCATAATTTTCGTCTTACTTGCGTTCACTTTCATACCCCTTTCTTTTAATGATTTGTTCATTAATGTAACCATCATTTGCAACTCAGCCGCCGACGACGCAAGAATAACTTGATCATCGGCTTACAAAAGGCATTTGATGGTTAACTCACCCATTCTTAATCCGCATTCTTCAACTTTCAAATTTTGCAAACAACTGTCCATAAATAGGTTGAACAACCACGGGGAAGCCACACGGCCCTGTCTGACACCTTTATGGATGCCAAACCAGTCCGAGTAGACCCCGTTGATCCTAACACAAGCACTAGAGTCCCTATAAAGAGATTCCAATGCCTGTATCAAGCCAGCGCTCAACCCAAATGAGTTCAGTATTTGCCATAGCACATTCCTATCCACTCTGTCATAGGCCTTCTCCAAGTCCATGAACGCACAAAAAACCTTTTGGTTTTTGGCCAAAAACTTCTCCGCGATCATGCGCATGGAGAAGACTTGATCTGTAGTTAATAAACAGATACAAAAGATGCTCGATCAAAATATAATCAAACCTTCAAATTCCCCCTGGTCTTCTCCCATTTGGGTAGTTCCTAAGAAACAAGACGCTTCTGGTCAAAAGAAATTGCGTATAGTCGTAGATTATAGGAAATTAAACGACGTCACTGTCGGAGACGCTTATCCTATTCCTAATATCACTGACATCCTGGATCAGTTAGGTCATAGCAAGTACTTTACTACATTGGACCTGGTGTCAGGTTTCCATCAAATTCGCATGGATCCAGAAGATGCCCCTAAAACAGCCTTTTCTGTTCCTAATGGTCATTTTGAGTACACTAGGATGCCTTTTGGGTTAAAAAATGCGCCAGCCACGTTTCAAAGACTTATGAATACAGTTCTCGCTGGTCTTCAAGGTCTTCACTGCTTCATATACCTTGATGATGTAATTATATACTCTCACTGCCTCTCTTCACACATAGAAAAACTTAAATTAGTCTTAGATGCTCTCGGAAAGCACAATCTTAAGTTACAACCAGATAAATGCGAATTCCTACGACGAGAAGTTGCGTATCTCGGTCATATCATCACTGATAAAGGCGTCTCTCCAAACCCTGATAAAGTCAAGACCGTATCCAAATATCCAACACCCAGAAATCCAAAGGAAATAAAATCATTTCTCGGGCTAATAGGATACTATCGAAAATACATAAAAGATTTCTCCAAAATTACTAAACCCCTAACTTCACTACTTCGTAAAGATGCTTCTTTCAATTGGACTCAAGATCAAGAAAATGCTTTTAATACTCTTAAATCAATGTTATCTTGTGCTCCTATTCTTCAATATCCTGATTTTTCTAAAGAATTCATTCTTACTACTAACGCTTCTAACTATGCTCTAGGTGCAATACTTTCACAAGGAAAAATTGGCGAAGATCTTCCAATCGCATATGCCTCTCGAACCCTCAATAGAGCCGAAGGTAATTATAGCACTACAGAATAGGAACTTTTAGCTCTTTTATTTGATGTGAAAACCTTCCGACCCTATCTTTATGGACGCAAATTTAAAATTGTGACTGGTCATCGCCCTCTCGTTTGGTTATTTAATTGCAAAGACCCTAGCAGTAAATTAGTTCGATGGAGACTTAAGTTAGAAGAATATGATTATGAAATTGTTTATAAATCTGGGAAAACTAACCTCAACGCTGATGCACTATCTCGCCCTCCTATAATATATCCTATCACTGATATAGATCTTACTAACGATATTATATATGCCAAATTTCTTCGATCTCGTTCTAATCCTATGGTATATAGTTTAATCAAAATCTGTTAAGAACACCCTGCTCTACAATCGCTTATCCTACTTCAATTGATCTAGACTCATCTAATCCTTACTGTGAAGAAATTATTAACCTCCTAGACGATAAAGAATCTTTTATAAATTCCGAGAAAGAACTATATTCACTAAAGGATACTAAGGTTAATAATAAATTATATATCCATATGTTTACTAAAATTCATCACTATGATTCTTGTACTTATAGAGAATAATTTAACTGTCTCCGAAATGAATTAATTATATTCCATCCTGATGTAAAAGAACGTTCTATGTCTGATTTTTCCAATCCATTTGACAAACTAGAATTTATTATAATTTACGAAATCATATCTTTTATTTTTCATAACACACATATTAAAATTAATATCTACCACAATAAACTCATTTATCCTAAGCCTAACGAAATTCCTACGATTTTAAGAGATAATCATGACTCTCCCATTGGTGGACATATTGGTTCCACACGTTTGTATAATAAACTCAAAGATTCTTTTTATTGGAAAGGTATGAAGAATGATATTGAATCATATGTTAGGCGGTGTCCACAGTGCCAACAAAATAAAGCTTTACGTGCTTGCAATAAAGCTCCGATGGAGATATCTACATGCCAGGAGCCTCTCCAAAGAATAGCAACTGATAATGTTGGCCCTTTACCCGAATCAGGTCTGGAAAAATACAAATACATAGTAACGTTTCAGGATGATTTAACAAAATACTCCATGGCTTACCCTATTACTAATTCAACAGCTGAACAAACAGCTGACTGTTTGATAAAATTTATTTCTCATTTTGGTATTCCTAAGACTCTTTTATCCGACCAAGGTGTTCATTTTATTGCAGAAGTATACAAACAAATAACTTCTCTTTTCAAAATAAAACATCATTTTTCTACTCCATACCATCCTCAAACTAATGGCGCTCTAGAAAGAAGTCACGCCACATTGAAAGAATATTTGAAATCTTACGTGAACGACAATCAAGATGATTGGCATAAATATCTTCCAACTGCTCTTGTATCTTACAATTCGTCTGTTCATTCTTCTACTAATTTTACACCACATGAATTACTATTTGGTTGTAAACCAAACCTGCCAAGTTCCATTTATGATATCGAACCAACAGTCACATACCCTGATTATATAAAAACTTTGAAACAAAAGCTTATAAATACTAGAAACATAGCCAGAGAAAATATCCGCCGTAGTAAAGAGAATTCCAAAATTTATTATGATAAAAATACTAGAAATATTACTTATAATGTCGGAGATATGGTATATTTAAAGCAACATCATAGATTACGCAAAGCCCTTTCTAGCATTTGGAAAGGCCCATACAGAATTATTAAATTACATAATAATAATAACTTTACTCTTTTAATTAATCGTAAACATGTTAGACATCATTTTGATGAAATTAAACCAGCCCATGATAATTCCCTTCCAGGGCCGTCGCGCCAGGACTCCTCGCAGGACCAAACATGATTACACCAATAATTAATAGTCCAGATCTTTTCTACGATCCGATTGGTGCACTGAAATATTATAATAATCATTGGAAAATAGTTACATATTCTGATCTATCTTATATACAGCCTCATATAGAAACATTACAAAGAATTCTAGAAACATGTAAACAAATCTGTAATACACATCAATCTACTAAAGTCAAAACTGATTGCTGGAATATCCTAAGTCCTTTACAAAGTCTTTTTATCAATGTTCAAAATAATTACATCTCCTTATCCCATTTAACTAATGCTAATACTACTCACAAATTTAAAAGGTCTGCCTGGATTGGTATAGGTGGTCCAATCTTGAAACAACTATTTGGTTATCTAGACGAAGATGACGCTAAGGCTTTTACTGATGTGATTAATGCGGTTCAAGACGATCAAAGACACCTAGCTTCAATTATGAAAGAAAATATTCACTTAATAACTTCTACCATTTCATCTTTTAACAATACTATTGCCAAACTTAACGAAAACGAAAATATTCTTAATAGCAATATTCGAAACTTAGGCAAAATTTTAGACACTGTTTCAGCTAATACCAATAAGTTAGAAATAATATCACATTTATCAATGACTTTTAGTGCCTTAGAAAGTTCATTAATGATACTTAATTTTAACCTTGAAGATCTAATCAATGCTATTCTATTTGGGAAACAGAATGTAGTTCATCCATCAGTGCTAAGTCCAATACAGTTGTATAACGAACTGAATTCGAAAAGTAATGATATCCTTTCTAGTTTGCCTTTACATTTATCTCTTGAGAATATTATAATAGATGTCGCAGAAATATCTTTATTTATCAACGGAAATAAACTAATATTTGCCATTAGAATTCCTCTAGTTACTTTTGTAGATTATAATTTATATCACTTATATGGTTTACCAACTCCACACGACATTCAAAATCCAAATACTTTTGCATTAATAAATCCATCCGCAAAATTTCTAGCTGTGACACAGGATAAATTAACATATTCCGCATTACAAGACTTAAGTGAGTGAAAAGTGATAAATAATAATTACTATTTGTGTAAACTAGGAAACATACAATATAGTGTCGGAAATCCTATTTGTGAAGTGAGTATTTTAACTGAACATATGAAAGGAATCCCAGAATCTTGTAATTATAAGATTATATTAGGTGAAATAGATTTATGGCAAAGACTTAGTAATAATAGATGGATATATGTCCAATCAGATATATCTAAGATATCTATAACTTGTGATGGTAAAATGAATGACTATAATATTGTTGGGACAGGTATTTTAGACTTACCTAAATATTGTAAAGCTTATCATAAGCTACTACAGTTTGTTCCGTCTCAAGAATTCGAAATTAAATTCTATGTTCCTAATCCAAATTTTAATATTATAGAAGATGATTGTTGTTCAAAAGCTACTGTAAATCAAACATTACCATATTTAACTCCTATTAAACTATCTCATGTGAATCTTGATTCGTTACAATATGCTTCATATAAATTAAATCAAAATGAAGCAGAACTAACTAAAATCGAAAATCAACCTTACCATATTAAGTACAGCTATTATTTTAGTATAATTACTACCCTACTATCTGTCTCTGTATTTGGATATTTTTCTTATAAATTGTATAAATGTCTCTGTTTTAATAATCGAAGAAACAGTACATCCTGTTGTATTAAAATTGTCAATACCTGTATGACTAAACCTCATACAAATATTCGTGCAAGGTCTAATATTGAAATGGCCAACACAAATTATGATACAGAAAGTACTGATTCTAATATAAGTACACCAAGGCGAAACCTTGAGTTATTGTAAAACTTAAATGTATAATATAATTATCATTTTTTCATTGTATTAGTATTATATTTCATTAGTCTAAGTTAAATGTTCTCTCCTCAAATTTATATTTCTTTAATTTCTATATCATTACTTGGATTATACTCACATACTTCTTCTCTATTCCGTATGTTCCGTTTTAAAGTGGGGGGGGGGAGATGTTACATCCCTATTTACGCTGTCACATCACTATTTGTTAAAGTACAATGCTGACTTGCAATTATTGCTGGTTTATTCAAATACAATATTAAAAATCAGCATTAATTTTGCTATAAATACGCAAGACTTTCCTAAATTCGTTCAGTTGGTTGTTCTTCAGCTAAACTGCTCCCCAGCTACGGATCTGGTTCTTGCCTGCCGGCTGGCTATCAGTGAAAGCTAAGAATACACTCCGGGTCTACTCTGCCCTTCGCCAGGGCTATCGCGCTGTTATAATCCAAGTCGCGTATAAGTTTTATGTAATAGTAGAAATTCTGTGTCCGAACTTGTGTATGAGTAAAACTTTTAATTAATAAATAGTTGTCGAAATTTCAGTACTGTTTTTTTTTTATAAGTGCTGAATAGGACAATCTAACAGTACATTCGTCGAGCCTCGTTCAGGTTATCACCAGCTGCGGCATAAAGTCGTACCATTTCGGTCCACTGCACGTTTATGTCGGACATAATTACAAACTAAAACACACTCGCACAAAAACTACAACGACCTAAAACATAAATCAGCGGCGGGGAACGTAGACACGGCGCGCGGCGCGGCTAGCGTTGCAAATCAAATGTACACGTGCATTCGCTACCGAGGCAGCGACAGACTGACACTATGGACTGATATCCCCTGCCTCCACCGCTAAGCTGCGCGCGAGATCCCGCGCGTACTGCGGCCGCTCTATGTCATTACTGGAATTTATTATGCCTACGCGCCTAGGGTGATATAATAGTAAGGAAAAAATTGAATTTTATACTAAAAAAAAGTTGTTACTTTTCGTTGAATTTACGTTCTATAAGTGAAACCAACCCACTGGTTTCAAGGATAACGGTGTTTACACTAACAACCTGTATAATTTTCTCTCCCAGTAAAATAATCAAATGCATCCGATCTTTTCCTCGTATGAAGTAATTCCATCTTATACCATCACAAAGATTAAGATTCACAAAATTACTACTTTTTACACCAGATCGGAACGGATGCAAAAAAAAGATAATCGTTTTGAACATTTATGTATGTAGTAATTTAAGGATCACATTTAAATATGTTTTTGAGTAGTAAAGATAGAACAAATCCCTTTTATGAACTTTGTTCTCTAAGCAGTAGAAGTGGCTTTGAATTTACTTCCGGTCTTACCCCAATTCCAATTCTAT